>JAOTON010000126.1:1200000-1739386 GCA_034440635.1 Lepas anatifera | reverse complement strand
GGTTCTAATAACACCAAAAACCCTGCTCTGCAATGACCCAGTCAATAATTGTTGAGCGAACTTGATATTTTTATTCGACCTGTGACAATATTGAGTGATTTAAAGAAGTATTGATGTAGTTCGATCAGCTCTTTATCGCGAGAGGACAGAACGGTACCCACGCTATTTTACGATGTAACACTCGAAGTGCAGATATTATAAACGGATACTCAACCACCTCGTTTGTTGCGGATAAAATAATGTTAAAAAACATACCCTAACGTGGGAGATTCCTAACTGATTAGAATTTGACAGCTGCGTCCATCAACGTATGGATAGCGAGTTCCTTCGCCGAATTTGCAGCATGTCGCAGTGTAAGTGCTTCACGCAAGGGGCAATACTTTTAAGGTTGTGCCAGGATGTCACAGGGCCGATTGAACGTTCACCTGCCCGGCTGGTGACGCGGCTGACTCGCAAACAGCTGGCTCCGTCAGCGTGATTGAATTATTTCGCCCTTTTTTGCAATCGCCTGATTCCGGGCGGTATGCTTTCCCGGTAACGCCGTGATGAGAACAAAGTAGAATGACCGTGACTGAAGGTGTCCACATATTTTCGTTGGAATACAAGGCCCAGGATGCCGATGTTTATCACAGCCAACTTTGGGAATTTGTTGCCGATCGTCTTAACTCAGGAATGGTGGGAAACTTCTCTTCCACTGGATCGTATCTACTGCTGTATTTTTCCTTTCTTAAAATATTATTTTTGGATGGAACGGAATTCTACGGTAGTTTTTCTTGAACCTAGCAGAGACTACCAATCTCTTCCCATACATTACGAGTAATTATATTTTTACAAATTCAAATGTTGGGAACGGAAGTTTTCATTCTTCATTCATTGACTCATTGACTCATTCATCATTCATTCATTGAGTTATCATTCTTCCCCGATGACGCTCAGTTACAGCGCTCTGTCCGCAATCGCACTGGGTGGAGAAAGTCCCCCTCAGGGGTAATGATCGAAATTGAGATGTATTTCGTCAAGGGTCCACACTGATGCGGCTTTTCACGATGACACGTCGTGATTTAAGACATGAAAAGTATATGCAAAATGGCATGGATAAAAACAAAGTAAGAGTTATAAAAACACAGCAGCCGTGATCATAAAAGCAACAATACATCACACATACATACTCACTTAGACTTCCACACATATATACGCATCTTCACTGCCGAGTAATCAACATGTCTTTTAACGCAGCTCTAAATGGTCTTGTCCTGTCAAAGTCGAGCTCGTTAAAAAGCTCGACACCGCGGTAACATAGTCGTCGTCTGCCCGCTTCTGTCCTGATGCGCGGTAGAGACAGTTGGTTTGATCGTCGTGTGTGATGTCCGTGTCAGCGGCCGCTCTAATTCCGATCGTTTAGCAATGGCCGACGGCTGCCCAATCTCTATGGCCTGGTACACTGCACATAAAGTGTGATATTGCACTAGCTGCTCTGCACTGAGCCATCGCAGTTCAGTAGGTACGGGAGATATGTGGTCGCCTCTCCGCTTTCCGGTCACCACCCTCGTACCAAAGTTGATAATTTTTTGTATTCGTCGGGTTTGCGTTACATTGCAGGAGCCGTAAATGCTGATACAATACCGTACGATTGAAATCACCAGTCCTTGAACAATTTGCGCCAAATATCGTCGTGGTATGGTGTGCTGTGCATGACTGAGTGCTATCAGCGTACCTGTACACTTTCGTCTTACGGGGTCGATATGGGCTTCGAAGCTCAGGTATCTGTCCATAGTCAAACCCAGATATTCTAACTACCGTAGAATCGGCAATAACTGATCCACAGAAATTTACTGTGACTGCTGGCAATGACTTCAGCATTTGAGGAGTGCCAAATACAATCATTTGAGTTTTCCCGTGTTCGATTTCATCTGGTTGTGACAAAACCACTGGTACAATTTTGTCATTGCGTGCTCCATCTGCTGAATAAGACTCTGTAAGTTTTCTTTCTTTCCAGATATAAGAATTTGGCAATCATCTTTGTAATGGGTTTCGAACTGAGATAGTAGTTTTGTGAAGCGTGTCAAGACACAAAGCTTGGAAAAGGCTTATTTCGCTCAAAGCTCTTTGTATTAACCCTCGCCCCGGTGGGGGAGTTGGAACACCCCTCGGTTTTTTTCCGGCGGCACGAAACGAACAGTGGGGTGAAGCGCCGTCGTAGCTGGCACACCTTATCCCTGATCAATTTCGCAACTTTCCCCAAAACAATAAGGGTGGGTCATCTCAGGTCAGGTCACCAGTGCAGGTCAAGTGACCTCACCTCCAGAAATGTTTAAGGTGAAATGAGTAAGAAAAGGGTGAATATATCGAATTCAGACTTATACCCCATAATGGGCCTACCGAGTAATACAAAATATGGTCCAGGATTTTACATATCGATGGCCTAGGGTCAGATACATATCATGACCTTTTCATTGGAAATGGATGTGGAAACAGGAATTGGGGCTGTATTGATGTAGATGCTGCTGAGAATACCTCAAAATTCTCCAAATCGTAGTATCCTGGGCCTCTTTCCAGATTCATGCTGCAATTTTTGACCTGTGACCTTTGAGAAGTCATCTGGGCTACTTAAGCAGGCTTCCTTCTTTGACCTGTCATGACTTCAATATTGACCTGTGCCAAAAAGTGAGATGCACTTTCGTCATGAATTTGCGTGGGCTATCCACCAGCGTTGGCGTTTTTCGCTATCCCGCATAGGAGCCGAGTTCGAGGGGTGTATTTGAAACCCCCCACCACAGCGAAGTTGGCTTGGAGGCCCACCGGGGCGTGTGTTAAGTCTAGATTGAAGCAGCTTGAGAAACGCTGAAGTGAAAGGCAAATTATAATAGAATTGCTAGATAACCTAAAGACCCGCCCCGGTGGGCCTCCTAGCCACCTTCGCCCTGATGGGGGGGGTTCAAACACCGCCCCTCAAACTGGGCTCTTATGCAGGGTAGCAAAACAAACTCGAACGCTCTTAGATAGCTCATACAAATTAATGAAGAAACTACATCAGTCACTTTTCGGCTCAAACCAATATTGAGGTCATGACTAGAGATGGCCTACGCTACGTTACGTTACCGAATTACGCTACGTTACGGTTGGATTTTGGCCAAAACTACGCTGCGGAATTACGTTACGCTATATTTCATCGACTACGGAAGTACGGCACTTTAGCTACGGTAAAAACATACGACTGCGGTAAAAACATATCGTACTAGGACATCAACATTTTGTTCACACATTCATGCTTCCTCGCCCCGGTGGGGGTTGATCACCCCGCTCGGGATTTACCACCGGTACGAAAAAACGGCGGCGCGAAGCGCCGCAGTACTTGGCACACCTTATCCTTGATCAATTCCGCAGTTTTCCTCAAAATTTTAAGGTTGGGTCATCTCAGGTCTGGTTTCCAGTGCAGGTTCAGTGACTCCACCTCCAAAAATGTTTCAGGTGGCATAAGTAAGAAAGGGGTGAATCTATCCGACTGAAACTGATACCACATAATGGGCCTATTGAGTGCTACAACATATATTCCGAGATTTTTAATATCGATGACCTAAGGTTAAGTACAGAGCATGACCTCTCCGTTGGAAATGCATGGGGAAAACAAATTGGACTGTATTTGTGTAGATAAATATAGCCGCCCCGGTAGCTCAGTTGGTAGAGCGTCGGGCTCCGGCCCGCTGCTCAGAAGCATGCAGTGGCTGTGCATGTCCAGGCTTGGGATCGGTTCCCTGAGACGCTGCGGCGCTCAATAGTTTACCCGACGTACAGGTCGGCTGGCAACTGACTGGTGAGAGGGTGACCTGAGCGGGGCGGCCGTCCCTGTGCTTTGTGGGACTTTAAACTTTGGCTTCTAAATCAACCCATCATTGTGGGAGTTGCTCGTTCGGGTGGTGGGGTCGGGGTCTCCGTGACAAGTCCCTTGATGACTTTAGTGAGACTCCGACTCCAACAGTCGAACTGAGAACAACTTGGACAAAATTTATTTAAAAAAATAAAAAAATAAAGCTGAGACTACCTTCAATATTCCTCAAATCGTAGTATCCTGGGCTCCTTTCTAGGTTCCTGTTGCAATGTTTTACCTGTGAGCTCTGAGAGGTCATCTGGGCTACTTAAGCAGATTTTCAGACTTGGGTCAATAACTTTGCAGGAAATGACGATAAATTTTTATTTTGATACAATTACGTTGAGATTGCTACTACGAATTGATCGATGTGCATATTGACATATCATCATTTCCTGCTAAGAAATTGACCCAAATCTAAAACCTGCTTAAGTAGCCCCAGATGACTTCTCAAAGGTCACAGGTCAAAAATCGTAACATGAATTTGTAAAGGGGCCCAGGACGCTACGATTTGGATAATATGAAGGTATTTTCAGCTGCATCTACACAAATACAGCCTAATTCCTGTTCTCCCCATGCATTTCCAATGGAGAGGCCATCATCCGTACCTCACCCGAGATCATCGATATGAAAAATCCTGGAATATATTTTTTGTAGTACTCGGTGGGCTCCCATTATGTGGTATAAGTTTCAATCCAATAGAATCACCCATTTCTTACCGTGCGGAAATTTTCGGAATTGATCAAGAATAAGGTGTTCCATGTATGGCGAAGCTTCGTGCCGCCGTTTTTTGTGCCGCCGGAAAAAAACCCGAGGGGGAGTTCAAACACCTCCTCTACACCGGGGCGAGGGTAATAATTTAATCAGGCGCGTCAGAAAGTTTTGAGAAGTGGGTGGGCTAGGCCCGGCCATGCACTCTCAACCTTCGCGAAAAGGGGTTTCGCAGAACCTCCCTTCAGACTTTTAGTGACCGGAAATCGCTGTTCTGACTTCACACCTTGTCGTATTATGAAGCTGCCCAAGTAGGCCTGGCGTTACTTTTTCCAGCAGAATGCCTTGGCAAGCTCACGCTCATCGAGTTCGCCGACACGATCATGACTTCAAAGACGACCCTCACTCTGAAGGTCTGGTCTCATTGCTCGAATGATCCCAGTCGTGGTCGTGTCTTTAGAGCAGGCTTCGGGGAGAGGCTTCAGCATCGTTGTCAGCCGTGGGAGACCGATGCATTTTCCGTGCAGAACAGTTGTCCCCTCTGGTATCGTCACCTCACTTCCGCTCACAGGATATTAGAACAAACGTTTCATATCAGTAGTAGCATCAAGTGGAGGGACGGTTGCTGGAAGCGACACGCCAGCCTCGAGGATATCAGACCTAGCATCGGATAATACTGCTAAGGGAACATGAGCTGTATGACCTAGTGCTGGTGTTCGGCACTTGTCCCACTGTCCAGACGTTTGGGCAGCTTACGTTTTCTGGGAAGAGTGTGCCTTGATACCTGTTCTTCTGCTACTGCCGTTGACTCCATTCCGACAAAGAAGAGAATGAAAGCCTCATCATTGCTCTGCCGCTGTCAAAGGGTTTTACCCGGGCTACGGCGTGCTGCGCTGAGCTGAGATTGAGGTCTCGTGGTTGTAGCGCTCGGGAGCGCTTTTCGGCAGACGCGAACAGTAGGTGTGCCGTGTGGATTCCGAAAACGGGAGAACTTCTCCATCAGGGTAACGGGCCCTCCCGTGCGGCAAGAGTGCTTGTCACTGGATACTGCATTTATCGGACCACTGCACTGACCAACGAGAGATGTCTCTAGTCAGTATCCGTTCCCCTTAAAATATATTTGAATCGCGTTATTCCTCTCACACCTAGCCAAAAGGCTCTGTCCTTGACCTCTTTGGTCAGAAGCCGATGACGAATTCTTGCTCGTGTACAAACGAGAGGTGAATGACAAAGTGACTAAAAAAGAAACACCAAAGATGGAAGGAAGCAATTTATTGCAACCATATTTTCCAAATGAAGCCATTTTGCGAGGGCCACCATATTCCATGTTTAGTATTCTGAAAAGTGGTTAATTACACTGCTGGCCTCCACTCGAAAAGAGGAGGGGCCTCCCTAGCTCCCCCTTTTCAAACGCTTATGTATTTAATCAGTGATTAGCTCTGGGGCTAATTATAGATAAGCTATAATCTGATGCTGATATGGATTAGTTATGTATTATTTATTTATTTATTCATTTATTTTACATTCAAGGACGATGTCGTCACACGATGGCCATTCGCCCCGGGTCAAGTCAAAACAAAATGGAAGGATAAACACCAGACACAACCAGACATTCACCCTTACACGCACACCGCCTTCACCTTCTTAGACTGGTACGTGCACTGGTCCAGACACTTGTATGATGCCTACTGTTGATCATCTTTCATACTGCTGCTGCTCCAGCTATTACATTTGTCATCGTGTCCTATACACAATCATGTTTGTGGGGGTAAACATTGTAGGGGGTCATTTTTGCACCAGACTTCATCGATCCAAAAAAGGAAGTTTTTCAGGGCCGAAACGACGACGGGAAATTTAGCGGACATGAGGCGGGAGCGCTGGCATCTGGGGCGCCGCGCCGGAGCGCGGCCGGCCCCGCCGCGCGCAGCTGCTCGTGTGTGATCGCCGCCGGCAGCGGCGTCTCTTATCTGGGCTGCGTGATATCATGGTCGGGTATCGACGCGATGATGTCAGCCGCCGTCCCGCCGATGTGCGTCGCACGCGGCGCCGCTCGACTGCGGACCATGCCGTAGGGGCTGCTGGAGTGATCGCGGACGGAGCTCAGCTAACCATTGCCGAGGTTTGACGGCGTACCAGCGGCTTACGCCTTACAGAGTCGCCGCCTTGCACCATGGTGGGGTGTATTTTAATGATCAGATTAGGGGCTGTTTATAATTGACGTCGCTCGCTGATGGGAGGGGTTTGACAAAAAATTGATGTGCTCTGACACGCGGCGGGCTTTTTTCCGACGGCATTTTTCACTGTTGAGTTCTGAGGTGCTTTTGGAGGACGGTGGAGCTGCCTAGAAGTAGGTTTGAGACCCGAAGGCATTAATTTTCCTTTACGCAGGCAGTGACTGGGAATGTCAGGCTTGTCATCCTTAAATGTATGGCTGAGACATGGAGGCTGGCCCAAAAATGACGCCATGACAGAGGAAGTCAACCCAAAAGTAACGCCATGGCGTGGAGAGGGGGAGCTGAAAACGCCTAAACAGTAATATAATTTATGAATAGCCTTACCCTTACTCTTTTTTCGAACATTTATCTTTAGAAACACGTTGGCACATGACATTTGCCAACCAGAGCGGCAACCGTAAGCGACCCAAGCACCGATCACCATATCACCAACCATTACTCCTCACCGGTCTTTCTAACTATTAGCTCATACCACAGATGGTATGACCAACGAAGGGTCAGAAGTAGAAAAATATAAACCTGGTAAACATGGATGTCTGAGGCAGGGGTGTAGCCAGGATTTCGCTAAGGGGGCGGCGCCCCGAAAAGGGCCCCTACGACAGCGCCAAAAGGGCCCTGATGGATAAAAAGGGCCCTGCTTGTTACAGAATATAGAAAAGTATTAGTGTTCAGTTGTCTCTAATTCCTGCTCACAGTGATCACATAATGGCCTGTTGCTAATATCGCATCTGAAAAGCTGAAAATTTGTCGAAAATGTTCGAGTGATAATATAGTAGCAAAGTGTTGTATAGTTAATCGAGTTGAAACAATCTCACTGCACAATAAAACTCAAACCATGAGGTCTCTGGGAATTGTCCATCCCATTATTTTTCCCAAAGCTTGGGCTCTTGAAGACCAGTGTTGACTAAATAAAAGTCTATACCAATGTCCAGCTCCTTAAGTTTTTATAAGAGCGAACAAGATTATAAGGTGCATCAATGGGCTCGGCAAACGCTGCTTGCCCAGTTCTAGCTTTACATCTACCTCCAAAGACCAGGTCAGGGTCAGATAATCCATCAAATTTACCTTGCATTTGAACTTTAACACATAGGTTTGCAAATTTCAGTCAGTTTCCTCTTTCATCAAGGAGGTCATTTACTTTAAGAATGCCTTTTCGGTACCATTGATTGAGCTGAGACGTTAGGTATCGAAGAGTAGTGTCAGAGAACCATAAATCAGTAGCCCTTACTCTTAGCCAAAGATCCCACCGATCTATCAGGGTCGGATCCAGACCGATGGTTGGGGGGGCAACAGGGCCCAAAATCGTGAAAACATATGTTCTTTAAAAAAAAAATTGGTAAACATCGGAGGTCTTGGCGGAACAATTTCCCGGTTTGCCCTCCCCCTGGATCTGCCAGTGGGCTCTGTATCAGAATTTTGTAGACTTTTGGGTGTTGACAAGCAGTGGCTTGCAAACTCGAACATTGTTCCAAAGCAGCCTGTTGCTGGTTTTGATGCCTTCACAAAATCATACCTATGTGCAGTAGTAAATACAAGGGGTTGGGGGCTGGGGGATCAAGTTATCCCATAAAGCATAGGCGTCCGAGGCTATGTTGGGGGACGCTCGAGCCCCTAGCCCCCCCCGGAAATGAAATCCTGGATCCACTGGTGTGTGTGACCTATGTGTCGACGAGGCTAATGTTGGGTAACAGAAAAAACGAAACAATATGAGAATGGTGTGTGTAAGACTAGACATGCGGTCCCTAAGAGTGGACACACAATTTGAAAATGTCCAATAGACTTTTAGGAATCGAGTGATTGGGTGTTCCTTGTTCAAACTCTGGACATTGACGACATCGCCAGAAGAGACGCCATTGTGTAGAATCTGTATAAAGGTTAGCGAATGACTTACTCGTATGGTGCAATACTCGGCACATACGATTTGCAAATGCAGACAGGGCATTTTGTAAAAGTGGTGGGCATTTTGCCCAGTCCCCATGCTATGCCCACAGTGAACGGCGAGGCCCAGTGCCCAAGTCACCAGTCATTTGATGCTGAGGTGCCTTTTAGTGGGAATTGTGCTAGCATGACAGTCCCATTTAAATGCCGATGCAGAGATAGCTTCAAAGTATTGCATAATTCAACAAAAACGTTTGGACTGAGACACTTGGTCGTTAAGCCCATCGGCTGCCCTGCACTGATGACACAATGTTCCAAAGCTATTCCACTTTGTAGCTGCATGACCTCATACGAAGCTCAGATGCTGCGCTTGAAATGTTTGTAGCACTGTCACACCTTAACCAGTCGTGTTGGCACTACCCGCAGTGCCTGCCAGACATGTCTGAGAAATGGCGATGGGCCCACAGTTGTTCACCGGGCGAATGATCTAATCCGTCTAGCTGAACTTCTTGTGTGAGCACAGTGAAAGAATATTAGAACGCACGAATCTAGTGAGATGCATTTCGATGATGGGCTGGGTATATCGAATATGCGCAGGCCTTAAATATAACAAAATATTTGACTGGTATTCCAATTTTTACGCACGCAAATGGAAGGTGACTTTAATCTGAACTGCATTCGTGGCCATGATACAGGCTGGCGAGATAATAAAGAAATGCTTGATATAATCAAGCAAAGGTCTAAGGTGCGGAGCGCTGCTCTTCGCAGCCTCTTGATTGTCTCATTAGTGATAAGACGGAAGATGAGAGGAGGAAAGTGGCCTAGGGATTGCTCCAGATTATTCGTAAGATACCTATTTCAATATTATGTAAAATTATCTGAATGTTTTACCGACGCATTGAGGATCTTCTCCTGTAAATACCCTTGCTGAGTCTAATACCCTTCCATTTCATCATCGTCAGCTCGTCATGCAGTAAGGGTTTTGCCGTTCATTGCAAACCCTACCGCCGCTCCGGCACTGCAATTTATGCACCCATTGACACCATAAACAACCGATCAGTATACCGGAATGACAATGGAGCGGTTATAACCAAGAGACAAGTCATTATCCTGTGCCCAGCACGGGGTTATACATTGTCGCCTTTGGGCTGAAGGTGCGGCTCAAAAGAGTTACGGCACCCTTTCATCGGGGTGACGTCGGTGGGGTTGTGTTACTTAGCTAGCCTATTTAATGGTGTCCTGCGGCTGCCCGAGACGTTGGTGCCGCATCATCGCTCGCCCGCTAAAGTAATGGTATATTGAAGCTATGGAACTGAGCTCCGAGGGCAAGGTATGGCTTCTTCTGCGAGGTTGCAGTATTTTTCAGATATCAGCAGAGCGATATCACGACAGATCGACCGAGGCATAACGCCAGGCATCTACTATTTTCGTGATATTCTATTTGGAGGGCTTACTTACTACATGCTGTCCTTGTAAAAGTTTGACATGAATTGCGATTTTGAGCTATTTTCTGTTTCGGGAGTCTCTGAAGGGAATTTAACACGTGCATTGACGGGGGTGTTCCCCTTCAGGTCACATTTAAGGTCACTAGAGGTAGAAAAATGCCGTCATAGGTATAATATGTAAATGAAGGTTTTCGGTCATTGCATCTGAACAAGTAAAGATAGAGCAAAACAATTTGAACGATATGAATCCACACAGCAAGCCGAATCGAATTATATATATAATATGACCTTGCTAGGTCAAATCAAGGATTTGACCTGACCTGACGTCAGGTCAAGGTCAAATTAGGTAAAATGCATATCATTCGAACTGCAAGGACAAGGTGAATCTAATGCAGTTAAAATAAGCGCTATATCATCATCCGTTATTAAGTTATTCAGTTAAAACCATTTTCCCATGTATTTCCAACGGATAGGTAATGGCTCGTACTTGACCTTAGGTCATCGATATAAAAACACCGGAACATATTTTAGAGAACTCGGTGGGCTCATTATGTGATATGAGTTTCAATCGGATAAGTTCACCCTGTTTCGACTTATGCTATCTTAAACTTTTTTTAGGTCAGGTCACTTGACCTGTACTGGTGATCGGACCTGAGATGACCTAACCTTAAAATTTTGACAAAAGTTGTAAATATGATGAAAAAAGGTATGCCAAGTACGGCGGCGCTACGCGCCACCGTTTTTATGCTATCTCCAAAAACTCAAGGGAGGGGACGGGACCCGCTCCCCGTCAATACGCGTGTTAACAATCTATTAGTGTTATAAAATAATTATACTCACTCTTTTTATAACACTATAACAATTATATAACAATGAATGATGTACACGAAAAGAGCCCATGCAGTGCCGGGTGATGAACAGGGTCAAATAGGGCTCTAACTGTTGACAATAGGTCTTGCCGTGCGGATTAGGAACTTCTGCTCTAGGTAAGGTATTAAATTTTGCGCGCTTAAGGATTTGGGATATCCTTTTGGTATAAGGTATCGCTCAAATCTGAAATGTAGGGTGATGTTCTTAGAGTTTCGTTGGTCTTGGTGTTGTTTTTTTGTCGGTCTGTGGGGCAACTCCTTAGGTGAGTGACCGAACATGGTCACAACACAGTGGCACAACGAACCCAATGCTATGCTAAACTATTTCTATTGCATGTATTAAATGCATATTATGCGCTACGGCTAGGCAAAGCCAATCCTAATTCCTGCTCAAATATCAGAGAAGAAAACTAAAATGCTTAGAATGTGTCAATATGTTCCTGACATCCACGCAATTGTGGGGGTGGCAGGCAGTAGTCACTCGGTGGATTCTGAGGAGGTAGTAACTCAGGCCGCAGAGTAGTAACCACTAATCAAATCCGGTGGTTGTGTCTTCAGAATCTTAGTAGGAAAACTGGCAGGACTTACAAGAACGTCATAAATAACAGGTACACGGGAAACTTTCAGTATTTACCAAAAGTTTGTCAAAAGAAGAGGCACGCTCATCTCTCACAGAATGGTGGCAACAAGATAAGAAGGCTCACGTTTCTTTTGCAAACACGTTCATTTGTTTAGCAGACATTCATCTCAAGAAGCATTCATTTCACGTCTGCAGTGCTGCATAGCAATGTTGGGCGTAACTGCGTTCCATCGGATAGCGGCTTCGGAGCGGCAGGGGGCGCTCTGTCGCCGCCGATCGCAGGGCGGGGGCGGCGGCGGCTGGGCGGCCACGCGCCGCCGCCGGCCGCCCGCTCCAACAGCCGGCGTGATGTCATCCGCCAGCTTTCTCGTCTTTATCGCTGGGGCGGCAGCGATTCGACGCCCGCCCCACAGCCATCCAGGCGGGGCGTAGTCCCAGCACCCGCCAACGCCGCCCAACGGGTAACCTGCTCAGTGCTCCGGCTGATGTCAGATCAGAGGGAACAATCGCCCCGAACGTCCGTTCAAATAAAGTGTGCCTATGCTTTTCATTAGTTGTTCAAGTTTTGTGGTTTTTCTTCAACGTTCTTTGTTGAAGTGATCTGTCAGATTATACTGCAAAATATACTTGATGCTTTTTTGCACAGTTTTGTTTAAAGGTCTCGTATAGGTCTAATTAATTAGTTTGTGACATAATCCTAAAATAGACGCCAGGAATATGTTGATAAGTCGTGAATTGCGATGTCCTCTCGAATCCTGGACACAACATTTAGCAAATTCTCTCTGATTTTATATTCGCGCAGCGCCAAGATCTCCATTAGACAATAAATGAATACACAAATTATGGGTCATAGTGTGAGCGGCAACCTCGAATACTACGGCTCACATTTACAATCGAACAGTTTGAATACTATGGCTTACACTAAGCTTGATAATGTGTGTATTTATCTGCTGTATGATGAAGATTCTGATGAAGGGCTGTGCCCGAATATATTATCCCAGTGCACTTACTCAACTTTGTATCCAGGATTCTAGGAGACTGGCAGGTTACAATTAACAACTTGTCACCTAATTATCAGGCTCCTCGGCTCAGCAGTGCAAAATTAATAATATTTCAGGAATATGTTCTATCAAATGTCATTCAGATTTTTGTTATAAATTGTATAAATTCAAGGTACTTAAAACACAGGTAGAACCAAGCTCCCTACCAAACCTCGTCCTCCCGCGGCGCCGTCATCAGCTTTTCCTAAGTTCTTGGAGAATATACCCAGTTTTGCGAGCATTAGTTCTTATTCATATTCTGATATGCCAGGTTTTGAGCGCATATTGGCAGCACCCTAGTATGAATAATGTCTTTGCATTGCTTTGCTCAATGAAACCTTCGTCCGAGAAACCTTGAACTGAACAGCGAGTGACGTATTTGTGTACATCTGTTGAAAACAAAATTGATGAAAGACATCCATTTACTTAATCAACGCAGGCTCAGATTCATTTCTACAGTCATGCAGTGGCTGATCCAGGACTTTATTTTGGGAGGGGGCTAAGGGGTTTGACACTTCCCCACCATTGCCTCGGATCAGCCTCCGCCTATGTACTATATGTAGAACCTCGAGGGGGCTTAAAGCCCCTAGCCCCCCTTGAATCTGTCACTGCAGCCATACTATGGTTTTGACAAGCATACTAAGATTTTGACAAGAGACGTAAAAGATAATCAGGTAAAAATACGAAATATAAGCAAATTATCACGTCTCGCTGGCAATTTTAGATACCCTCTGACATAAATTATAATTATCGGCATCCTCGTTCTGATAGTTTAATCATTTATTAAAAAGAAAACTTTGGAGTAACGTTGAAAGGACAAAACGATGCGCAGCCATTGGGTTCACAAGTCACATGCCTGAAGCTGGGATGTTACGGCAACTCTCATGGAGATTTTCAATCATGCACGCTGTAAGAGAGGTACAGCCGATTCTACAATGATTGGTAGGTATTAGTGTCCGTTGTTTTAAGAAATATCTTAAAAACGATTACACCTCTCACAAAAGGTTGCGTCTATTAATAATGAATTTTGAAGAACTCTTTAAATGTGGACCCTTGCGAACTGGATGAGACGTCAATTTGGAAAATTATGAACAAAAAACTGTTTTCGCCGCTCCCGATGATTTTCTGTGTCTTTTCTCAATTAGTCCCGAATTTTAGACCCGATGTAGTATTTTTGCGCGTCAGTTCATACATCCAGTTAAAACACAGCAGATGAGGCAACAATGGTGTCGACAGGAAACATCACTTGAGAGATATTTCGCAAAAACGACCGCGGCCTAATAAGCAACGTGATGTATGGCACTTGGTGTAACAGGTCTTGTGCGGTGTGTTTTTGAGAGACTGGTGATGTGATGATGTACACCAGGATGCAGAACCACTCTCTTCCAAATGCTCACCAGGCCTGAGTGATGGACTACAAGTCACGCAGCACTTCCTCCAGATCGATCATACCATTAACGACGCAGCGTTCTTGGGCGTGGGAAGGGTCTGGGGTCGTTTTCAGCTCCAGAGGAGACAGAGGGAGAGAGGTTGAATATGCCTGCTTGGCACCCACCACAGTAAGGAAAGAGGAATGAATGTGGAGGCAGATAAAGAAAGGAAAAAGTTTTTTTGGGTGGGTTTATCGGTGTTTGAATGAGGCGTGCTAATGTATAGAAAATTGTGACTTTAGTGGTGGACAGCTGGGTTGAAATATGACGAACGTGTAAGCACCTTTAATTATTCCATGTTTGATTATGCTGATATTCTTTGTTGGTGCAATTTTCCGGAGTTTAGTCGCATATTTCTGCTTAAGAACTGTTCTTATAACAGAGATGACTTTCTTCGATATAGCATGTGGTCGCTATCGTTTTATAAGACTAAGTTGCTGTGTCTGAAACTATTGTTCTGGGGTACTTTTGGAGTGATGTTTGCCGTCATGTTGATAACTTGTAAATACATCGAACCGTCCAATGCAATAACAGTTTTATATATGTTATATGCAGTTCGGCCAGACATAAGAACGCGATTCTGTGTGTGGTATCGGGGGTCTGGGGCCTGTGTTTCAAAGAGTAGTGGGTTTGTTTCTTCTATATTCCTACGCTGGCTTAGATCACGATGGCTCATGGAAAACATAGATTTAAACCCAAATTTACCGGCAAAAACTTCAGCGGAGCAGCGTACTGATATGTCAAAATGATATTTCTGCAACTGCCAGAACGGTCCAGATCACAGCTTTTCTACCGTTAGGAAAACTCTCTGGAGTTAACCTGAAAATGGTCAGGAACCTCAGTATTATAATAATGATAGGTTCTAGATGCTGCAAATACTTTGGTCATTGGCTCTGATATCGCTAGATGAATCTTCCCTCTGGGTAGGAAGCTCTAACTGACAGGTGAGTACACAATTCCTCCACTTTCAATTATTCTATATTCTTTTCTAAAATATTTTTAATGCTTTACGAACATGTTTTCTAGGTATATGCCCAGTGCCCAGGTAAATGTGAACCGCCAATGAAACTTTGAAATTACCTACGGAGCTGAGTTATGGATTTCATCTCGGATGTGGGTGCCCAGTCAACATGGGCGTCGAAAGCGAAGAGTATGGGGCGGGATGCGTCCTGAACTCAGAATCGGAGGGTGTCCTCGAAATATTTTGGGACTCGACCTAATTTTTACATTTTCCCTTATTACCGTTTCGGCAAGGTGCACCGTCGTCCCCTGCTTTTTCAAAGGCACTAAATATACTCAAAGTTCGCCTCCTAGCCCCACCCCCGGTCATCGTCAGTGCGGGGGCCGTTCCCTCCCCCAGTAAAAAATCAGTGGCGACGACCCTGGCTGTAGTGTTTTGAAAAAGTCTTTATAATTCAATTATTCTCTTAACGCTGCCGTAATTGATAGTTTTTGGATTCAGGCGGCCTCAATAGTTTTGAAAAATCCACGTCAGTGTGATGGATCTATAAAGAGTACCTTCCTTGGACAAAATTATTCCGTCGCATAAGACTTTTGGGTCTCGCCATAGAGTTTTAGGTTTCGCGGCATGGCGTCAGAAAGGTGAAATGTGCTAAAACATCGAGAAATGTTTTTAATCGGTCCCGACTGAAGCTTTGTGCGTTAATACCATCCAAAACGGAGCAAAGCAGCAAGTGATTCCCTCTTGTAGTATATTGTGCGTTTTTATCTCAGCAGCGCTGCTCTCTATGAGTTCCTACTCTCCATAACTCTTCATGTGGTTAAGTTTAAGTTTTATATACGCCCCTCTCCTTCTTCTCCCGGTTACCTTCGGGCCGGGCCCCACTCCTCTCCGCTCAGCAGAAACCCATCTCAGTGCTTCTGACTTCAGTTAACTCTGTCGCCGGCTGGCCTGTGTTGACTGCCAACGCGCCGCCTTGCCTGCACCGAAGGGTAGCCTAGGATAGTGGAGCAGGTAATCAAGCCAATATGAGAGCAAAATATGGCTAGGAATTTTTGCAAACTATAATTTTGGTGCGACTCCTGGTTCATGGTTTAAAGCTTTAGCATTTTCATGCAGAAATTTCCGTTGAATTTCTTGGAATACAAGTAAACGCGCCTCCACCAATCAGCGGCCGCCTCTCGCTGACTGTCGCTTGCCTGGGGGCACAGAGGTTAAAGAGGTCACGCTGAGCATAGCTGACGCCGAGTTCAAGCTTCGGTGGTGGGTGGTCGCGCGGTGGATTATAAAGCCTACATGTGTGTCGGGTTGAGAATGGAGGTGGTTGTGTCTGCTGTTGGACTGTTGGACTGAGGGGACAGGTATAGGAGGGCGATGTATATATGGGTTAGGTTTCTGTATGATACGCGATATCGATAGCGATGGGAAACATGAGTTAATTCAATGAGTTTGATATGAGAATATGCTAGGCGGACAAAATTGCAGGCGCTGACTTCGAGTATGTTTCGAGATCAGGGTACTTGCTGGAGGCTTTCAAGCTTTCTTTTAAAATTTCTTCACATTTATTGACAATACAGCACCCACGGTGCATCTGACTGTGAGATACACGCCTAACTGACGTTTGATGCACGTGCAGCACTAGAAGTATAAGATGCTAAAATGATTATCTGAGGCGGAAGGATAAGTAGTTCTGACTGACCGTGTAAACAAGGAGGTCCAAGGTAAATCACGGTGTGAAACGAGGCAGTTAACTGAGTAGGTAAATATATTTTGTATGGCATGAACACTTACTGTATTCCTTTAGCATGGACCATCTCCTTATTACATCTGTTCGATACCACCGCCACCTGGTCTCCAGGTAGACAAAAGTGCACGATCGACTAACCATGATTGTACGACTTTCAATCTTTAGGCCTAAAACCTGTTTTGGATGCTAAAATATTCCACTATTAATATCCCGGGTGTTATCGCGTTCCTAATACACCATTGCTTCTTATTATCAATTATCATTAGTTATCAATAGTAGTGTACCATTATTCGATCAAGAGGTTCAGCAATCAGCTTTCGAGTTATACCTAATTTGATGAAAATGAGCAATGAATGTCGCCAAAAGTCATGTCAGACATAGAAATTGGTGAATCCTAGAAGAAGAAAGACTTCTTGGGAAGATGCGGATTTTTTTAGGCCAAAATTTACCGTACTGATCAAGCATCGTAACAAGAATAGGGTAGGTCCCTAACGAACAATGAAGCAGCGTTAAATACCATTTTCGATCGATGAGTTTTTTTATCTGCGCTTTTCAGTAAATTCAAAATGTTAGAATTTTGTTGTAAAATGATTAAATCCTGGCAGCGCCTGTGGAAACGGTGGCTGAGCGGTCTCGAATGGCGACGAGTTGTTGCTCGAACCTTAATGAGTGGTACTGCGCAGCGGTATGGACTTCAATATTTTTGGGGGAGCCCGTGCAACCCTAATGAAACATGGAGTTAGTTTCAAGATACCCTTTAGATGTTATTGCCTGTTGTTTTCAGGACTGAAAAGCACTTTGTGATGGCTAAAACAAATATAATATTATGATTATAATGGAATAAATATCACTATTATCATCATCATCATCATATGTCGTTAATATCATGATTAAATATCATAATCTCACCCTTTATGTGGTAGTCATTTACTACTCAAGTTCAGGTATTCCAAATTATTCTAGGAAATCCACACCCCTGCCCAAGCTTCTTGACATTTCTGATTTTATTTGCTTATTCAGGAACATTGATTAACCATAACATTGTGGTTTTTGTATTTAACAGTACCGCCTGCACCATGTCACGATACATTTATAATACAAGGTAATCCATGGGTGTAAAGGAACAGCGGGGTTTCGGCGCAATTCTGCAGTCCTGAATACATGGGCAGCTCAAGGACACTTTTCGGACATGAGGATGTTTATTTTGTTTTTGTTCTTTTTCTGGAATGCACATTTGTTAAGACTTAGGCACAAAATATTTTAATCGTCGTGTGTTATATCGGGTTTTACGCCTTCCTTTAAATATTTACATTGCTATACAAAATAAACCTGCAAACTTTCGGACTAGAGGTGAAGAAATTGATCTGCTGACGAAGTTGGGGAGAATCCCGGGTAGTCTACAGAGATGCCGGGGTATTAGGTATTTGTCTTTTCATCTTTGGACATTATGACTCGAGGAAGTTTGGATCTTTTCGTTTTGAGGTTGCAACCGTAGATCCTATGTGTCGCGATTAAATTTATACGTAAGCTTTTGAGCTGTGGATGTTTTCGACCCACTTTAATTGGTTGCTATCCATGGGCCAAGAAATCCAACATCCCCGAGCGCCTCGGTATTCTGTAACACTGGTTCACCCTTTTATACAAATTTATTTGTGTTATTTACGTATGTTATGTCTGTTATTTATAAAGAAAAATATTATGGTCCTTTTATATTTTTCACCACTGTATCCCAAATTATTGTTCTCCGTTTCTCCCTCTGTAGGCAACAACTCCATTCACTGCTGCCATGCTCTTGCTTCCACGTTTTAGGCTGCGTTGTGCTTGAATTGCGTTATTGGGGATTTTAAATGATAATGATTTGCTGAAATGAGCTGGGCCAACTGTATAATATTATTTCAATATAAAACAAATAACAGCAGAAAATTGCAGTGTCACTTTGGGTCTCAAAAGTAGCTTGATTCTCTAAAGCGCTAAAAAATAAAACAGCGTTTTTGTACGACTTGCACCATGATCGCTTGCATGTTTCAAAACCAATACTTATCAGTGCTGCTGGCCTGACTTTATGATTTTCTACTTAGAAACTGGCGGGATCAAGCGATGGATGATAAAGGGCAACCGAGGGATATGTACTCTGTTTCGCCGTGTGAAAACGCAATCATCTAAGGAAAGGTATTAAGGGATTAGTTGGCAATGCAGTAGAAGCCAAAATCACATTGGAGAATAAAAGTATTGGACGGCCATATCTTCCTGCCTATCCCCCTACCATCTTCATCATTGTGGCTTGATGATTGCAATACTCTAGTGTATCAAATGCAGCAAGATTTTTACCTGATCTCGTTACAACCCTCTGGTAAGTCTGGTTTGTAGCAGCTCGTTCATTGTTCGGAGCACGCACATAAACTTGAGCAGACTTTGATGTTAAATGAAACGATTTCTAATGGGAAATATGTTGCCCATTCGTATAAGTTTTATGAAATTGAAAATAAATGGAAGAATTTATTATTTCTAAATTAAAGGAAATGTCTGCTATATTTGGGGCAGGGTTTGAGCAGCCCGATCACATTTTGAGTCATTGGATTGCCTTTTTTCCGGTTACATAAGAAAAAGTCACTATGTACATGAAAAAACCCACCTTTGATTTGGGACAAACAACATGTTATGGTTGAGATGTTTTTGGTATTATTTACGCTGTTACCTCATTTTTACAGAAAATCACTAGTCATAAGCCACTTGTGGATGTTAAGCGTAGGTGGTAGCAGTATTCTAGGGCTTTGGGTGTTACCCAGGAATTTATTTATTTGTTTCTTTATTTGAGTTAGAGGTAGGTGAGTTGGGTATAGGTGAGGCTTTGCCAAGTTACGAATGTCATTAACAGCTTTCCTTGTTTGGAAATAGTTTCAATGAATCGATATTAGCATATATGAGATGGAACAGGAAGTTCCCAGTTAAAAGCGATAAGTTAATCTCCCCTCATGCCAAATTCCCTTATATTCCCAATGAAATGTTTATCCGTTATTCTGTGCTCCTCAAGCCATTTTTGGCTTGTATTTTGAGAGTTCCAACCCCTGGGATCTGTTTTGGGTTGATGTCATCTTTTATCTGCAGTACAGACTTATCGAGGCCTATCTTCTCTTGCCGGAGGGCAGCAGAACGGAGGAGACATGCGATGCCATCGCTGACGTAGTTTGAGGCGCCGATTACAGAGTTATGGCCGCATTTGTGGTGCTTATAGCTGCCAGCTAAGCATCCAGTCCCGTAACATAAACCCCCTTCATGCGCATCGATTCAGAACGCTATGACCCTGAGGTTTTATCACTGAGATATTCATGCTAAATAAAGAATATATACAGTTTTATGACGACAATAACATGTTGACTACGCCTTTTTGTATCAGTAACAAACTTCAGGTTTTGGGTCGATCGCAAGTATTGAACTGATCTCTAAACTCAGATAAGTTCCTGTCATTTGTTTCATGACTTCAAACAAAAATGGATCGCCGCCATCAGCACCGCCTGTGAAATAGGGTAGGACGGCCTCAGTGTGCAGCCACCGGTGTCTGCTTCCGGGTGGTATGTTGCGATCGGGGACGCGCCGACTGCAGAGTTCGTATGCATAGCACAATGAGATGATGTCACGAGTAGCATGGGTGGGTGTCACGGCATCGGCAGAAATGCACGCTTTTGTGGCTTTCTAAATTTGCACGTGCAGCCTACCTTGCTGATCGTGTTGAAAACGTGAAAATAGTATGGCAGAATTAATTGACCTTGTTTTTTTGCTTGCCAGGAATCTTACTACCGGCAAAAATAACAACACGCTTCATAAGCACTGATATTTCTGCTGGTGACCGTACCGCTGAACGATTGACCTGGTCACATGACCACCGGATCCATGTGCAGGTCACAGGGTCAAGGGCATGGGTTATGTACGTGTGTGAGAGTGGTTTCTGGTGAGGTCGGGTTAGACGCGTAGGGCAGGACACTTTTGTACAGATGCAGATCTTAACAATTATTTGGGGTGTCGAATATATGCTCAGAAAATATCAAACGGACGAAAAGGAGCTAGATAATGGTGGCCTCGAGATTACTATGCTTATTTCACATCCTGCTCAATGACCCCGGCCCTCAGTTCCAGCACATAAGCACGTACAATTTTTAGGACAATGCAACGTGCTGGAAGCACAAGGGTGCGGCCTAGTAATTGTGTATTATAATATATTGCCGTTTGTATTCACAACCCGGCATATGGTCCATTTCTCAGCTTCCAACGTGCTTAACTTGCACTGTGCAATGTGCATACCTGGTTCATTGCCTTCCACCGTCTCGCTTGACTTACTATGCTTCTGTCTGGCCTCGGAGAGACCAGATTATCAGGTGCCGAGGGGTTAGTACCACCAATTTAGCGCCTAAATGACTTTGATTACCACCAAGGAGCAATTGTCTTCCGGTTAATTTCGTCTGCCTCCACTTCAACTGCCACGTTTCACGCTGCTCGTGAAATTACCATAGCAACAGGCGTATGATCCGAATTACCATCCATTCTCTTCACTAATTTCACCTCCTGCCGTAGATCAGAGGGGCTGCAAACGGCTCTTCTTAACATACTAAAGGCTGGAACCTTGGCTGCGTGACAATCAAGATGTGATCTGACAGTGTCTCCTACGCGCAGGCCATGGATCCTTCTATCAGAGCATCGCACTTCGGTGCGTCTTGGGCATTGCCTCATTCTTCATGCATCGATAGGATCAATTGGCTGACACTGTTACGCTAGAGCCTGCGCAGAAACGAGTTGCTAAGCGCTAAAACGAGGGTCATGACCGCGACTGTACCATACCGAGATCGAGGTCGTCAGCGGCAGGCACAAGCTGAGATGCGCTTCACTCGACTGTCACTCGCCGAGATTGCCGCCGCTGCTTACTGCCTTGAGCTGATGTTTCCGCCTCTTCTGGCTGCTGCGTGCTGAGATTACGCATTTGCTGACCGTCAACCACTGAATTGCCGTACCTGCTGAGTATCACGAGCTGAGATTACTGCCTGTGCTGATTGTGGCAAGCTGAGATGGCCACATCTGCTGATTGTGGCGAGCTGAGACTGTTGCCTGTGCTGTCTGTCGCGAGCTGGGACTGCTGCCTGTGTTGTCTGTCGCGAGCTGAGATTGTTGCTGCCTGTCTGTCACGAGCTGAGATTGCTGCCTGTGCTGTCTGTTGCGAGCTGAGATTGTTGTCTGCTCTGTCTGTCACGAGCTGAGATTGCTGCCTGTTCTGCCTGTCACGAGCTGAGATTGCTGCCTGTGCTGCCTGTCACGAGCTGAGGTTGCTGCCTGTTCCATCTGTCGCGAGCAGAGATTTCTGCCTGTGTTGTCTGTCGCGAGCTGAGATTGCCACCACTAATGATTTGGTGAGCTGAAGTTGCGGCCATCAGCGCAGACACACGCTGAGATTACCACAGCCGGCTGTGGGGCTGCATAAGTGAGTCTGCCTCCAGCCAGCTGCTGGCAATTGCAGCAGCCCGGTTAGCGATTCCCAGAACTGTTCGTTCATTCAGAAAACAATGGCTGGACGGCCGGCAGAGCCTTTGGACACGCCTCCTCCAACGCGGCGGGGCTGCAATACGTAATCACGTCTTCCGGCGGTGCCATGGAACAGGCTCGTGTAAAATCGGCTACCACGAGCGTGTGCGCTGAAATTGTTGTCATGAATATTGCATAACCTCTGCAGGTCATTGAATGTTAACAACTGACATCTCTGTGCCCAGTTTGCAATCATGGTGTGCTCCGTTAAAGCAGGTTTGGAAGACCTTGTTGATTAATCCGTTAAATATCATCACTCTCCAGCTGAAAGGTCCACGGAGCGAAAAGCGGGCAGAGCTGTGTTGGGGGAGGAGGGGCGGTGGCATTGAACCAGTGGATGCGGTGGTGGCGGGACCGGCTCCGACTCTCGGCTCTGAGCGCGCGGCCCGTCGAGCGCCCTCTGTGCCACGCTGCGTGCCGCCGGCCCAGACCCGTGTCTGGCGCAGGTGCGGTGGGACGCGTCCGTGTCTGTGTCTGTGTCTGTGTCTGCGCGCGCCGCCCGGTGTGTGTGTGACGTCACTCGTCGTGTTGCCGCGACTGATGTCACGTAGCGAGATGCTGAGGGGACGAAAATATCCTGTCTAACACTACAGGTACGTCAGCACTGCCGTCGTTCTTCGTTTTAGAGGACTCTCCAACTTGGTCACCGCTTCTAATAAAATCTTTAAAAAAATTCGTTTCTATGTGAGATTCACGTTGCTTGAAGGTGTTTGCATCTATAAGGACCGGGAGAGATCCACCAAGGTCCAAAAGTGGTCTTAGAAATTTGCTGTGGCGTACTGACTGACCAAATACCGGATCATCGTGTCGCTGTATGCATAATGACTACTGCCATCACAAGCGTACATACATGCCTTAGCCCATTTGGGAAGCTTATTTGAATGGCTTTATAGATGTTCCAGTTCTATTTTTATTCACATTTGAAATAATTCTTGTCCGCATTTTGTGTTTGCTCGGAATAGATCCGCAGAATAAACAAACTTGTCCTCTGTTTTCAACTTTGTGTTGGAAAGATTGGCCACGATGATTATCAGTGGTGAAGGACAAAAATTTATTTTAATTGCTATAATCCGTTTGGCTTGAGGATGTGAATGCTAGGTACATACGTCTGGCAGAAGCTGTGACAGATATGATTTGAGCTTGCAACACTGCAATGCTTAATCCAACAAATCGTATCACTGCATGACATCAGAAGACTCGTCCAACTCACCTACATTGTGCCAACGTTTTTATTTACAATAATAAACACATTTCTCCTTAAATACTCTGGTCTGTCGTGCTGTTTATTCTAACCTGTGTGGTGTTGTCCAGAACTGGAATTACGATGTAATTCAAAGGCTGTGACTTACGCAGACAATATACATTTCAGGGAAGTGTGTCAGCTGATGTACGATTGTGAGGTTGCCTGCAGCCCATGGGCGTCGTTTTCTCTGGGCGTGGCTGTGGGCGGAATTTGGGCCGAAGACCCTCCCGTCTGCCTCCTGTCAAAGGTAGCGCAATCCGGCGAGATTGGCAGCCTTATCCATGCTGCCTTCCTACCGCCTCCTGGCGTTTGCGCCTTCCCAGGCCGCCTCCCAAAGCTTACGCCTTCCTGCTGCCTCGCAATGCCCTCCTTCTCGCCGTTTTCGCCTATATAAACTTGGTGTTGGAGAATAGATCCACACTGTTTGACGCTTCGAAAGGGTACAGGTCCGTGGCTTTAAGAAAGACCTACAAATCCGGTCCAAAAAATACTTTGATGCCTTTCTGCTTGTTCAACGGATGTTTGACCATCGTCATTGGCCGTCCTTTCAATTTTACCAAATATATATTTGCACAAAAAGGGGATGCAGTGGCCCAGTGGTAGCGCGCTGGGCTTCTCTGCCCTTGACCCTGGCTCAAACCCCGGGTGTGAACACTGAACAAGGACATCCTGAACCCCGACATGACCCTCCAACAGGGTAAGAGTTCGCTTCGCCATGTAGCGCTCCAGTTGGCAATTCATAAAGCCCCAAGGCTCCCCTGCGCACAAAAAAGAGTGCTACCGTCAACATCGCCCACGATACGTTTGACGCAAAACGTCAGACACTCTGACTCTGCAATTCGTTTGTTCGTTGTTGTTCGTTGTTCGTTTGTTGAAATATTGAGTTTCCCGTTGCTGTTTGGGTTTTGCGGCGCTTCCACGACTTTGGATATGTCGTGGAGCATCGTGCTGTTACCAAAGGTCTTGCCAGGCGACCATCGAGTTTGTTTTTGTGGGGTGTTTCCATCATAGTATGTTTAATGAGGTTCAGAACAGCCTTCTCTGCAGTTCCAGGTTACCTATTTTTATCGTATTCTAGCTATTGTTCTTATCCTAGTCCTGTCCACCAAGCGACCTTCAAACTGGCATCTGGATGTCGCACGCTGGTCAAAGTTGGGTCAAGAAAATAGTAAGGGCGTGAGGCTATAATTTCAACAAAAAACTCAGCAAAGCTCCGTCTTGATCCATCCTTACACCCAACCTTTTTGTGTCAGATTATTTAATAACCGGGCAGATGACAGCACTGGGTCGATTTCTATTTCACCAGGCATGCTTTTCTATCCTCCCTATATTTTGTGGCGGCGGCGAGTAAGACAATCTTAAAAAAAACTGCACTGGAAGTTTGTTTTATTCCGGAACGAAATGCAGTCCGTACTCCTCCCCCAATCGCCCGTTGTTCCGTGGGCCGCTCCATGACCAGATTATACTATGACGTCCCTGACGCCGGCCAGGTGGCCCGCGCTGACCTGCGTCATTGGGCGCGTCTGCTTCATCGCTGTGTCGCGCGGGCCTCCGGGACGGCGGAGGCAGGGTGACGCCGCCGCTCTCAGCACAGGTTGACCTCCCTCCCTCGCCATCACAACCGAGCGGAGCCGGCCGCGCCGCACGCCCGGCTGACATCATCGGGCCCACCAAAATGGAGGCCGTTACATCATCCCAGCCGGGCCGGAGACGCCGCAGGGCAAAAACTGCACACCTGGCGGCATCAAACTGTCTCCGAGCGGCAGCCGCCGCCCCAGCGGCGCCGCGGCACCTCGGCCTAACCGATTTCTCGGCAAACGGTGGCGGAGGGGCGCGAAATCAGCCCGAGAAACTGCTGGTAAATGCACCACATTGTTGTGGTGATTTCATCTCATCCTTGGATCTATTTCTCTTGTCCTGCAATCACCTTGGGTATGGTATGCTGCTGTAGGAAACAGAGGGCATGTGCACTTGTCGCTGGCGTTCCGAGTTGGTAGTGTGGGTGCTGTGACATCACCCTTCCATTTGCAGGGCGACAATTTTGTTGGATTGAGTGATGGTTCATGTCAAATGTGATTTAGGCGGATGCCGAAAAATGTGGCACCGCACTGGTAACGCTATTTTCCCAAGGCTGATTCCCGGTCCTGCCAATGTCGGGCTCTCCAAAGCAGATGGGATCGACACCTTATAATAGCTTGTGCCGAATATACGGCGGTTAGAGCATAGCGAGGGGCAGACAGGAACTTTCTACAAATACTTTTGCAGATATTATCAAGATGATGAATGTACGGGGAATGAAAAACAAATCAAGATAAGTATGTACCAAGTGTCGTATAGACAAGCAAAAATGCGTGCCCAATAAGGGACATACTAATTGGAATTTTCTGGAAAAATACGTGAAGATACGAAATTTTAAACGATGGAATCTCTCCGAGAAGCATAAAGTATTTTGACAGCTAGATATATCACCTTAAGACTTCTGCGTGCTCGGACGGGCCTAATTATATTTCCCGAGCTAATAATAAACAGATTCAGAAACTGCTCCGGAGCTCAGGTGTAATTGCAATTAAACATGGAGTTTAATTATAATGGCGAGAATTTAACCAATTTTTACGTTCAAAAGTTGACAAATTAGTTCGATAGACCAGTTTCTGTTTGTTGGTGTTCTTAAAAGATCGTGCGTTGCGGGAGCGCGCGGTCTAATTGCTGGTGCCAGGCTGTGTAGATGGCGCTGGCGGGTATGATGATACGCTTGTGAACGCGCGGGCGTGCGCGCCTGTGTGTAGTTGGCGCCTGTTGTTATTGCTGTGGGTTCCTCCGACCTCCTTGCAGAGGCGTGGCTAAGAGGCTCTGGTTGGCGTGATTGATTCACTATTAAGCCTGCGGGACGCGCCAACCCGTGCGGTCATGTAGCGTCCCTATCGCTCATCTTCAGGCTAAGGCCTATAACGAACTTTTCGTAAATGAATGAGCTTTAATCTCTCGAAAAAGTCGCATCTGTAGCAAAATACGATTGCCATTAAAAAGTGCATCTTTCAAAGTCTGGTTATAATCATTACTGGGCAGATAATAAGTCAGGAATGATGTGCAAATAGAGGCCGCAGCCGCGATGCAGTCGGCGTCACGCATGTCCCCGAGACTCGAGTGTGTATTACTGAACAGGGGCGGACATCTGCTCAGGATATGGGCGAGTGCCTAGTTGCTCCCGGCACATGCCGCATCCACGTGACCGTGCAGCGGGTCTCGCTGCACTCGGTGCACTACTGGGAGGGATTCTTCTCAATCCTTGCAGGTATACCTGCAGCCTGCGCAGCTCAGCAGCCTAAAGACTGCTGATCGCTACCAATGGCCGGTCTGCACTTGATGGGCATTCACTGCCGAGCATGGAGCGAGCTCCGTGACCGGTCGTGGTAGGCTGTCGCCCGTCAACGACTGGAACCAACCAGGCGACCAGTCCCGAGCCGTTCTGAAGTGTGCCACTCTGACTGACGCGCGGTAGCAGATGGTCGGCACGTCCAGAGGAAAGTTATCCTGAGGGAGCCGTGACTTCTCCTTTGCTAGGAGGTCGGCTTTTTCATTCCTCCGCAGGTCACAGTGGGACGCCGCGCACTGCGTGTGGTTCTGACGATCGGGGGAAGTTAATTTCTAGTAGGAACTCCCAGATTGCAGATCCGATCAGGGAAGTTTGGGAGGGTTCTTCTCGCAGTGTCGCCAGCGCTAGCTGCGAATCAGTGCAGACGACTGGATCCGCGGTGTGCGCGGTGTCCCCGCAGATGTAGTCCAGAACGGCGTGTAGTGCGAATATCTCCGCCCGTTAATTGTAACACAGCACCCCAGCGGGAAATCTCGAGAAGTGCTCGGCACCGTCCTGTTGTTCTCTTATGTAAGCCTTGTCTCTGTCGTTGACGGCTACGGCATTGACTCGTCTGTCCCCATCCACGTGGCGCACTGTAGAAGGGATGTAAGGTGGGAGGGTGGAGCTTGCCGCCTCTGCTGAGCAGACGCTCTGACTGATAAGCTCTTCTTCTCAATGTTAAGCCCGAAGGATATCGTGCCAGGGTCCATCCACGGTGACAGGCAATGAGGGGGAACGGGCTTGACGGAAACGATGACTCCAACGGCCTGCGAACCCCTCGCTCCCCAAACCTGCAACGGACTCCGGCGGGGTCGAGGCTGACGCATCCACAACCACGCGGAGGAATCTGACGGTGGGAAGGTCCATGCCCTGGCCAGGGGTCCCGTAGCCGCTGTGGTGCGTTACTCCCAAAACCGGGGACCAGGCCGGCATCGGCCATCACGGCATGAAATGGTATCTGGAGGGGGTAGCCGGTAATCATCCATACGCCTGCACTTCTCTCTCTCTCTCTCCCTTTCTCTCTCTCTCCTTTTTTTCTCTCTTTTCTCTCTCTCTCCCCTCTCTCTCTCTCTTTGTTTGACGAGCAGCAACTGCCAAAGTTATACGGCCTCGCTTTCTCTGGAGCTTTGTCACCTGTGACGAGGTGGCGTAAGCAGGCACGGCTGCGTCTTGATGGTGCTGCAGACAACAGTGGGCCCTGTTTTGAGCAGGTGCTCCTCTAACCCTGAGGAATGTTTCCCGAAATGCAGAAGAGTCCAGCGTGACCCCCAGGAGTCTCAGCTGGTCTCCTGCCTTCACGGTCTTCCCGGAATAGTATTGGAACAGTCAGCCGAGTCGCCGGACCTCTATGAAAAGGCAAGGGCGTGGGTCTCCTCTCCTGCCACCTTCATCTGTGAGTGATGACGCCCAACTGTCCAGTGTGGGTACGCAGCTAGTGTTCTGGTCCTGAAAGTTTCTTTGCCGTTACCCGGGCTGCGCACCGCTTTATCATCGGCGTAGAGGAAGGGTGTCACCCCCGGTATCCTCTTGAGGTCAATTGCGAGCGGGACAGCCCACACCAAACACTAGGTAGATAACGCGATCGGCCAGTAACTACCAGTATGGTGTTCGTCTTTGCCGACCTAAGGTATTGCCACAATAGTGGCTCGGCGCCACTCCCTTGCTCCTTCCCACCATGACCAGAATCAGGGTGAACAGGGCTTTGCAGGCGACAGGGTCGCAACATCTCGCTGGCGATGTTGTCTAGGATCGGAGCTTCCCGCAATGTCAAATTATGGAGTTGGCTCACCAGCTTAAACGTGGAGAGCTCCGAGCAGCAAAGTGTGCGGGCTCTGTCGCAATCCCGACATAGTTAAAAAGGCTGAACCCTAGGTCTTCCGCTTGGTCTCACAATTTAGATTCGGGGCTTGAAGCTTTGCTTTGAAACTGATGAGAAAGTTTTGAAAAGGATGCTGGCTTTCTCAGAGTCTTTGGTAAGAACGCACTCGTTTCGTCCTGGTCTGACCTTTTCGGTGCGTATCGTCGGTCGCCCTTTCCCATGTCTTTAGAGGTTTCGAAACTCTGAGTTCTCAGTGAACACGCCAACAGCGCACAACAGCGGCGAGTCCAGTAACTACGCTTGGTTGGAGCTTGTGTCCTCAGAACGTGCAATCAGTTTCCACTTTTCTATAGCTTCGACAACCTCTGGGTCGAGAACTCGGGGCTTAGAATCAGCTCGAGTGCCTTGGTGGGGGTGGGGGTACAGCGTGCGCTTGCACGCTCCTGAGCGGCGGTGGATTGGGTACACAGACTCTGGGCGTTGGCTGACTGGGGCTCGACCCAAACAAGGTAGCATCACAGCACCCAGCTCATGCCCGCCAGTCCAGATTTTACATGGGATGTAAAGAAGGACTGTTTCCGCTCGCACACCGAGTTTCCTGGACTCAGCAGCGCCGACGCACTGCGTGGGGCATCCATAGTGCCTTTGACAATTTCCAGAATGTGCATCGAGTTTATCTGTGCCTGCATGCTTTCAAAGACTGGTCTATCGGCTCTAAATTGTTTTAAGAGATGCAGTCTTACATTCTAACGTAACCATGAAAATTCTCGGAATTTTCAATATGTCTTTTCTTGTAACAATCACTTACTGGAGCTCTCATGTGGACTTCAATTGTGTTCTCAGTGGTTTCATTTACGCATGTTGTTCAAAATAAGGGTGATTAGATTAAGATCCATGGAAACATCACGAACAATTGTTCCCGGTTTCGCTTTTGGTGTCACCCTTTGTAATATTATCATCACCATATGCAGGTTTTTAAGGCGCATTGACTGTGCTGGTCATTTTGTACCCATGTCTGACTTGGTTAACACGCGCCCCGCTGGGGTCCCTGGCATGGTGCGCCCCGCTTGGGGGTGTTTTTCGCCCCCCCCTCCGTATCTCATTCCCCACGAAAGCTAAAGGAAAATTACGGGCGGCGTTCGAAAGCTCTAGACAAGACGAAGAGATTTTATACCTATAATTTTATGTCAGGTCAATATTGAGGTCAGCATAGGTCAAAGAAGGTTCCATAGGCTTACAACAGAGTAGTGTACGTTTTTCTCTTTAGATCTGCCCTCAGGGGAGCTAGAGAAAATCTTTATGCATCATTGGATTCCTCCCATCGCGGCAAATCGAATGATGTATAATAAGACCTTTCTAGGTCAAATAGTGAAAATGACGTGACCTCGAGCTAGGTCAGGGTCACAAAGTGACCTGGTATGGTCATGTTGCATATCAATCGACTCCCCGTGACAATATAAGCACAATTAAAGCAACACGGGAGCTTTATTTCAATTCAGTGAGAAGATATTGGCAAAACAATCACTTTATGCTCCCGTGACCTGACATGATCTTTGGGAAGTCAGATGGACAAAAACTCAACTTAAGGGTCACAACCGTGGTAAGAATACACGGTTTGTGGATTTTCAGCTTATCTACGCAGTATTTACAGAAAACAAGCCTTTCCTTTCTTCACAATTGACCTATATGGGGTGACCAAAAGATTGACCCCACCTTTGGTGAACAATATCGAAATTCTGAGATAGCAGATCTGTAGACCCTAATGACTTCATCATATTGTGAACGTTTGAAACTGATCGGTTGGCTGATGTTCTTTAGGCACCGCTTCAAACTCGTGATTTTAGGTTTTGAGGTCGGGTCACTTGACCTTAAATAGCTTCTTGACCTGACATGACCTTAACTAAAAATGTGGTCAGAGGTGTCAAATTGATCAGGAATAAGGTACTGTAAGTTTCGTTGTTCTGCGTCTCTTCGTTTTTTAGCTACCTGGGGAAGGCCAGGAGGGGGACGAATTTCGCCCCCCCAGCGGGGCGCGGGTTAAGCGACACTATCTTACTACTCTGTATAATTCCAGAAGTATGATCAACCCATGTCCTGGAAATTACCTGACCTCAGGCCATCGAAGTGACAATCCGCAATGACAGAATAACAACCATCGTTATATGACATGGTACGTGTCATATTTGTTTTCGATTAACCCGCGCCCCGGTGGGCCTCCGAACCACCTTCGCCCTGGTAGGGGGTGTTTGAACACCCCCTCGAACTCGGTCCCTATGCGGGAGAGCGAAAATAACGCGAAGGCTGGTGGATAGCTCATACAAATTCATGAGGAAACTATATTTGTCACTTTTTGGCTTAGATCAAAATTAAGGTCATGACAGGTTAAAGAACTTTGCATTTTGGGCAACGGTTTTGGGCTCTAACATCTGACAGAGTTGAGTTAAAATCTTTTTGTAGGCACCATTCGCTTCCTCTCGTCACGGAAAATCGAATGATGTATAATACGACTATACTAGGTCAAAACACAAAAATGACCGGACCTCAGGTCAGGTCAAGATTACTTTTTGAACTAACATAGTCAATATGCATATCAATCGACTTGCAATATCAATCCAAAGGCAATTATATTAAAATAAAAGCTGTATCATCACTTCATGCAAAGTTATTGCCCTAAGTTTGAAAACTGCTTAAGTAGCTCCAGATGACCTCTCAGAAGTCACAGTTCAAAAATTGCAGCATGAACCTGGAAGGGGACCCAGGACACTTCGATTTGGAGAATATGAAGGTATTATCAGCCTTATCTACACAAATACAGACCAATCTCTGTTTTTCACATGTATTTCAAATGGAGAGGTCATGATCCGTACTTGACCTGAGGTCATCGATATGAAAAATCCTGTAACATATTTTATAAAACTCGGTACGGCCATATTTGTTATAAGTTTCAATCCGATAGATTTACGCGTTTCTTACTTATGCCACCTTAAACATTTTTTTAGGTGAGGTCACTTGACCTGCACTGGTTACCTGACCTGAGGTGACCCAAACTTAACATTTTGGTTAAAGTTGTGGAATTGATCAAGGATAAGGTGTGCCAAGTACGGCGGCGCTTCGCGCCGCTGTTTTTTCCTCCCGCCGGAAAAACCCGAGGGGGTGTTCAAACACCCCCACAGGGGCGAGGGTTGAAGATTGAAAAAAAAACATCAGTGCGATCTTAAAAATTTGGGCGGTAATGTTACCTGACCTTGCCTGGTGATCTGGCCTGAGGTGGCTCTGGCTTGAAGGTTTGGGAACAGTTACGTAAAGGATCAGGCATGTTCGTTGTGGTCCCTGACCAGGGACCACAACTCTTACCAGTACAAGGCACTCCGCGGTGGGGTGGGGGCGTATTTCACCCACTCCGTGTTTCATTTCCTGTCAAAATTAAAGCAAAATGATGGATGGTGTTGGAAAGGTTTGGACGAGACTAAGATACATTATACGAAATATTTTTATGTCAGGTCAATAATGAGGTCACCAGAGGCATTGTATATTTTTCCCTATAGATTTTTTACTGAGAAGAAATAGAGAAAACCTTTATTGCAATGGAGTGCTTGAAGCGCTTTATCTAAGAAGAGTGTATCATCTGTATCAACTGTGGCAAATTGAATGATGTAAAGTATGATAATGTATGGTTAAATAATGCAAATTACCAGATCTCAAGTTAGGTCAGGGTCATATGGTGACCTGGTTATCTTAACACCCACCCCTGTGGACCTCCGAGCCACCTTCGCCCTGGTAGGAGGGAAGTTTCAAACACCCCTCCTTATTTACCTGGTCAAAGAAGGTCAAAGAAGTTCAAAGAAGTTCAAAGAACGTTGCATATTAGGGTAGTGTTTTTGGCTCTAGTGTCTGACAGAAATGAGTTGGAATCATTTTTTTTGGCACCATCCGCTTCCTCTCGTCACGGCAAATCGAATGATGTATAATATGACTATGCTAGGTCAAAACACAAAAATGACCTGACCTCAGGTCAGGTCATGGTCACTTTCCGACCAAGCAGTCAACATGCATATCAATCGACTCGCAATAGCAATCCAAACGTAATGGTATCAACATAAAAGCCTTATCACCATTTCCTGCGAAGCTATTGACCCAAGTCTGAAAACTGCTTAACCCTCGCTCCAGTGGGGGGGGGGGTGAACACCCAAGTGGGGGGTATTTGAAGGTACACCGGCGTGCGGGATAAGTAGCCCCAGATGACCTCTCAGAGGTGACAGGTAAAGAATTGCAACATGAACCTGGAAAGGGGCCCAGGATACTACGATTTGGAGAATCCGACGGTGTTCTCAGCTGTATCTACACAAATCCAGTCCATTTCCTGTATTCCCCATCCATTTTCAATGGAGAGGTCATGATCCGTACCTGACCCTAGGTCATCGATAAGAAAAATCCCGGAAAAAATATAGGTTGTAGCATTCGATGGGGCTATTATGTGGTATAAGTTTCAATCCGACAGATTTACCAATTTCTTACTTATGCCACCTTAAAGATTTTGGAGGTGAGGTCACTTGACCTGGACTACATCTTAAAATGTTGAGGGAAGTTGTGGACTTGGTCAAGGATAAGGAGTGCCAAGTACGGCCGCGCTTCGCGCCCCCGTTTTTTTCTTGCCGCGGGAAAGTAAAGTAAAGCTGCAAAGTAAAATCATGCTGAATTCTCATAAGCTTTCCAATCTTTGCCAATTTCAAATATTGGCAGATTTGCGCTAACTCCCATATTTGTGGAGTTCATCGATGGCCCCTAGTGGGGCGAAGGTGGCGCCGGACCCCCGGTGGGGCGTGGGTTAATACAATAAAAACATCCTCAGGAGTGGTGAGCTTTACTAAATCGCGTGATTTGTGATATGCAACTGTCATATTTTTCTGCTGGAGTTCCGTTGAACTTCTATCGACCATACTGAGAGCCCTGAAAATGTGAAAATAACCGTGGATAAAAATCCACAGCATTCTTTTTAGCCCTTGAACTTTTGATAATTTTCTTAGGTTAAATAATCTCTGGAAGCGTTCAAACGCAGGTTGTGTGTTCAAAGAGTCTCGCGGGCCTCTACGGGTCAGACCGGAGAAGACAATCGCCCGTCACGAGAACCGCACTCAGGCTTACCCGCGGGATACGGTATGAGAAAGTGAAAATGTACAATGAAGACTGACGACGTGAGACTTGTTACATCCTTTGAGTCATTGCAATGCAAGTAAAACACCCCACTCGGCCAATTCATTTGAAGCATGCCAGTGAGTGCGACGGGCACGCTTTCCCCATTGTATTTTGCTGCTGATACTGAAGGTGTGAATCAAGACCAGGGTGTTTTGAAAAATGGTTTATACTTTTTCTAATTATCATAGAATTTCTCGGTTTCACCTGCTCTCGCGGGAGATAGTGGACAGGGAAAAGTAAATGAAATCTCAGAATAAACTGAAATACTGTGTTTGACGCCAAAGTACTAAATATTATCGAAAAATAAACTTTTTGAATTTGAATAGAACCAGACGAGTGATAAATTTATTTGTCGCCCTAAAATAGAGATTCTATGCGTAAGGCACTATTATTCGCGCACACTCCAAAGTCACACATTTAAGAATAAAACTACCATCCCCGAGATGGAACTGCACGAGCCAAATACTGACTTGACCTGAACCTGCATCGAGGTCAAGGAACCGGTAGTGAGGTGAAAGCTAAACTTTTTTATCCCCATGGCATTATTGCTTCTTGCCTGTTTAAAAGTCTCCCTAGCAGCAGCAAAAACTTTCAAAGTTCCCCGATAGTCCCTCTTCAATGTTTCGAAACCTAGGCACACGCTGCGGCATAGCGTTAGTCATTTCTGTCATAGGTTCTGAGAGTCATGTTCCTCATACAGGCGATAATGGCTCATGGGTTCACGGTCCATCGGAGGTGGGTCGATCTCCCCTCGTGAGGCCTCTTCACGATTGTCGGGTCGTGCTGACTTCGGTGAAGTCTGAGATAGCTCGATAATGTTTATCATGATAACAAACGATAAAGTGCTGTTGTTGCGACCATGGGACCCTTCTAGATCAACAGTTTGAAGAAGGATTCAAACGTGGGTGACTGACCCCTTTTTCTGGGGCCTTTCCCTGGGTGTACCCATTTTAGTTGGCTTCCTGCATTATTGTCGACGTTCGTACAGTATTTGCACTGCTCCTTAAGAACACTCTACCTTTAGTGTTTACTTTCGTTGAGAAAATTATGCATTGCAATAAAAGTTGCTCTGTATAGAAAACCATCGAATGTGGACTCCTGGCTGAATTCGACAACTATGCTTCCCTATCTTTATTTTCACGATGCATTGCAATGCGTGTAAGCTTTCTCTGTGCATGTGATGCTATTCAATGAATTCTTGGTTCAGCTTTTGTATACGCGAGAACGAGAGAGTAAGAGAGAGAGAGAGAGAGAGAGAGAGAGAGAGAGAGAGAGAGAGAGAGAGAGAGAGAGAGAGAGAGAGAGAGAGAGAGAGAGAGAGAGAGAGAGAGAGAGAGAGAGAGAGAGAGAGAGAGAGAGAGAGAGAGAGAGAGAGAGAGAGAGAGAGAGAGAGAGAGAGAGAGAGAGAGAGAGAGAGAGAGAGAGAGAGAGAGAGAGAGAGAGAGAGAGAGAGAGAGAGAGAGAGAGAGAGAGAGAGAGAGAGAGAGAGAGAGAGAGAGAGAGAGAGAGAGAGAGAGAGAGAGAGAGAGAGAGAGAGAGAGAGAGAGAGAGAGAGAGAGAGAGAGAGAGAGAGAGAGAGAGAGAGAGAGAGAGAGAGAGAGAGAGAGAGAGAGAGAGAGAGAGAGAGAGAGAGAGAGAGAGAGAGAGAGAGAGAGAGAGAGAGAGAGAGAGAGAGAGAGAGAGAGAGAGAGAGAGAGAGAGAGAGAGAGAGAGAGAGAGAGAGAGAGAGAGAGAGAGAGAGAGAGAGAGAGAGAGAGAGAGAGAGAGAGAGAGAGAGAGAGAGAGAGAGAGAGAGAGAGAGAGAGAGAGAGAGAGAGAGAGAGAGAGAGAGAGAGAGAGAGAGAGAGAGAGAGAGAGAGAGAGAGAGAGAGAGAGAGAGAGAGAGAGAGAGAGAGAGAGAGAGAGAGAGAGAGAGAGAGAGAGAGAGAGAGAGAGAGAGAGAGAGAGAGAGAGAGAGAGAGAGAGAGAGAGAGAGAGAAAGAGAGAGAAAGAGAGAGAAAGAGAGAGAAAGAGAGAGAAAGAGAGAGAAAGAGAGAGAGAGAGAGAGAGAGAGAGAGAGAGAGAGAGAGAGAGAGAGAGAGAGAGAGAGAGAGAGAGAGAGAGAGAGAGAGAGAGAGAGAGAGAGAGAGAGAGAGAGAGAGAGAGAGAGAGAGAGAGAGAGAGAGAGAGAGAGAGAGAGAGAGAGAGAGAGAGAGAGAGAGAGAGAGAGAGAGAGAGAGAGAGAGAGAGAGAGAGAGAGAGAGAGAGAGAGAGAGAGAGAGAGAGAGAGAGAGAGAGAGAGAGAGAGAGAGAGAGAGAGAGAGAGAGAGAGAGAGAGAGAGAGAGAGAGAGAGAGAGAGAGAGAGAGAGAGATAGAGAATGTACATACGAGGAGTACTAGAGAACATTAAGCTATTGTGAGCCTTAAAGTGGTGTTGAAAATGACTATTATCTGCCAAATTATTTTTTATTTTAGACCTAAATTAATACTGAAAGAATAGATATAATAATAATCGGAGGTTTCGACTTCAAGTCATCCTCAGCTGAGGATGACTTGAAGTCGAAAGCTCCGATTATTATTGCATCTATTCTTTCTGTATTAATTTAGGTCTAAAATAAAGTCTAAAATCTAGTGACCTGGATTGAAAGAAGGGATGTCCAAAGTATAAATTCTGTCAACTGCCACAGTAATGAAAGTAATGGTATATTACCAAAGTCCTTTTAGTCGCACTCCCATCTTCTTGTGGCTTCTGGTCTCTTTAACACGCGCATTGACGGGGGTCTGAGCCACCTTCGCATTGACGGGGGTACCCGCCCCCGAAGATCTCAAGAACCACGGTAGGTAGGGAAAAACGGTAAACGGCGTTGGGCTACCCATCCACTTCTCCATCGAAAACATTTGAACCATTTTTTGTCAGGTCACATTTAAGGTCACGAGAGGTCAAAACATGCCCGTCATAGGGATAACATGTAAATTCAGTTTTTCGACCATTACATCTGAACAAGTAAAGATAGAGCAAAACGACTTAAACTTTATGAATCCTCTCAGCAAGCCGAATCGAATGATATATAATTTGACCTTGCTAGGTCAAATCAAAGATTTGACCTGACCTGAGGTCAGGTCAGGGTCAAATTATATAGAATGCATATCATTAGAACTGCAAAGCCCAGGCGAGTCTAATGCAGCAAAAATAAATGCTCTATCGCCATCCGTTACTGAGTTATTCCGTAAAAACCATTTTTCCCACGTATTTCCAATGGAGAGGTCATGCCTCGTACCTGACCGTAGGTCATCGATATAAAAAATACCGGAACATATTTTAGAGAACCCGGTAGGGTCATTATGTGATATGAGTTTCAATCGGATAAGTTCACCCTGCTCCGACTTATGCTATCTTAAACTTTTTTTGAGGTCGGGTCACTTGACCTGTACTGGTGACCTGACCTGAGATGACCTAACCTTAAAATTTTCACAGCAGTTGTAAAAATAATGAGGGAAAAGGTACACCAAGTACGGCGGCGCTATGCGCCGCCGTTTTTCAACTATCTCCGAAAAACCCGAGGGGGAGGCGGGTACCCGCCCCCCCCCGTCGATGTGCGTGTTAACATGCGCACTGTAGGGGCATTGGACGCCCCCTCTCTACCTGTTTTTCTGGGATTAATTCCCGGGGCTTCCGGATTCAGGGGCATTGCCATCATGGGGACTATGGCGGTCATAATCTCCATGGATTTTCGCAGGCCCTCCCCCTGGCCTTGGAGGGCCTCCTTTAATACGTAGTCTGTAATAGCCCCTTGAATATCAAAGAGCCTATTCTCCCTGCTCATAAAGGAGACCTCCTAAATGATCTATGCAGGAGCCCCCATTAGTTATAAAGGAGGCCCCATAACAGTATGCCTAGGAGACCCCTTTAATTAAAAAGGAGACCCCTTAAATGATGTACATTGGCGGCCCCATTACTTATACAGCAAGCCCCTTAAACGGCCTATCCAGGAGCCCCCTTTGCTTATAAAGGTGGCCCACTAAATGACCTCCGTGGATGTGCCTTTACTTATAAAGGAGGGTCCTAAACGGCCAACATAGCAGATCCCTTGCTTACAAAGAAAGTCCCTAAATGACCAACAAAATGGATGTCCCCAAAAGCTAGGAGGCCCCCCTCAAAACCAGTGATTGGTGGCCCTCTTTGGTCATAGCCCCGTGCAAAGAAATCCTTGGTGACGCCCCTGAGTATGACATATAGTATGTTATGATGTCATAGTTAAAGGGAATGTGGCACCGTCACAACGTGATTTTAACTGAGATAGCCAAGTTGTAAAGCAGGTCGGAAAACCCGGTACTCCATATTTCATTTGTTTTGGAACTCGATATTTCCGTAGAAAAAGGCTAAAACCTACCTGACACCAGCCCCCTCAGCCCCCGTCGCCGGCGGGCATTGTTGTGAGCTTCTGGTGTGACGACATATGCTGACGTCACGATGAGCATCAGCCAATCGAAGCCCTTGAAGCATTTCAAGTATGGTAGTGGTTGCCAGATCATGACATCATCCACAGTCGGATATTTATTTCTTTTTCGAGAGGAGTATTTAAAAAAACAAATATTGAGCTTATTGGACATTTTTCAAAGAAATCATGAGTGGTTTCATTATTTTTGACTAAAAGTACGCCTAATTACACTAAATTCCAGGATTCGACCAAGGTGCCACATTCCCTTTAAGGCTCCTTGACTATGCAAATTTTAAATGGTTGTACGACCCAGCCCTTAACTTTAATTTATGTTCCAAACTACTTTCGCATGTGGGGCGTTCCAGGACAAATCGACCAGGCACCACCTAGATTGTACATAGCATAGTCTCAGATTTCGTTCCAAATTCGTCCACAGGGTCATCAGTGGCACAGAATTCAGATTTGAGAATTATGTATTTTCTCAAAATACGGGTTTTGGAGTTACAGCTTGCTGAAAATCGTTAAACTCCGTGTCTTTGGCAAAACATGGTGGCATACAATCATTGTTTTCTGTGCATTACTTCGTTATGGATGCTCATTTGAAATGTGATTGTATTTAAAATTTTATTATCAAACTTTGAGAATTTAGTTTTCCAAAAAAATTATTTCTAAGTTTTTGAAAATTTGTCTTTAATTTTTTAAACAATTGTTTCTAAGTGTGGTCAGTGATTCATCTTAAAATAACACGCGCATTGACGGGGGTCTGAGCCACCTTCGCATTGACGGGGCGGGTACCCCCCCTAAGATCTCGAGAACCACGGTAGGTAGCGAAAAACGGTAAACGGCGTTGGGCTGCCCATCCACTCTCCATCGAAAACATTTGAACCATTTTTTGTCAGGTCACATTTAAGGTCACGAGAGGTCAAAACATGCCCGTCATAGGGATAACATGTAAATTCAGTTTTTCGGCCATTAAATCTGAACAAGTAAAGATAGAGAAAAACGACTGAACTGTATGAATCCTCTTAGCAAGCCGAATCGAATGATATATAATTTGACCTTGCTAGGTCAAATCAAGATTTGACCTGACCTGAGGTCAGGTCAGGGTCAAATTATATAAAATGCATATCATTAGAACCGCAAAGCCCAGGCGAGTCTAATGCAGCTAACATAAATGCTCTATCCCCATCCGTTGCTGAGTTATTCCGTAAAAACCATTTTCCCATGTATTTCCAATGGAGAGGTCATGCCTCGTACCTGACCTTAGGTCATCGATATCAAAAATACCGGAACATATTTTAGAGAACTCGGTGGGGCCATTATGTGATATGAGTTTCAATCGGATAAGTTCACCTGCTCCGACTTATGCTATTTTAAACTTTTTTGAGGTCGGGTCACTTGACCTGTAATGGTGACCTGACCTGAGATGACCTAACCTTAAAATTTTCACAGAAGTTGTAAAAATGATGAGGAAAAGGTATACCAAGTACGGTGGCGCTACGCGCCGCCGTTTTTCTGCTATCTCCGAAAACCCGAGGGGGCGGGTACCCGCCCCGTCAATGCGCGTGTTAAGCTACATAAAAATTCCCTCTACCTGTGCTTTTTAATAACGTCAATTACATTTTGCGTTCTTGAATTTATTGATGTTTAATCAACCAAAGAGTGACGCCATGCGTTCGAAAATCGGCCGTCCGGCGCGCCCCACTGATACACTTCGGCCAACCGACGACACGCACGCGTGTGGTGCTCAGCGGAGATAATGGGTTAAAAGTTTGTTGCTAGGGAAATATGCATCTGCATAAGCACATGGAATTGTAGATTTTTTAAGGTAAGGGTGTGCCGTTGACAAAAAATATTTTCTAGTCTTTCTTGTTCTTTAAACTTTTGTTTTCGGCTTTAGTAAGGTTTCCTAAGTAAGAGTAAAGAACGTAAACAGTATATGTTATAAAGTATGTGCTTTGAAGCAAGGTGGAATAAATATTATTCAGGTCCTGGGTGAAAGTGAATTTATAGCTAAAGGTGTGTGTCATGACAGTAGTGTATTATATTTAGTGGCATTGGGTTTGGTTCACCAGCAGAGGAGGCAGAGGAGGCAGAATCAATGTACCCAAAGACAGTTTTAATTTCTATTGACATGAAAGCGACCTATTTGGTTCACAGTTTGGAAGGACGTTCCCCCTTGACGTTTACCACTTCAGTTCTGAAATAAAATGACAAACTCCAAGCACATCCTATTATGTTTTGAAAACGGCAATAAGAAACTGAAAGCACAGAGCAAAGAATAAACCAACTTCAAAGGATCAGTCCAACCCAAAGCCTATCTGTTCTGACGGTAGTCCCGTCCAGCAGCGGCAATACATGGGAAACATCGACTTCGGCTGGAACTGTTGGAGCGCTCAGTGAGTCAGTCGATGATGATTGTGTCTCCGCAGCTAGCAGCTCTTCAGTAGCTGCCTCCGGCTGCTGTCTGGCTCTTCTTGTGTAATGGTGACATTTTCCGAATTTACATTTTCTCTGTCTTTTAAGTAGGCGTCTTTTGCGTAGAACACTCGACGGGGTCAGCACCAGAGGTTCTATTTTTGGTCCCGACGTCCCGGAGCCGAGACCGGATGCTGGGCCCAGCCGGGACTTTGCCGGGATCAACTGGGTCTGTACCGGGATTGCCGGGACCTCTGAGGATTGGAGAACGTTATAGTCTTATCTAGGGCCTGTGTTCCTTGGGGCCCACATCAGATTGAGATTAGTGAATTATTTACCATTAAGTTAGTTTTCCCTTAGCATTTGACGAGCAAATAACCTAATATGGTGAACTCCGCACACATCAATTTTCTTACTTGAACCTTTATGGGGCTGTTCATAAATGACGTCACGGAGTGTGTCGGGCCGAAAAGTGACATACCATGGCCAGGGCTGGAGATCTCTTCTCGTTCCAGGGGTTTTGGGTGGGCTAACGCTGGGACGGCAATACAAGTCCTACTTTAGTCGTAATAAGCTCCATTCGAGAATGAGATGAAATAACACAATTACTTAGTTCATGGCTGAAATAGAAAATCAAAGTCAGTGGTTGAAACGTATAAGACAAGGCTGGAAATTGTTTCCTATTAACCCGACTTTTTCCGGCACCAATGCCAGGACCACGTTGGGTCTTGCCGGGACCAGTCGAGGCCTGCCAGCGCCGGGACCAAGAATCTAGAAAGAGCAAATCTTCTAATCAGCACAATAAGTCATCTTATCCCGTGGCATTCTACCACTACTATGTCGCACAAAGTATGAAAACCGACAGCAGAAAACTGGCGTCCGAAACGAAGGAGCCATCCTAAAGCCTCCACTTGACACCCAACTGCCCAAGTGACAAAATGTCATAATAACTGTGGAGGATGTGCTCCCAGCTTCATGAGCTGCGCACTGGACATCTGACACCTTGTGCGTGTCATAAAGGCACTGACGCACAAACTGGAATGGGGGCCGCACAACTGCGGCCAAGGTCCATCCGTGTTGGATACGATGTAGTTTCAACATGCAAAAGAGACCAAGCTTGCACAAATGGACAAGTCTCTTCATTTTCAAAATCCAAATGCATGACTCAAATCCGTAATCGATTTTATTGGCAACGTTAAGATATGGCGAGTCGTACACCATTAACAAAATTAAAATTGTATTGATTTCAACCTTTTGGTGAACACGTGTTTTTCTGCTTTTATTTCCCACGTACAACGTCTCGAGGAAACTCGACTGTTTTTTTTTTGTCCAAGACTATTTGCAAAATACTGTATGTAACTCGAAGACCGTACAAAAATACCATGGAAACTTTACCTACCTACTAGGGCCCAGACAATCAGCCCTGTGCAAAGCCAGTCATGCACAGCAGAACGCTTGCTTCAAATGGCTGCCGAGAAATTTTAAAATGCTCGTGCTTTTGAATATATTTTGGATGGGCGATAGACCGAGGTCGGTGGTTTACTTTCATCTACGCTACCACTCGTCTACTTTCCGCCGAGGATTTTCCGATCTCAATCGAATTTGAAAGAATATCAAAGTTCTGCTGGAAGCTTTTGTTTTAGAGGGCGTTGGCTCCTGCCAGCGATGATGCTTGATGATTAATGGATCATCTGCCATGTTGGTCAGTGGTCATTTTGCAAGCCGATGATACTATCAGTTAAGCATCTTGTGGACATTTCAATCAATGCGTTGACAATGGGAATCGGTTAAATGGGCCCATTGCAGTGATGATAATTTGAAATGCCTGTTTGCAAGGATGTCAGGTTTTTTGTAGATGTCGATTGAAGTACCCGCAGTATTTTATGTTTTGAGTTTTTGCTTGTTGCTGGGGGTTGCATCATACATTGAGTTTGACGATTCGAAACTCAGGATGACATGTTAGTCCTGTGGCATAATTATGTTCGGTCATCATTTTGTCATCATTATCCACATTCTATTTTGATAAGGCTTTATTGCAAGAAAAAGACTGTTTGTATTCTGAGTGTTCGAACAAGGGAAATAAAATATGATTTCTGGATTTCCAGACGTGGTCTATAAATTATTTTTTTAGTTTGACAAGGTGGTCTATTTCCTTTAAATAAGTTCAAAAATGGCTTGCACTATAAGCTATTTTGACGCTTTAAGAAACTGTGTATAAGTGGAGGGCAAATTACGTTAGAATTCTTAGATTACTTTGATCATTTAATTACACTGACCAACAGCCAAAATGGACCCAGCATGTGAGAACCTGTTTCTACATATTTCGATACCGCTGATTTCAAATTTAGTAACCGTGTTTTGCCATTGGACCTGATTTCGTCCCCAGAGTATATCTGGTGTCTAGCCCTACGCTTTCCACAAACAATCATGGACCTAGTGTGTTGTGGAAAACCCTAGATCAAGGATGTTGAAAATCCGGATTATTTGCACCTAAACAACGTATTTCATCACACTACATGTGAATTTATTGCAACGGAAGACTGCCTCGCCTTTAAGTACATTAACATTGTTCATTGAACAAGGCTTGCGCGCGGTTGCACAAGCTCGCCGGTATTGTAGACCGAGTAGTGACGACGCAACATTATATAGTGAGGAATTTATGTCAGGGCCACCTCCCTTGAAGGCCAAGTCCTAATAAAAGATCACAGGTCAAGGTCATGCCGCCATTTTCAAGTTCATTGACTCTAGTGCCTTCCGTCGGATGACGTCGCCTAATATGTCGTATCTTATGTTCTGACGTCGTAGGCTAGGTCACTTAATTTTGCGTTTAAGGTCGCAGGTCCAGATCAAAGCTCATTGGTCAATGGCAAATCATATTTCCCGGCCGACGGTTGCCATAGTGCTAGTCGCGGCATACGTGATAGGCGAATGTAATATTTTGACGTCAATGGTCAATGGCCTTGAACGACCTTGACCTAAAAGATTCAGGGAACATTACCTCAGACCCTTTCCTCGTTTACTTTGGGCCACTTTCACTCCAAATCCGGCTTTTTATCGCATAATCACAGCATTTCCGAATGGCTACCCTTGCACAGACAGAATTTGACCCATATGATCTCGTTTTACCTTGAAGATATTGACCTAGGTCAATGAAAATTAGGTGCATGGTAGATTACCCTAGCAAACAGCCAAACGGGCCTTTTCCTAGCCCTCTTGGTTTTCGTGCTCTCAATGTCACTGATGCTAAGTAGGCCTACACAGAGACGACACGCAGACATACTGGATCTACAAATTCTGACTTGATTAGACATTTGATCTTGAAATCGCAAAATTGTGTAGTATTCAGCTATCACTGTCGCATCAATCGGGAAAAAGAAGGAATATCACCAGGACCCTCTGAGCAACCGTTAGTTATATCAATTGGATACAAATGAAAATACTCACCACCCCTGCCCTCTCCTTCCCTGCACTTTCCGCCCAAGCAAGTGTCTCACTGCACTCGCTCGCTCGCCTAATCACCATATGTTGGAACCAGATGAGAACCCCCCTCCCCGAACTTGAGCTCTGGATCCGCCAGTCGCTACATATGCATACCATTTTACAAATAAGTGGCCAGACCAGGACCGACCGTGACGCTAATAGAAAATAGATTCATTTGGAATAGATGTCGTACCGGAAAGAAACTTGGACTCCGTGTAGTGGCATCAATTCAATTATATGTTTTGATAAATTTTCGAACAAAGCTATGGCCCTCCATACAAGGGGTGTGTATCTTCCTGGGATCTTGCAACAGCCTCCGAATAATGGCTTTGAGAAGTTTCTATCACTAAATAATTAAACTTCGGCTTTGAGCCTTCACAGCGAATCTTTGTCTCTGCAGTTCCTCTAGCAAGAGTGACGTGATTGTAAGCCTCTTGAACATTTGTTTTACATCACGAACTGGCCAGCTTCATTAAGCGTCTGAATGCGTCGATGTCACTTTGTTGTGTTCCGAAATTGTACAAACTTGTAATTATCGTCGAGATTAGATCGCTCCGTAACAGTAGTGAGGTCACCTCTTCTTAACAAGTGTTTATAAGAGATATTTAAGCATTTCTTATTCCAAGCGTCACATTAAGGTGCAGTTCCAACTAGACATAGAACAGGCATGTGTTGAACATTCAGTGTGTCAGTTGCACTTACGCATTGCCGTGGGCGTTCTTGAATGAAAAATTGATGCTGTGGCTGGGAAACATTGCAATTGAGCCTTCTGACAAACAAATATTGCTGTCGCAATAGTTAATATTCCAACACAATTCGCTTATCCTCGAGGCGAGGCAACATTTCCTAACCGGCTTTTAACCCGCGCCCCGGTGGGCCTCCGGACCACCTTCGCCCTGGTGGGGGTGTTTGAACACCCACCTCGAACTCGGCCCCTATGCGGGATAGCGAACAAACGCGGAGGCTGGTGGATAGCTCATAACAAGTCATGAAGAAACTATATCAGTCACTTTTAGGCTCCGGTCAATATTGAGGTCATGACATGTCAAAGAAGGTGGCATTTTGAGTAGAGTTTTTGGCCTCTAGCATCTAACAGAGTAGAGTTAGAATAATGTTTATGCACCATTCGCTTCCTCTCGTCATGGCGAATCGAATGATGTATAATAAGACCTTACTTGGTTAAAATTACAAATGACCTGACCTCAGGTCAGGTCAAGGTCACTTTTTAACCTAACATAGTCCATATGCATATCAACCAACTCGCAATAACAATCCAAGCGCAATGCTATCAAAACAAAAGCTTTATCATCATTTTATGCAAAGTTATTGACCGAAGTCTGAAAACTGCTTAAGTAGCCCCAGAACGTTTGACGTGTGACCTTTCAGAGGTTACACGTCAAAAATTGCAACATGAACCTGGAAAGGGGTCCAGGATACTACGATTTGGAGAAAATGAATGTATTCTCAACCGTATAATTTTTCATCAGTATAACAAATAATTTTATAATTTTATTCTCAGCTGTATTTCTTTTTATCTACACAAATATAGCCCAATTTCTGTTTTTCCCGTGTATTTCCAATCGAGAGGTCGTGGTCCGTACTTGATCGTAGGTCATTGATATGAAAAATCCCGTAATATATGTGAGAGTACTCGGTGGTCCCATTATGTGGTATAAGTTTCAATCCGATTGATTCACGCATTTTATACTTATGCCACCTTAAACATTTTTGGAGGTGGGGTCACTTGGCCTGCACTGGTGACCTAACCTGAGATAACCCAACCTTAAAATTTTGAGTAAAGTTGCGGAATTGATCAAGGATAAGGTGTGCCAAGTACGGTGGCCTTTCGCGCCGCCGTTTTTCAGTAACACTGGAAAACGCAAGGGGGTGTTCAAACACCCCCCCACCGGGGCGAGGGTTAAAGTCCTGCCGTAGGTACGAAGTAGGCCACTGTGCAAAAGAAGAAATTTCTTGTGGAGGAAGTCCGAACGAGATCCTACGAAAAACGACTCCACAGTATGGCATTTAAACAATCGTTTTATGTATAATTGACCTTGACATTACCTTACAGGCAGTCCCAAGGTTGCGCTGTTGTTTATAGATTCCTAATAAGGCCAGCTGCTCTCACGTGGCTGCATTTTGTTTAGGTTTTCTCATAAACCTTAGGCAGAGAAATAACCTAACTGGTAGGTGTATCTTGCCCAGATTATGACCGGAGCCTAGGTTTGAATGTATCTAATCTTAGGAAGCTATTTGTTTTGTTTTTGTTTGTTTTGTTTTTAATCTGAGAGCATGCAAATCTAAGCAGTTTAATAGTTACTCCTTGGCTAATACATACATATCTTTCAAAACTAAAATTTGCACCTCTCCGGACGCAAATAAGTACTTCTATATGGCACGGTATCAATATTTGGTGCCTATTTACTTATCGCAGGCTGCCCGGACACTTTTTCTTTTTACGAATAATGGCTCCCATCAGCTGGTTATTTGGCCCGCTCTAGCGCTAGCACTGAACCTGTTGTTGGCAGCAAATTCTAAACATAACAGGACCTAAGTTAATACTTCAGGCGTAAAGCCGCTCTCATTTATTTCTTCCGAGCACGTGTTTTATTCTACCGCCTTTGATGGCTATCGTCGATCAACGGGCAAGGCCACAGGACAAAACTGAACTTATTGTGGGAGACCAACTAAGCGACAATCTTGGCATGGTTCCTAAATTAAACCCCATAAAATGTAGTACCTACGGCCTCCTTTTTTGTTGGGAATAGTCATTTGCTGTTATGGTAATTTCACCAGCTTTTTGTTTGAAATCAGAGAAAATTGGCGAGCGTTGTAAAATTTACATATTTTTCATCTTTTCTTCCGGATATTTATTTTCTTTTCACTGGTCTGTGATTATATTTTGTGCGCGTAAGAATGAATTTGCCTGTCTGGTTCTGGTTTAGCCCTTGCACTTATTCTGCTTTTCGCCATCTTTGTCCTAATATGGGGAATTTTGTGACGTGTCCCTTTGTAATTTACCTCTTATTAACAGGCGCACTGGAGCGGGGCCTCGGAGGCGCCCCACCTGTTTTCCCGAGGTGGACGGAGAACAGCTCGTAGCAAAAAAACGATACTTGACCACATTTAATAGAATTTAATAACGCGTCGATTGGCGAAAGAATTTTGAAAATCGGTCTAAAATGTTTTGACTTATAGGCAGACCTTTCAAAGTCAGACCTGCATTTGGGGATCGCCGTAATCGCGCGGTCGGCCCAGTTCACTTGCATTGGAGACCGAGTGGTGACGTCATAATGTCATATAACCGGCGTAATGTGTCCATATCACCTTACATAAAGTTCAATGCCAAGTTCAAAGGTCAATATTTGATCTTTATGGCCTCGTTTGACTTTGAAGAGATTGACCCAGGTCAATAAAAATTGGACATGATGTAGTTCACTATAGCCCCCACCCACCTTCTAAACGACATTTTTCTAGGTTTCTTAGTTCTTGAGATCTTAGGGGGGCCTACCAGCCCCTCCCTCCAGTGCGCGTTAGTGCCATGCCCCCTCCAGTGCGGTTGTTAAGGTAAATATTTGTAGCAAAACTAGGGTGTGGTTTGTCATAAAAGCTTGATTTTGACACCAATTGCCTATGACCTTTAGGTTACCTCCAGGTCATCAGGCTACCTTGCAGATAAGGTAAAAGGCCCATGCTGTTTTTTGTGGCCAAATTGGCCGCTCAATGGCTCTTTTTAATCCGAATATTTTGTAAATAGTCACATATTGCACCATGATATAGTTTCCAGAGTGACCAGAAACTATTTACGGTTCAATTTATATATTATACAGACTCATGACCAATCTAGATTAGGTGTGATGCGGGATAAAAGGTCACAGATGGCCAAATTCAAAGCTGCTCAAAATGTCTAGTTTTGTTAAATGAGAAATACTTTGGCACGCTTAGTTCGAATCGAGCACTGAAAGGTGCTTACGAATTGTTTTTCGACTCCCCAAAAATTGGTTTTTTCCCATAGAATGCTCAAGTGTAGGATAAACGCAGCACAAAGCCCAACGAAGCTACCTGGCATGCTTCCGAACATAAAGCCATGTCGCTTCGGCCTGATGTGAAACGGATTTTTTTCAAAGGAAGTGCAGTAATCATTCCATACGCTATGCAAAGCAGCTTTAGCCCAGCAATGTAGTTTCCAGATTATGTTCCAAACCCCTTAGGAGGCTGCAGCAGCCTCCCCTGTAACGGTGGGGTTTAAGGTTATGTGACATTCCATGTTTCCCTCAAGATCTGCACCAGTTAAAGGGGGAAACTGGAGGAAATCTCCACTACAATTTCACTGGTTCCACTCCTGCTGAACTGTTTTTTTTAAGGTGTTCAGCGACACGGAATACAACATTCTTGAACGGGTCTTGTGTGCCCCCTTAGCTTATTACCTTTAGGAAGACTATAGCCGAAACAAGTCGGAATGTCACAGGAGGTATAAAACACGCAAGAAATCACAAATTGCTAGGTTTCCAAGTTATTCTACGATATCTTATGATGCATTTGAGATGACTGTTGTACGTGTAGCGTGCCGACGAGACGGGCGGAGTGTGGGAAAGCTGCTTCATCATGACCGACATCGTCAGTCTGACGTCATGCCGTCCCCCCTCCCCACGTGTGGCAACACGTGCGTTTTAGATGTAAGATATCATGCTCATGTGCTGGTGCTCGCAGTTGACATTTCTGCAGTCAAAGCCTCTCGCTGCTAAACTCCTCATACCGTGCTTCATAACTTGACCACTTGCTATTTTGTCCTTACGCAGCAGGCTCGGAGACTCGTTTTAGGTAAAATATTTGTGCAGTATAAAGCGTTGGCTCGTCTCCAAGGCCTTCCAGGGCTTTCGGTAGCAAAATGAACCACTTTGGTGACCTTAAATTGAGAAATCATGTAGCCTCTGTGCTAGGTTGTTAATTATTGGGAAGAGGGACACGGGCACTGAAAGTAGGTATAGTGTATTTCAATCCTGGGCATTTCAGCTCTCTTTCTGGATGGTAGTTTTAGTCAAAATGCAGACTGCAGGACGATGCTGATGCCAAGGATGTCGTCACGGATTTTCAAGTGGGAGGCGGAGCCAAAGTGGGGGGGGGGATGGGGCCAACTGTGAAACCCTTGAAGCCACTACGTCCGCCTAGATTCGGCATTTTCAATGGCATTTCCGGCCAAAAGTGGGGGCACCCCCACTTTCTTAGACGGGGGGGCGGTCACAGTCCCTCCCCCCGGTAGCGACACCCCTCGCTGGTGCTGATGATGATGTTGATGGATTATTATTATTATCATTATTGTTATCATTATCATTATCATCATGGTGCAGACTGTTGCTTCTTCAAAGTCAAGGGAAGTGGTAGACGGGACGGGTACTTTTTCGGGTACCCAAAGTTTCCTGTGAAGTTTGGGGAGGGCTTTATATAGGACTATTTTCATGCATAGAGAATAGTTTTTACAGGGATAGTTAGCATGTAAAACATGATAATTGCGTTTTAGAAAGGAGATGTAGATGTATATTGAGGTTTCCATACGACATGGCTTTTCAGCCCTCAATCACAAATACACATAAGGAGTAAGCGCCTTCGCAAACCCAGCAATACTCCAATTCCAAACAAATGAGATCATTTCTAGTCTATCCTCTTTCCTAAGTGCCCCTACACATCTACTTAACTGTCTCTTATCTGATCGGTCCATGCTACTACCCCCTGAAAAGAAAACTTTGTTTGGCTTGTTCCGTTCACACCCTTGGGAGTTCTAGCATATTGCGGTCGGTCCCGCGTATGCTCCGGATAGAGACTTCGTAGCGACCGACGCGCAGCTGATCGCGACAGTGCACTGCCAGAGTCGTCGGGGAGCAGTCTTTAAATCATTTGTATGTCTCGTTTCTTCAGTAAATCAGGAAACGTCGGCCAGCACAGGAATTGCAGGGCTGGAGTCACGTGCTCACGCCTGTTCAGTCCCTTTACGATGCGTAAAGGGACTGGTGGACTAAAACTTCCCTATAAATGCCAGGAGACTGTTTATGTCAGACAATGTGTTTGTGTTGTTCCCTATGGTTGGATTTCATTATGTTCGCCATCAACTTGTGATTGATAAAATATAATCAGTAGTGAAATTTTACTTAAGGCTGCTTACCGCCTCGAAATATATTACTTTCATTATGCATGCCGCCCATAAGCATTGAGTCACTGTTGGCCGTTGGGTCATAACTGGACCCATTTAATCGGATATTGATGACTTGGTCGTTCCTTGAACAAGCCTTGAATTAGCGCACACGCATCCATCTCTCCGGCCCACGCAGGTTCGGGCGCGGCTCATAGTTGACACCCACACCGCACCGCCCGCGGCGGAGATGAACAGTCCATCTCTTGTGACGGCTCGTGCAGTGATTATACATGTGACGTCGGTGTCACCAACACCATCCACAGTAGAGGCGAAATGTTGATCCCCGGTGATGTTTCGTTCAGTGACTATACGTATTACATAGTTACATAGGCTGAGCGCTTTACTATGTTTTCATTCCAAGATACATTTGTATACAGCTGATTAAGACATTCATTCTCATGCTCCCATTTTTATTATAAGCTACAATGCTGAAATCCATAGTTGACAAATGCAATGAAAATATAAAAAAAAGTTTCATGCCACGTCCATGTTGCCAGATCCGTTTTGACTAGCCCACAACTGTTTGATGTCTGCATGGTCTGGTATGAGTTATGCATTTGATGTAGCCGCGCTGGTCTAGATGAGAGTGCGTCAGATCATCGGCTGTCTCATGACTTTCATCATTGGCTCCCCCCGCTAAGGAATGTCACTGTCTGCAGTGGTATGGGGAAGCCATATGATCCGTCGTTATGGAGGTGTGTAGGTTGCGACATTAGTTCCCACAGCAAACGTATCAGAATAGCTATTCCAAACATGAAAGAGAACGGATATAGTCAGCAATATATGTTGGACTCTTCCCTTGAGACGCATATCTCTTAACCTACCACTATAAGCTTTAGCGGGCTACCTCGCCAAGTCGTCACCGTCACGCGTCCCCTGGGGTGCGTCACGGTCTCAGAGGTCACGGCAGCAGCAGCTCACGTCCGCACGCCGCGCCACATACCGTTCAAGACGGCTTCCTGTTCGGTGTCAGCGCGCCGAATGATGATAGCCAGACCGTGGCCCGCTCTGAAACCAGCCTGCAAACGCACTGCGATGACGTGTGTGATGTGGCAAAAGGGATACACAGCACAGCTCTGCTAGTAAACATCGGGCTTGGGATGGACGTGGAAATGTAGAAATATAAAAGATGGCAAAATTGGTTCACATTTTCGGCTCATAGGATTGTAATCGGTTTTTTCGTAGACGGCTGCTGTTTAATTTTTCAAATGTCGTTAAACACTGTTTCATCTCTGAGATTAATCAGCTCTATAACTTTTTGTGCTTTTGTGTCTGATGCCTCTAAAATTACTGCCTTCATGATATTTTACTGCGCAGAAGGTATAAGCCCAGACACAATCTCAATGTGGCTGTTAGCATCACTTTGCCGCTGCAGTGGACAACTTTCACTCTGCGTGGCATCGACTTTTCAGGCTACCTCAGCACGAACCTTGTCGATGTCCCCGTCCGCGCACGGCTGCTGTTTGGACTCAGGTGGACTGTTTGGACATGCCGTCCTTCGGGCGCGGCGTTCTGCCAGTGCTTCGGCAGCCTGATGTCACCGCCAGCAGGAAAGGTCACGGCCATCGCCGTCGGTTACAGCAGCCTCTCCGAACTGACCACGCACCCATGCTCAGAACTGTCACCATGCACTTCTACAAATGTTGTTGTAGTATCCGGTCAGTCTGTATTGGCCGAATCTCGACTTTCTGCATGTCAAATTAAAAGTCCATGTTGCCAGCTGTTGTGAGAAATATTACTGGAAGCTGTTTTTATGTATTATAACTCACTCCCGCCCAGAAATATACCTATCACAGGCTCTCACGTGGGAAGTCTCCATTCAATCAGCCAACATGAGAGAGAGAGAGAGAGAGAGGGGGAGAGAGAGAGAGAGAGAGAGAGAGAGAGAGAGAGAGAGAGAGAGAGAGAGAGAGAGAGAGAGAGAGAGAGAGAGAGAGAGAGAGAGAGAGAGAGAGAGAGAGAGAGAGAGAGAGAGAGAGAGAGAGAGAGAGAGAGAGAGAGAGAGAGAGAGAGAGAGAGAGAGAGAGAGAGAGAGAGAGAGAGAGAGAGAGAGAGAGAGAGAGAGAGAGAGAGAGAGAGAGAGAGAGAGAGAGAGAGAGAGAGAGAGAGAGAGAGAGAGAGAGAGAGAGAGAGAGAGAGAGAGAGAGAGAGAGAGAGAGAGTAAGTGGCGGAGGAGAAAATGGTGAGGAGAGCCAGAGATAGATCTGCCCCTGACACAGCTCACGTATGTGCCTGGTCATGGCTCCGCGTGACATCAGAGGCGGCTTCCAACCCCAAGATTGGTGCAGCGTGCCAGTGACGTGAGCTAGGCTAAAGAGACGGACCAGCAACAGCCAGGGCCTTTATAGCGTTCCACTCCGGGTACTTACAAGAGAGTACAAATGCCAACATTTGTCAGTAATAAGGTACTTTCAACTCAGATACATTGGCCTCTTAAAACTCAGACACACTTGCAATTTCAAATTAGATTCGAAGGAGGACGCCTATAATCTATATCACCAATGCTGTACTAGACTAATTGAAGTTGAACAGCTTGTATGACCCTGTCTTCCTAGCGACCTTGAAAAACTTTGTGAAGTCTCAAATTCTCGCATACAATTTCGTTACATCGCAGAACCAGAATTTTCTTAAATGTGTCACCGCTATGTATGACACCATCTTTCAAAGACATATAGGTAGATAGAGTCCAGTGGAGAATGCAGGACTTCATTTGGTGGGGGGGGGCAAGAGAGCTCGAGCCTCCCTCGCCATCGTCTCGGAACAGTCTCCGGCTATGCATTTACTAGGGGCAGGCGGAGGTTTTTTGAGGGTCTTGAGCCCACCCTTGTATCCGCCAATAACAGTCATCTGTTTATGAGTGAGCCCAATGTAAACGACAGACAAGTGTAAAAATATAGGTCTGCAGCCAGTGGCGGATACAAGGGGGGCTAGGGGGCTCAAGCCCTCCCCCAAAATGTGTGCCCACACCTAATGCATAGGCGGAGACTGATCCGAGGCAATGGTGGGTGGGCTCGAGCCCCTAGCCCATCCTCCCCGAAATGGAGTCCTGGATCCGCTGCTGTCTGCAACTTTATTTTCTGCAGATTTCAGCAGGGACTAGGCCGTTTCCTTGTCGATTCTTAGCCACTTATAGTGGTCCTGGTGGGATCTTGCTATTTGTTTGGTACCGGCCGAACAGGCAGGCTTGCAACTCTAAAACATGTTGCGCGATGTTGAGTTTTCACAGATATGGTGGAGGAGCAAATCAACCAAGGTCAATTTTACGCGCAATCGTCTCCGAAAAAAATGTATATATGGATCAGGATGGGATGAAACGAGATCGGAGTCATGGGGCGAGATGAAAAAGGACAGAAGGGGACGAAATGTTCCAACTTACAGGGTTCATTCGAGACAGGATAGAACGGAAGAACTATTCTAAGGAAAATAGAATTGCAGTGGGACATTTTTTTTAAAAGAAATCAAGGCTATGGGGTGGAACAGGACCATTTATAACATACATTTCCGGGACGGAATAGAGCGGTACAGGCGTAAATGGGACGCTGACACGTTGTCCCATGTCCCATTGACCCAGCACGTTGTCCCATGTCATTCTGCTCTCCAATTTTAAATTAAATAGAGGCCCAAAACTATAATTATGTATTTTCGTAGTCAACTAGACCTTGGATTTCAATTGTTTTGTTTCAGCATACGTTTAACATCATCTCCTCGTGTTCTTCTGATTCGCCTTAAGTAGCCATGCGGTGACATTTGCCAGGTGGCCTTGGGACTATGGCGGATTCCCTGAAATTTATTATTAAAATCAACGGGTAAAGAATGGTGTTTCTAGCAAGCTAGACCAAATATCTTCTCTGCAACTGAACTTAACATGCACATTGACGGGGAGGGGAATGGCTACCCGGCCCCTTCGGGTTTTTGGAGATAGCATAAAAACGGTGGCACTATGCGTCGCCGTACAGGGCATACCATTTCTGTTATTATTTTTAAAACTTAAGTCAAAATTGTAAGGCCAGGTCATCTCAGGTCAGGTCACCAAACGTTTAAGATAGCATAAGTCAGAACAGGGTGGACTTGTCCGATTGAAACTCATCACATAATGGACCTACCGAGTCCTCTAAAATTTTCCGGTATTTTTGATATCGATGACCTGAGGTCAGGTACAGCCATGACCTCACCGTTGGGAATACATGGGAAAATGATTTTAACTCAATAACTTTGTAATGGATGGTGATAGAGCGCTTATTTTAACTTCATTAGATTGGCCTCGTCTTTGCAGTTCTAATGATATGCATTTTGATCTAATTTGACCTTGACCTGACCTCAGGTCAGGCCAAATGCCATATTTCACCTGATTTGAGCCAGCAAGGTCACATTATACATCATTCGATTCGGCTTGCTGCGATGATTTGTTTTGCTCTATCTTTACTCGTTCAGATGTAATGACCGAAAACCTTAATTTACATGCTATCTCTATGACGGCATGTTTCGACCTCTAGTGACCGTAAATATGAATTGAAAAAATGGTTTGAATATTTTCGATAGAGAAGTGGATGGGATACCCAACGCCGTTTACTGTTTTTCCCCCACCTAGCGTGGTTTTAGAGATCTTAGGGGGGGGGGTAACCGCCCCCCCGTCAAAACGAACGTGGCTCAGACCCCCATCAATGTGTGTGTTAAATCATCAGCAACAGGAGAGGAGGATGGGATGTCCTTAACCTATGCAGGATATCAGTAGCAACTCTTAAATCTTAGAAACATGAAATACTATAGAATAAGTCGAAGTTTGCAGGGCATTGTCATAACCGTATTGACTCAACATACACCAAATTTATCTAAATCTTGGTCGCCATCTGGAAGACGAGATGGGACCAACGTTTATTCTCAGAATTTTTGCTGAAACTGGGCACGAGGCTGCTTTTAAACCGCAGCTATCTGTAGGTTTACTATATGTGTATAGGTAGGTTGTATATGTACGAGGTACTCCCATGTATTTAGGTTACTCGACTTATTCTCATCATAACGATTTTTATGTTCGTGTTGATTTTTTACAAAATGGAAAATATTATAAGGGAGCCAGTCAGGGGTGTATCCAGGATTTCGCTCATGGAGGGGGCGGCACCCCGAAAAGGGCCCCTGCGACAGCGCCAAAAGGGCTCTGATGGGTAAAAAGGGCCCTGCATGTTACAGAATAGAGTGCTGAAGAGGGATTAAGAGGGCCGTGTCTGGTATAAAATTTCAAAATTGGCCACAAAGCATATGTGGGGCGAGCCGCGCTTCGCGCGGCTCGTCTTCTGGGGGGCTCTTCGGGCCCTCAGGGGGGGGCGGCTGTCCCTGCCGCCCTCCCTTGGCTACGCCCCTTCACCATACTCTGATTGATGCATAGTGATTTAACAAGCTGCTGTTGAATTTGAAGATGTCTGCCTGTACGTTGCGGGAGCGCGGTAGTGAGTGGTCAGCGCAGCTGGCTTCAACGGGGCCGACTCGGGTTCAAGGCCCAGCAGCTTCCCAGAGCAAGGAGCAAGCTGGCTCCCGGGAAACTCTTCTAACAGAGAAAGAGTTGGCGACGTCATATGGCCCTGGCAGTTCGTGCGTCGATAAAGCCCAACAAAATATTACCTATACGATGCTCATCAAAATATAACATACTTTCAGATAACCGCAATAACGGTAGTAGTATTTGGGTCCAAGGGCACATGGGCTGCTGCTATAGGCTATAAAGTGCCCGACAGGGGCGGACGCAGACCTGAGTTTTGGGAGGGGCCAAACTCATGTCTGCCTCTCCTCCTGAGGGAGGGGGGTGGGAGCGAATATTTTTTTGCTCCACAGACCTAGTGTAAACACCTTTTTTCAGTGCTCGACAGACCTAGTATAAGCTACCTCTCCAACTACATGATCGCTCTCGGGGGGGGGCCGAATATTTTTTGCTCTACAGACCTAGTGTAAACACCTTTTTAAAAAAATTCTCCGGCGTTTGGGGGGCAAAAGATAGTTTGGCCCCCCCTCCAGCGCTTTGGGGGGCCATGGCCGGAATGCCCCCCCCTGCGTCCGCCAATGGTGCCCGACATTATCAGATCAACCTATTTCTGTAGCAGTCTTATGATGATAATTGTTGGGGTCGAACGATGTCCCAACCATAGGCGGATCCAGGGAGGGCAAGGGGGGCACGTGCCCCCTCCCCGATCGATCCTCGGCGCCCCCTGAAAGGTCGGTGGTGCCCCCCTGAATTGTCGCTTCCCACCCCCCCCAGGATGCGAAAGTCGGCGCCCACCGATAGGATTTGGCGCCCACCTGATAGCTTTTGCCGGTCCTAAGTGGCGCCTTCCTGGTCCGGATGGCGCCCCCGGTCCGGATGGCGCCCCCCCGGGAAGGTGCCCCCCCGATCGGCAATCCTGGATCCGCCTATTGCCCCAACTGCTAGGGTTATAAGGCGTCGCCAACTCTCACCCTGTTGGGAGGGGTTAAGGGGATCAGCTCAACCTATTCAGAGGCCTTGCTAGGACTTCAACCCGGGGCCGGTGGCTCAGGAGACTTTGATGTGCACATAACATACACATAGCACAGCCGTAAAAACCTTGGCAGATGGTGCGTAGCTACCCCCCCCAAAGCGTACATATGACTATATCGTATACACATAACAAATACACATACAGCCTGGGGTGTCGGGTATCAAAAACTATATCAGGCGGTAGACTGTTAAACTTTACTTAATCTCTCAGTTTTCAGATAACCGCAAAGTGCCAAACTGCTTCACCGGTCCCTATCTGCTGCCCCGTTTAAACTAAACTGTTCAAGTGCGTAACAAAAACTTATCGGTTGCAGCGTATCTATTGCATGTCCCCAGCTGTGCAGAGTCAAGAGAGGCCCGCAGTCTGGCCTCTGTTTACATCCGAGTCGCCAGTGGGGCCCGCTGACTCCTGCGAACCCTGTCGGCGTTTCGACGAACCGTTTTCGAGTCAGAGTCAGCTGTGACTCGCGTGACTCGCGTGCCAGAGTGACACGCCCACCCCGTGTTTTGGCAGCGTGCCCACTACTCGGCAGACGTAGCGTGTAACGGAGTCGCCGCCTGGCGCCGGGCCGGCCGCCGACTGACTCGGGGGGGGGCATAGCAGCAGAGTCGCCGTCGGCGGCGGTGGCTCGGCGGCGCGTCCCTCAATGGGGACAGGTGCGGCTGTCCATTTTGAAGCCGCGTCTGCGAGCTTGCCAGCATGACTTCATTGTCTTTGTCGGAGAGCGTGTGGAATTCGCAGCGTGACTACGGAAACTCGTTTGTCGGGCGGGCGCTACCATTGATGCTGACATAACAGGGCGATTGGACGCAGCTGGTTAACTTGCGTGTCACTCAATGGTAATTAATTAAACATGAAGAGTTCAAGAGAATTTCTACTGCTTCCAGAATGTTGCACAAACATGCAGCTTGTAACAATATTTACAGCTGTAGGAATCAACGATTGATTTAAATAGTTTCAAAACACAGTGTTTGATCGTGGGTTCATGGCGGAGAGCCCGGTAGCGGGGCCATGTGCTACTCTCATCTCTGTCGCACCGGTTGCGTTTCGGCAGCTTAGCGCTCTCTCCGCCCTGCATGGTGCTGCCCTCTGTGTGTGCTGGTCACCACGCCAGCCCCGGCCCCGGACTCTGAGTGTTACGCCATCGCGTGAAAGTCCTGTAGTATTTTTTTGTGCCCTGTACAGCGTACGAAAATCGATTGCACCATATTTACGTTATGTTGTTGCAATGTTTGTCTCACTGGAGCTAGGATTAGATTCGCCCAGAGATGTGCGCTGTTCAATAATGTATAACGATGTGAAGCAAAGATGGACCACTTCTGCGGTCCCGCCGGCCACATCTCCAACGTCTCAGGCTCTGGTGAGCTGCTGGCCATGTCCAGCTCGCCACGTTTTCCCTCCCATTTCTGAAAGAAGTTACATTCACTACCAATCTCTGCTCTGGAAGTCATAGTGATTTTCGGCTGTACTTGCTTAGTGTTTCTTGCGTTCTGTGTTTCTTGCGTTCTGTTTACAGCACAACATACTTTTTGTCTCAGGTTTCAGAGCTAACACGAGCCGCAGAATTTCCCGCATACGTTAAGTATGTAGGTAAGTAGTCCGGAAAAGTATGGTGCTGTTCATAATAGTTGTGTATTCGTCTTTCTCTGGCCAATCATTTTCTCTGACCTCCAGTCCTTATGTCAGTATATCAAGTGGTGTCTTTGCATTGGTGTTAGTAGCATTTATTTAAGACATTTCTGTGTCTGAGGATATAAAATCACGTTTGAAATTATTGAAGTAAAAATTCGAGTGACGTTAGAATCAGTGGCGGCGGAACGTCCGAATTTGACACGCGCATTGGCGGGGGTAGGGTACCCGCCCCCTCGTTTTTTATGGATGTAATAAAAACGACCGTGTGTAGCGCTGCCGTACTTGGTATACCTTTTTCTGATATTTTACAGCTTTGAGAAACATTTTAAGGTTAGGTCATCTCAGGTCAGGTCACCAGTGCAGGTTAAGTGAATGAATGTCTTCCTCCTGCATCGTGGTAGGTGGTGTGAACCCCAGAATCGGCGCGCGATAATCATTGTTCCGATGACGTTAAAGAAATTACATCGAATAAGGTTTGCCCCACCCTCTTCATTACTGTAGACATCCCTATGCCGGTGGTGACAGGGCAACCTAAACAGATAGCAGCCCGCACTCCTGCCCCAAGCATGATTTATTCGAGGTATTTGCATTATATGCAGATCTTGTTTTGACTCGGTAAGTTCTTGCATCGACTGTAGTGGTAGCTTTAAAGTGGCCACAGGTCGAAAAACAAAGACGAATTCTGGCAGCCTCGTGGCGTGTTTTTGTTCAGGCTAACGGTCGCGGCTTCAGTCTGGCCTGAGCTGGGCCCGGAAGCGGATGTGTTCGCTGCTGGCGGAAGGCTCTAAAGACAACGGCGAATGCACACCCGACAAGGCTGCACCACACTCTACTCCATTGTTCCTCAGCATAAAAACGTTTTCTTTCCTTTTTCGGGCGATGAACAAAGGAAACAACAACAACAACAAAATTGCTGACGCCAAAGATTCAGAATAAATAATTAATAGTATTGTGTGTTTCCACAATGTCCAATGCGAATATTGCAATCTGGCTTAGGAAATAATGTTTAAGCTCGGAAAGAGCGTGTTGAATACAGACGATGACTTATAACTGCCAGAGCCTTGATGAGCGAGTAAGAATTGAATCACTATTCGATCTTATCTTGTTCACGGCCTGAACAGCCCGCTGTCCTGAACCGGTTGGGCCTGCTTTTAGAGCTGTCAGGGCAGGGACTCTGTCGTGGGGAACGGGGGACGCATCCCATACCTTTGGCAGAAAGGGGACAGTCCCTCCTCCCAGCCTTCATGGAGGCTCCTGTGGCAATACTGGAGGCATTCGCGAGAGGGTGGCTGAAAGCGTCGGCCCTGGGCCAGCCCTGAAAGCCCTCAAACTGTCGTGGAATGACCGAAAATGGCTTTTTCAGATATCCACAAGCCCGAGCAGGAGGTCCTCAAAATGATAAAGGGGATTGAATGATAAATAATAAGATAGAATAAGAACAGTAATAATAATAATAGCAATAACAATACACAATAATAGCAATGATTATGTAGTAGCAGTAGACATAATAATGTTTATTTCACAATCTAGGTATCAGTGGCAAATCCAGGCCAACGTTCCGGGGGAGGGAGGGCTAGGGGGCTCGAGCCCCCCTCCACTCACCATTGCCTCGGAACAACATTCGGCTATGCATTAACTATACGCCCTCTGCCATTTTGGAGGGGGGACTTGCGCGCCCCTAGCCTGCGTTGTATTCGCCACTGCTAGGTATGTATCAGCAGCATGCATACATTTACATGCAATTACCCAACTACAACGAAGAATTTGTTTCAAATTTACATAGAGCTCCTCTGAAACGGTAAACGGGGCCTAAAAAGAGACCAGAGGGCCTGTGACTTAACAGTTGGCCCCCAGGACAGTAATGTTTAGTCTTTAAACTCGTGAGGGGGACTCACAAGCATGCCGGAGACCATAGAGGTAGCAAAAGAAGCAGGCGCTGAGGCCACGGGTCTGTAATGAGAGGCTTTTGGGATGGTAGTGGTGGCCGTTGAAATTGTAGTACAAATACTTGAGATAATAAAGGAGGCCCCTTGGAGGTGTAAATGACCGCCATGTTAAAAAGGAAGCAAAACTTGACGCCCTGACAGCAAAATATGAACCTCCAAATCAGTAGAAAACGTTTTATGGATGCTTGACGAATTCCAAGGGGCTAAAGAAACAGCATGCGAACAGTGGTGGATCCAGCCGGCAGCTTTGAGGGGACAAGCCGCGGTCGAAAATAAAAAGGCGTCACGCGGTGAAATATTTTGTCACAATTTAACTAGATGGTAGTTTGGGGGGTGGTGGCCCGAAGTCGATAAGCAAAAAGGAAAGAAAAAAAGTTCACAGAGTGAAAGATGTTGCCATAAGATGTTTGTTTTTGCCATCCAACACCCAATGTTAACACTAAAGTGGACAGCTTCTGTTTGAAGTTAAAACACCAAAACCTTGCTTATAAGCTAAGAAAAGATTCGGAGCAAAACAACAGTCGACAGTTCTCGAGGGGGATGGTCAAAAATAGTTTTGCCCCGAGCTTTTCCGTTTGGAGGGGGGTAAATGTCTCCCCCTTGATCCGCCACTGCATGCGAACCTGTATAACGTTATAATATGAGTCGAAGTGAAAATGTTTTCTGATCACTCTGCTGACTGCATATATTGCGCTTTTTTACATGGGTGATTATTTACCAGGTTTGATCAACAATAGTAGCCGCAGTGGCAAACGTGGACGCGAGAGGTAAAAATAGGGTATTTAATCTAGCTCGGAAGTTGATGTAATAACCAAAGATCATGTGAACTCCTTTCAATCGTGGGTTCTCCTGACAAGCAACACGCTGTTTTTTTGTGAAGTTTCGCGCCAATTATGATTTGCTATATCATGATGGAACGCGATGGGCCCCTATTAGTAGGGGCCAACCGCGAAAATGGTGGAATGTTTTGCAAGCTTCCTCTTTGGCTTTGTCTTCACAAGAAATAAAAAACACAGACGAACAGCACCAATAACATAGAAAAACAAAGCAAACTATAGATAGAACGATCTCCAAGATCTTTTTGTACGGACAAAAATATGCTTTTTTGCAGCATCCCGTGCAAAAAAACTTTTGGAAGTATGAAATCTTGTGATACTTCATTCTAAAATGAAACTTTAACAGGTCATTCACGGAACATCTAAGCTGTGAAAAATAGACATGTGATTTGTTTCTGAAATCATGCGTGGGGATACCTTACCAGCTGAACACACTCGTAACGGTAGAAGAAACAATCGGAGGTCTGTTAATTTTTTTTTTTTTTTTTTTTTTTTTTTTTTTTATTTTTAAATAATTTTTTTTTTTTTTTTTTTTTTTTATTTTTTTTTTTTTTTTTTTTTTTTTTTTTTTTTAAAAAAAATTTTAATAAATTATTTTTTTTGGGGTGGGGGGGCGCCACCCCCTCCCAAAATACAAAACTTTTTTTGGTTTTTTTTTTTGGGTTTTGGTGTTGTTGTGGTGGGGTTTTTTGTTTCGGCCGGCGGGGGGGGCGGAAGGGGGGGGGGGGGGGGGGGGGGGGGGGGGGGGGGGGGGGTTTGGTTTTTTTTTTTTTTTTTTGAAGTATTTTTTTTTTAAAAAAAAAATTTTGGGGGGGTGTTTTTTTTTCCCCCTTTTTTATTTTTGTTTTTTCTTTTTAAATTCGTTGGGGGGGCCCTTTCCCTTACGAAGGTGGTATGGGATACGCGCATTTAAAGTATACATCCGCATCAAAGACCCCTGAATTCTGCTGAATTTGAAAATCAACACAAAGTTACCAACTTTGAATTAACTGAAACGAAATCCAATCGTTTGTTTTTCTCAATTTTGAAGCAGAGGTTACAAATAGCAATGGCTACATCATTGGGGCTACTTAGCTAACTGACATACATACATGTGATTGAACGTTGGCGGCAATATGAATGCTACTGACTTTCTTAATCCTGAGTTATGTTTGTGTCCATTTTCCTATCGGAATGTGATATTGGTTTTTGATGACTGTAACACTTCACTTAAAAATTTATTAAGCTTAGATTTAGTTTTTACTGGTCATTTAATGGAGCTTTGAAAAAGTTCAGAGGGAGGCCGTTAAATTTTGGTTGAACCATCCACAGTGTTTGGCCTCGTACGAAAACAGGTGGAATGAACGTTATAGACTCTCCAGCCCAAATTTGCACCAGATTCTGGCCCAATTTATCGTGTTCTAAGATTCCCTGAGAGGAGGAGTCCATGTGAGGCCCTGCATGTCGTCAGCTGCTCAACTCGACAGCAAATACAAATTTTGCTAGAAGTTAAACGTTGCTTCAACAAAAACAGAATATCATGTAGAAATTGTCTGAATTTTGACGTTTTATATAACAATATATACAATATATCTATTACATTGATTTCTCAACTATTTAAATTTATTTTCCTGATTCAAAGATGATCTTTAAACACAAAATTCGTTTCCAGAAATGTTTCTTAGACTATAACGGATAGGGCCGGTGGTGGGGTGAGTGTTTTCACCCCCCCAGCGGCGCGGGTTGTCCCGGCGCGGTGCGGGTCCTACCGTTTCGGCAGCGCCGGGGTCGACGCCGCTGCCGAGGTTCGATGACTTCATACAGCTGGATAAGGAGCGCGCCGAGCCGAGCGTGCCCGTGTGCCAGTGGTGCCAAAGACTCGGCCGGACACAGCGGCTAATTGAACATCGATGGTTTTATTGCGTTTTGATGTAAGCTTGTCGTGGTTCTATGGTTTTTCTGGATAAAGTTTCTGAATCAGCCAATGCCTACTTTGTGATATTGCTGAATCTAATAATGAAGTTTTTAATATGATGTTTAATGGCGTTTTCCTAGTCCCCTTTCACTCGCTTATGTGGCTGGCCTATGATCTGTAACTGGTGATAAGGCACAAACCGTGCTAAAGAAAATCATTAAGCTGTTTCAGGTGGGCTAGTTGAGGCTGGGGAATCAAAAAGAAGATTGAGCCATAAAATATGCTGTAGAGATATAGGGTGTGATAATCATGGGATGTTTGGAAAATTACTGTTTTGATCCTCCCGATAGGTATATGATTGACTGTAATCATATTTTGTCGAGTGCTGCTGGAGTGAATGGCTTTCAGTAGCTGAGTTCTTTGGTAAGGTATGGTACTGTTCCAGGTTGTGTCAGCTGGTCGCACAAAGCACAGTGTGTCTTAACGCCAGTTCAAGTGTTCCGCAGGGGTAGAAAAACCTACCATTTTGACATTCTCAATAGTGACAGCCCAAGGTGGCCAAGGTGATATGTTTCCTCTAGACCAATAACGGAACAAATCACCAAAATTTGCGCATTCACTTTGAACTCGCAATGTTTTTCATCAACTGGGATGGTCCAGGAGTATCCATTGGTATCCTACTAACGCAAAACGTGCCACAAATTGCAGCCTGGGCTGGTGACACATTTATGATTTGAAATTTTCAATGGTGACACACTGAACACTTTTTTTGGCCCCTGGTGTACGAAAACTATACCGTGCGAGAGTTCTGAGCTGTTGCAATGCTTCTGGGCCAAGGTATGCCTTTTGTTATTGCAGTAACTCATACATGTTCTGCCAGACAAAGCCTCCATTTTAATGCTGCCTTCAGCCCCGTTCTTCTCTGCACTGATTAAAAACTACCATATATTTAACCTACATAATTTATCATGTAATTTGTTTTCATTTGGTTTACGTCCTCCAAAGTCAACACGCACATTGAAGAGGGGTCTGGTGCCATCGCGCAGTGGAGTTAGTCCTAAAGTACACCTCCTGAGATCTAAAAAAACAGGAGGGATGGGACAAAGCACGTCTGGAGGTGTGTGAGGATTAGAGCGATCAACGTGATAGCAAAATTCCATCTACCTAGATCAATTTCTTTAAGGTCAAGCAAGGTCATAAATGTCAAATATGGACCATACAGGGAACCCGTTGAGAAATGACGTGATTAAGTGGGAGAAAAGTCGCGAATACACTAAAAGCGGACTGAGGTCATAGGAGGAATGTCCCGTAAAATGTTTCCGGGCATTTTTATTAAGTTATTCAATATACATATGACGTCACAATCGGATATATTATCTGTAATGTATGTGCACTGTAACTAGCGCAATGGTCAATTTTGGCGCGAAATCAGGATTTCATCTTGACTTTTTACCTTTAAATACTCGCCCCGGTGGGGAAGGGGGTGGGGTTTTTGAGCACCTCCTCAGGTTTTTTCGGCGGCACGAAAAACGGCGGTTCGAAGCGCCGCCGTACTGGGCACACCTTATCCCTGATTAATTTCGCAACTTTTACAACATTTTATGGCTGGGTGATCTCAGGTCAGGTCACTAGTGCAGGTCAAATGACCTCACCCCCAAAAATGTTTAAGGTGGCATAAGCAAGAAAAGAGTGATAATATCGAATTCAAACTTATACCCATAATGAGCCTACCGAGTAATGCAAAATAGGGGAGAGTGGGGAGAGTTGTATCATGGACAAGTTGTATCAGAGCGATTTTTTCCAAAACTATCCAAGAGATAGCGCTCCCGACACGACCAGATGATGCGGCAAGCGGTCCGCCATCTTTCTTTATACTGCCGTCTGCTTGGCTTGGCGCGTTTCGCGGTGAGTGCAGAAAATGCGTTTTCGGGGTGTCATTCTGTAAAATTTCGTCGTAAGGAAATGTGTGTTTTTGTCATTCAGATGATCACGAATTGGAAGGATCGTTGTAGCAGTGGTAAGGGTAGATTCTAAGGCTTCGTGCGTGAGAAGGATTTTCTCGGCTGGCCACTGGTTGTTGAGCACAAGGACGTGTTTTCCAATGTGAGAGGGTGGTACATGTTGTATCAAGGCCAGGTGGGGTATGTTGTAACAGTGATACAACTCACCCCAATGTTCATGCAGCTCATTGGAGGTGTCGCCACAGATTCTTTTTTCCAAAAAACACTACATTGTCACATCTAGCCACAACGAAAAATTAGGTAAAATATTTTTTATGCAAACAGTGCGGGTCAGGATAAGTGCAAAACGGACCACGCTGATGGAATGAAAGCAAAAGCAAAAATTAAAGTCTAACAAGTCCAGTGGCGAATCTAGGATTTCGTTAGGGGGCAGGCTGTGAGGGGGGGCGCCGAACCTGGGGGCGCAGAATCTGAGGGGCGCCAATTTACCACCCAATAGGCGGCCAGTGTCGAAGAAAAAACGGGTTTAAAAACGTATTTGTAAATGTTTCTTTTCATGAAAGCTACCTTTCAGTGAAACATGTTCACGTTTACCATCAAACATGTTTCGGGCCGGCAAGGTTTCGCCCAGAACGTAATGACTGGTACATTGGTAGAAGAAGCTGGACGCCCCCACTGATGCTAACTGAAGCATCATGAGCAAAGAATACAGCTAACTTCGATCTGGAAGAAAACTGAGGTGTCGTAACGACCACATCCACATATCATAGTTGTCTTGGCTAATGCTGGGTCCCTACAGAAACCCCGATTGACGCTACAATAAGCGCAATTAACAATGAATACAGTGAACTTTGTTGAACTTAAGTCATGGCGAAAGCTAAGGTGCCGTATCGACCACCTCCACATATCACAGTTGTTTTGACTAAGGCTGAGTCCCTACTGAAATCTCCGGTTGACGCTAAACTAAGCATCAGAGGCCAAAGAGCCTCTGCGGGCCTGGGCCTCTGAGTTTTTGGTGGCTGCTCTGAGCTGATATTGAGTCCCCTCAGTTGATCTGGGACTGCTTTAGATAACCAGGCCCTCACATTGAACTTGAATGTGTCGCCACTGGAGCCTTCTGAGCTTTTCGGGGTCCCTTAATTGGTGTAGGCCCCCTCAACAGATCCTGGGCCCTCTTGAGTTAATTGTTAGCTATCTGAGAGCGAGTTTTCAGGTTGCCCCCCTGGGCTGTTCTGAGACCGTGAAAGAGTATTGCACAGGAGCTTACTGGCTTGGCCTTAGATCCTTCGCTGCTTTGGGCCCCCTAAGCTAAAATATCCCTGTAGGTGAAATTATTGTGGCAGCCATGAGCTGGTCTAGGGCCCGTGATAGGATTTACTTAAGGGGCCTCTGGTTTGATCATAGGGCCCCTAGCTGGATTAGTCTCCCCTGAGCTGGCAAGGGTCCCCCTGGGTTGGTATCGTGTTCGTTTAACTGATATAGACCCCTTCAGCTTGTATGGGGCCCGTTGTGCGTATCTGGGCCCTATGAGTTCGTCGAGACACCCAGCTAGTCTGACAATCTTAGTTTGTATGGGCCTCCTGAGCTGCTTTGGGCCCCCTCAGCGTGTCTAGGCCCTATGAGTTGAAGGTTGGCCCCCTGGGCTAGTTTTGGCCCCCTGAGCTTATTTTGGACCCGTTTAAATGGTTAGGCACCCCACGCTGCCTATACAGCTCATTAGGGATGTCGCCACAGATTCATTTTTTCCAAAAAAACACTATATCATCACAGGTAGCCACAACGAAAAGAAATTGGTAAAAATATATTTTCTGCAAAAAGTGCGGGCCAGGATAAGTACAAGACAGGCCGCGCTGATGGAATGAAAGCAAAAACAAAAATTAAAGTCTAACAAGTCCCGAGAAGTTATGGCCACATCCCCACCTTCGCTTCAAAAATTCGAGGGACACCCCTGCTCGCCCCCCCGCCTCCCACTTCCCACGTCCATGCAATTCATCCGTATCCCTGATACAACACTTCCCGTAACTATTGTGAGAGGATTACTTAGTAAGTCCATAACTAATACGTTTAGGCTTTTCAGATTGAACAGTTGCAGATTGAACAGACTTTAGCCCTGGCTTAAGTCTGTTGGTACCTAGTCAAGAATTTGCCCGTTTCGACCCATCGTGTTGGCTTCCTTTTTCCAAACTGGTCACTTTTACACTTGGACGGTTGATGTTTCGTTTGCGCTTTTTGTCGCCATGAATTTCGTATTGTATTGGCCATAGTTAGGTTCAATAAAATGCAAGTTAAGTTTATAATTAAATTCTAAATTCGTTGTAGGTTGTTCCCACGGCCATGATCGGTAGCAGGCACAGTCTCCAAAACGTGACACACTGTTACAACTGAACCCACCATGTGATACAACTCACCCAACCGGTGGGGTAAGTTGTATCAAGTGAAAAGGTCCATTCGCCGGGCAGTAGGAGACAGACCAGTAAAGATTAAGAAAAAACGTATCGGCAAAAGGAAGCCAAAGGATGCAGCTACGAGATGGTATTGAAATCACGGGGCCATCCCAAGTAGTTACAAAATTAATGAACCTGGAGTAAAAACTGATACAACCCACCCCACCCTCCCCTATATTCCGGGATTCCACATACCGATGGCCTAGGGACAGATCATGACATTTCCATTGGAAATGCATGAGGAAATAGGAATTGGGCTGTATTTGCGTAGATACGGCTGAGATACTTCAATATTCTCCAAATCTTAGTATCCTGGGCCTCTTACCGATTCATGTTGCAATTTTTTACCTGTGACGTTTGAGAGGTCATCTGGGCTACATAAGCAGGTTTTCAGACTTGGGTCAATACCTCTGCTGGAAATGACGATAAAGCGTTTATTATGATATGATTACTTTTAGATTGCTATTGTGAGTCGATGGACGTGCATATTGACTTTGTTGGGCCGGAAAGTGACTTTGATCCGACCGGGGGGCAGATCATTTTTGCATTTGGACCTAGTATTGTCATATTATACATAATTCAATTCGCCGTGACGAGAGAAAGTGAACGGTGCCTAAAAATGATTCTAGCTCAACTCTGTCACACGCAAGAGCCCAAAACAGTACTCTAACATGCAACTTTCTTTGACCTGTCATGACCTCAATATTGACTTGAGCCAAAAAGTGGCCGATGTAGTTTCTTCATGAATTTGTACGAGCTATCTACCTGAGTTCACGTTGTTTCGCTATCCCGCATAGGAGCCGAGTTCGAGGCGGGGGGGGGTGTCTGAACCCTCCTCCCCACCAGGGCGAAGCTGGCTCTGAGGCCCGTGTGCGTGTGTTGGAGTTAAAGGGTGCTTCAGCTACCATGGCTATATAGCGGGCCTAACTTTTCGATTTAATCAGATCCTAAAGCGCTGTACTTGGGTGCAACTTATGAAAGACTGTCATTAATAGTTCCTGAAGAGCTGTCATCCCTACACATGGACTAAAATGTAGTTTCCTCATGAATTTGTATGGGCTATCCGCCAGTGTTCACGTTTTTTCGCTATCCCGTATAAGGGCCGAGTTCGAGAGGGGGGTGTTTGAAACCCGTGGACACCGGGGGCGGGGGTTAACTTGATATATGATCTTGTCCTTAACATCGAGTAACCTTGACTATGACGCCATAGCATAGTATACATCACGCTGGGTGACGTTATCTTACCGGAATCACTGGGGGTCATTGCCTTAACACGCGCATTGACGGGGGTCTGAGCCACCTTCGCATTGACGGGGGCGGGTACCCGCCCCTAAGATCTCGAGAACCACGGTAGGTAGCGAAAAACGGTAAACGGCGTTGGGCTGCCCATCCACTTCTCCATCGAAAACATTTGAACCATTTTTTGTCAGGTCACATTTAAGGTCACGAGAGGTCAAAACATGCCCGTCATAGGGATAACATGTAAAATTCAGTTTTTCGGGCATTACATCTGAACAAGTAAAGATAGAGCAAAACGACTTGAACTATATGAATCCTCTTAGCAAGCCGAATCGAATGATATATAATTTGACCTTGCTAGGTCAAATCGAGGATTTGACCTGACCTGAGGTCAGGTCAGGGTCAAATTATATAAAATGCATATCATTAGAACCGCAAAGCCCAGGCGAGTCTAATGCAGCTAAAATAAATGCTCTATCACCATCTGTTACTGAGTTATTCCGTAAAAACCATTTTTCCCATGTATTTCCAATGGAGAGGTCATGCCTCGTACCTGACCTTAGGTCATCGACATCAAAAATACCGGAACATATTTTAGAGAACTCAGTGGGGCCATTATGTGATATGAGTTTCAATCGGATAAGTTCACCCTGCTCCGACTTATGCTATCTTAAACTTTGAGGTCGGGTCACTTGACCTGTACTGGTGACCTGACCTGAGATGACCTAACCTTAAAATTTTCACAGAAGTTGTAAAAATGATGAGGGAAAAGGTATACCAAGTACGGCGGCGCTACGCGCCGCCGTTTTCACTGCCTCCGAAAAACCCGAGGGGGCGGGTACCCGCCCCCGTCAATGCGCGTGTTAAGAATAGTAATATGGCATTGAATCCTTGAGTCAAGGCAAACACATTGATGTCTTTTGTTTTGTTCTAGGTCTCATGATTCCCGAGCTATTAGATAATTTTCTAAATTGGTCGAAATTTGACCCATTTTGGCTTACTGTAACGTCACGGGTCTATGGATATGGTTCAAACTCGGCTCCAGATTAGAAGACGGTAAGACGCTTCCAGCGCCTGCTCATTTTTTCCGCATCACTTCCGGTTCCCTCGATCGCAAGGGGTCCAGTCGGACCCCCCCAGACGGTGCTTAGGAAAAGAGCCCAGGCGGTGCCGGCTTAAATAAATCTGAAGGGCTACGAAGTAAGTTGTTGGATGATGCATCTAAAAATCGGCCGGTAAGGCGAGGGATGTATTTAACAGCAACTGGGTCGACAATCTTAACTCCGCGTGACCGACTATAAAGCAGTGATGAACTTGGATTTGTGGTGAATCTGGGTGGCACATAAGCTGTAAAACTCTCCAAAAGATGGGATAAGGTATTAAGACCCCTAAAAATCGCACACCTGAACACAATGCCAGCTAGCTGGCGCATGGCTTGTAACAGCTACACTCCGTACAAAGATTGTGCGTATCCAACTGGCATTGTTGTTCTCCCCCTATATGAAATGTATGTACTCGATTTTGATGGGAAGCAGCAATACTGGTTTATGGATAGGATTCATAATTGATCACTCATTCAGATCAGAAATGGTTGTATGATTAAGTTGTTTGCGTAACCAAACTAAGGAAACTGGTAATGCGGATGGGCTTTGGGAAGCCCAGTGTCTCTGTTTTCCGGTTTTCTGTGGGGAAAATCATTAGCTCAATTATTTAAGCATACTCTCTTTTCTCATCACCCCATATTAACGATACCTGATAGAAAATGTCCCAAACCTGGGGGCGTGGTATTTTAATGGTCAGCGTAGCTGCCCTCCACGCCTCGACCCGGGTTCAAGGCCCGGCGGCTTCCCTGAACAAGGAGCAAGCTGGCTCCCGAGAAACCCTTCCAACAGGGAAAGAGTTGGCGACGCCATATGACCCTGGCAGTTGGTGTGTCGATAAACCCCAAAAATTATTAAATGCATCAAAGCTGCCAAGAACTTTGGAGCCCTCTGAATAGGACCTCTTAGAGCGTGCTGTGAATGTTGCCAAAGGGACGGCAGCAGTCCTCGCCCAGTGTCTGGTTTGACGGGAGGTGACACTTCCCACTTGTTTGTTCAGCTGCATCGTCTATTAGGATTGTATGTGCCGCATTAACAGCGTTGACCTGGCAAACTCAGATGTAGACAAAATAGCGCTGGGCGCACGCAAAGGGTTTGAATGACGCATCCATCATTACTTGGTTTGCCTGTCACACTTTCTGGAATATTTACGGCGCACCAACTGCTGACGTTATCTGACGTCGGATGGAGACGGGGAGCAGACTATGGTTCGCTAAAGTAGAGCAATAGGGCATAAAATCCTGCTTCTGACTGGACTCAAACCAGCGACCCTCCGTGGGACACAGAGTGCCATGGGTCGATCCGAATGCGCGCACTAACCGTCTGTAAGAGTAGGGATTGTTACAGGCAGCCGTTACTTCTAGTCAACATCCCAGTGATATTTATGGACTGAAATCCATGACGCTTCCGCGTTACCCTTGTTTGCGAGGGTGAGACGGGTTCTGATGTGTTTTATTGGCCCATCCTGTCTCTCCGTATTGTCCTGGTTCACTACTATATGTGGTCGTTGGTATTATGAAAGCTGTCATCGACTTGGACCGGTTTCGTTGAATATTTTCTACAATGCTAGGTCTGGCATCAGCTTCATCAGCCGTGCAGCACGCTCTGGGCGTCGCACACGTGCTGTTTGACGTCACTTCCCCGGTCCCGCTCCTGGCAGGAGCCTTGAGAGGAAACAAGCCACGCTCTGGTTCATTGCGCGCGTCAGAAACCAGTCTGGGATAACGTGTGTGGCTTACCGGCGATTAGTGCTGTCAAATGTACCGCGTAACCGTCCCCATCCCTTGAACCACCCAACATTGGTTACTCGTAGGTCTTTGATAAGGTCAGTGCTGGGTTTTAACCTTTTTTGGAACAACTTAAGATAGCTAACTAAAATAGATACGCCTTAAATTTTATGCAAGTTACACGTATGGTTTGTTCTAATCCTTTTTGGTGGACCTCTGTGAAGTGTGGCATGCTATTAAGCAGAAATGTCAGATAAGCGTTTGGTTTCTGGTTACAGGGGGCGTTTCATATATGCGTTCTTCCGCCCAAACTCTCATTCATTATCTTGGATGGTATTTCAGCTCGGCATGTTACTTCTAAAAAGCTCAAAATAGCTTTGGTTTCTCGCGAAGTGGCGCATTAAGTTTGAATGGTCCGCAGAAATACGGATGCTTACATACATTCCATATTTGCTACCTTCATTGAACGCCAGCGGCGAGTTCAGTTCAGAATATGGAAGCTTAACACAGGGCCTATTTTCTAGAAATACATCATCGCATCATTCCTCCTCTCCAAATGATATGATAATGTGACAGAAACTAATGGTGTAGGCATGGATGGAAACGCGAGTGCACATGTCCAACTCAGCGCTCTGCAGTTGAATCGGTGGAGTAGCCAGATCCACGCGTTTAAACTTTCCCGTACACGTTGGCATCAGCTATGGTGTTCCAGCATGCACTGGTATTGCGTGGAAATCTGAAACTGCAGTCTGGCCTGCCCCAGGGGTGGGAAATAGGAGCCGGCTGGGACCCGGATCGGATCGAATGGCTGGCGACGGGGAGTTGAGACGCAACAGCATCAAACATGCGCTCCAGTGCAGCGGGACGGACGGGGCCGAATATCTCAGATGCTAGAGCTGGGGAATAGTTACCTCAAACTGTATCTTGCTGGCTAGTTCTGTGCTTTCAGTGAAGCTACGGAGGACAAATTTTGAGAAAGGAGATATAAAGATTATGCTTTATGCTTTAAAGATTATGATGGAGATTATGCTTTACGAGAAAGGCCGGAAAGGGAAATGATCCATTGGGGTAGTATTCATATTGTAGCAAGGCATGATCGCTATACTTTGAAAAGAATTTCAGTTTGAATTTCAGCAGCAGTTTGGATCTGCTGGTGGTGACGACGCTGGAATAGAGAACGGCATGCAAAAGCAGTGACGACCGAGAGTAAAATAAATACACCAGCAATAGCTGGTTGAAAATTTTAAAAAGTCGGTCGTTGATCAGGCTAGGGAACAGCAGGCTTCCAGTAATGAATCTTACAAAGCAAGCATCCAAGAAGTGAATATAAGCGACGCTATTTTGGTAGCTGTGCCCTCATTTGTAATGCTAATTTAAGCAATATATGGTTTAGTCTTTCAAATTAGGAAGAAAATGGGACAGCTTTCCTGCCCAGGAAAACTGTTTTAATTTCGGTCCTTCTGAAGCCACCACGCGGGCCAATTATGGACGCCCGTCACCCTGTTACCTCACACCTTGTGACGGAACTCCCGGGACTGGATACCCTGTCAAAAAGTATCCGCGCTGAATACAAGGAAAACCCCTGTTACACCACCTTTGGCAGTGGCGATATATTGCGCAGCAGAAAATATGCAGCACTTTGAGCATATTTTCAAAAGCAAACAGCAAACTGGGGGCGGGCGAGAAAGGTGATTTCCTCGTCACGCACTCCCATGACATCAGTGTTCCCCAAATCCATCTGGCCGTGGGTAGATTTAGCTTTAAAATCAGGCACGGATCATGACACCAGCTGACAGGCTAGTTTATACCCACCGTGCTTCAAAGAAGACGTTTTAAGCTGCAGCTTCCAGACTTGGAACCAAACCTAGACATACAATCCAAGCTTGTAAGATAAGCTAAAAGAGCACACTCAGTGCAGTGCAGATGCTGCATACTGAGATGTATAAAACATACGAAATGGATAGGAATGTGACTTGTCGCGTCCGACATTATGCATTTTACCGTCTTTTCAAGCATGCCGCTATAATTTTTCTCGCCTGTCTTTACATACATGCATCCTATGTAAAGTATGATCGTGGGATGATATGGGCTATAGGCTGAAAGGACTTCATATGATCGTGCAATATGCCATGGGATTTTTATGACGAGTTTTATAATGAAGAAATAATGAAGCGATTTTTCCTCTTTCAAATAGTGAGGGTATAAGAAAGTGATCAGCGCACCCAACCACAATGAATTGAGTGAACACCCCACCTTTGCCAGTCCGTACTGGTAAATGTGGGAGTGTTCACTCGATGTAATCAGCTTTAACATTATCCCTCGGCGTGATAATGCTAAAACTGACTACCTAAGGAGGAATGAACTTCACCAACATTTAATTGAAATTTTCACGGAATCAGCCAGCAAGATAACGTTTGAGGTATAGGAAGTTTTATTTACCTATTCTCATTATTTTGAACGAAACTAGGTTTTATTTTAGGTTCTGACTTTCATATCCCAGCAGCAATTTACCTCCGGCCCCGACCTGACAAGCTTGGGCCAGCGCGGGCACGGAGCTCCGGCACATGTAGGGCTGTTGTCGGGTGTAACTCAGGAGTTGAAACAACTTTCCCGACCTGGCCCAGAGCTGGCCCAGAGCTGGGACGGAGTTACCGCTGCCCGACTTGGCCCGAGTTGGCCCGACAACGGAGCTGGCCCGCTCCGTGACGGGTTATTAGCCATGTGTGTAACTGCGTGCCAGATCGACCAACTCGGGCCAGCTCCTCGAGACATTGCGGGCCTGGCCCTAGTTATTGGTAGTTGATGGGTTCTCGCCAGAGTGGGCCAGAGTTACTGCTGTGCATTTCTACTGCGTGCCAGATCAGGCCAGTGCAGGCCAAAGCGGGCCTGGCCGTAGTAATTGGTAGTTGATGGCACTGTTCAGAGCTGGGCCAGAGTTCATTGTTTGTATTAATACTACGTGCCAGATCAGGCCATTTCGGGTCAGCGCGGTTCCGACCCTAGTTATTGGTAGATGGTGGTTACGACATGCTGGTAGTTGTGTCAGCGCTTCCTTACTCTCATTGCTGTGTTGAGTGAGGCGTATCCGGCAGCACAAGATGTGCAATGTGCATATTAGACCTGCCTAATTCTTTTATTTTCACCAGAGACATTTAAAGGTTTTTTCATTCGGCCTGTACGCAATGAGCCTGATTTTTGTGTTGTACTAAAAATATTTTTGCATATTGCATGATTGTGGCTGTTTTGCAGACATTCAGGCTTGTGTGCAAATAGGTGAATAAATTGATGCATAAGCTCATGCTTTCCATCAAGCTCAATAATACGTACATGGTTAACCAGTACCAAAAACTGGTATGTTAAATCTTCATATGTTTGACTAATTAATGAGGTCATGGTAGAATCGCTGATTCGTTGGCAAATTAGATAGCTAAAGTTTAACACAGTATATATGGGAAGATCCTTCCTGACCACAAACAATGAAGCCCATTTCTGGAAACAAGCAAATATATATTTAACATGTATTTGAACGGCCCCAAAAAGGGTAAAACGAACAAACTAGCTGACCTGAGTTAATAAGGGATAGTAAAGTTGATAAGATGTTTAATGGCCCGCCTCCGCCAATCCTGGATGCAAGATGGAGCTAATACACTGAGATTGTATATTCAAGCACAGTCCTTCATCAGAATCCTTATAATACACTAGGTGAAAACATAGATTATTGGTCATAGTGTGGGAAGGACCTCGAATCTGATCAGCATATGTGGTCTTGCCCACACTATAGCCAATAATCGGTGTTTTCACTCTTTGTATTACGAGAATTCTGATGAAGGGTTGTGCCTGAATCTATACTTTCAGAGTATTAGATCCATTTACATCCAGTATTGAAAGGAGCAGGTCAGTAAACACCTTACCAACTTAAAATAATACACCCATTAGCACACATACACAAAACGAACTTATTCATCAAATAAACAGAGTCAACCATTTAAACTAAAAAATCTTCATAGGTGACCTCCACCTCCTGGAAAGTCATGTCCTGGGCCTCCTGCGCCGGAGCAGGTTCGAGGCCTCCAGAGTAGCGATGGGTCGGCCTCGGTTTGCTCGTCGTTTCAGCCGGTCGCGGCTTCCCGAAAGCCACTTGCTAATAGCGTGACAAATCCCGCCCCGGCTGACAGGGACGCCACTGTACCTCAGTGCCTCTGTGAAATATATTATCAATTTATTACATTAGGTAACATTTACCCAATTTTTAGTATGTGGGTGTCTCTTACATACGTAATCCATTTTGGGGAACTAACAATTATTGTATTTTGAAATATTACCAGAAAGTAGGGTTGTATACTTTGATACCCAACCAAACATACGTTTGATACTAAGATATCCACATATCCAAATTTATATCACTCCTGGGAGACCCTTTGGGTTACCTTAAACAGTTTATCAGGTTCTCATCAATAACCGTTTAAAGAGTCCTCATAGGTACGTGATTTGACTCCGCATCATTAGCATTGTAATTACCAATCAATCAATTTATATCAATGGATATTCACGGTGACTTCTTCAGGCCAGGTCTGAACATCTGGGGTTAGGCATAGTATTGTATGTACAATGTTGCTAGACAAAACACGTATTATTCACGTGTTGTTGAGTCAGGTTTAGGAAAATGTATTTAGACATATAGCTTTTTTAATAAGTTATTGATCTGACTTAAAAATTTGCAGGTAAATTTTCTTAATCACTTTCGAAATGCAATAAATTACGTCGCCTCTAGAGAGCCTCTACGGGTTCGTTAAAATAAATGATAACGTTTTGCACAAATATTAGGTACTTTATGACGTAGATACTAGACCACGAAGAACTAAAATTTTATTTCATGTAAAAGATGTAGGATTTGATGATGTTTCATAAATACGATGAAACCAGTGGTCAAACTACTTGACTTTATTGGGAAACATCATATTTAAACTAGACAGTGAGAGTAAGAATGCGGTGAGATTATAAGCAAAACTACAAATAGATTTGGTAAACCGCCGGAACGCGGTCATTTTTAACCGAACACACGCCCGCCCGCCGCCCGCGGGCAGCGGGAAAAACTAGTTGTAAGACAGCTCCTGGCAGATGAAGTTGGTACTATACATAAAACCACAAGTGATTCGAGTTTGTTCTCCCTTTGAATTTGATTGGATGTACATATTTGATCCCAGAGAAGCGAAATACATGAATTGATGCTCGTTCATAGATCTCAGCACACGGCTTCCGCAGGTGTTGAATGGGGAAATATGGTGAAATCAGAACTTTACATAAACAAACTCAGAGACGGGTATCTTCTCTCAAATTTGCATTGGGCACCAGACGATGGCGGATTTGACAGTGGCTATTTGAACGGCAGGTGGAGGGGGCTGCTGGGTCCAAAATCGTAAATAATCATATGACGTGTTTTTCAAATCTGTTAAAATCGACAGGTTTGGGGGCAGATGCCTCTTTGTAACCCCCTGGATCCGCCAGTGATACCAGCGAAAGAAATTAGCGTAAAATATATTTCTCTCTACTTGAAAAATATTGATTCCGACACTGCCATTTATTTTTGTATCTTCGGCAAAACTTTTTGGAGGCCACTCACCTGTTATTGAAATATATTATCAATTTATTACATTAGGTAACCTAAAGTTCAAAAGTTCAAACTAACGATAGCGATAAAAGGCTTGAACATGCTCTTCATCTCAATGTTTTCAAAAGCTATTTTACTTTTTAAAGCAATTGTTTTTGTAATGAAAATGTCTGTGTTCCTGTACTAGTAGTTGTATTAATTTTACGTAGCCTGTAAAAACTACAAAATGAATCAGTTTGCGCTTAAAATGAAGTATAAAATAATTGCCCAAGTCTTCAATCTCGGTATTTCAGCCCTTTTCTGCAAAATTCCCAGCATGACGAAACTTTTGCGTCAGATAGGTAAGCCACATGACCCAGGCATGAGAATTCCTGCGCTTCTGTTTGGCCAATTGTGATTTCTTTAAAGTTCTATATTTCTGTTAAAAAAATGTTTTGGAGTGTTGTTTTTTAATAATATTTTCTGTGATAGTTCAAAAGTTCTACACCACTGTTTAAGTCGCATATGACGAAGTTCTTAGAGCAATTGATGGCCATAGCCGAGGTTACGTCATTTAATCGATAGTGAGAATTCTTGATAAGTCGTCTAGAAATGTTAACTTTGAGAGCGATGTTAAGGCATTTGGAGGCTGAATTCGCAAAAATGAGCATAATACTACTGAAACGCCTTTTGTGACCTTTTGATCTAGCCAATAATTTTTGACGCATCTCCCTTTAAGGGAGACACCATTCCTGTACCCCCAGGTTCCACGACCAGTGGGGGCGATAATGGCCTTCATCATGCACACAATAACTATTGGAGAACAAGGGACAGGTCTTCAGACATCTATTCTAAGCTAGAACGGCACTGGTCCAGAATGACCAAAAACATGCTGGGCTGAGGACAATTGGGGAGGCAGATGATCATAAAGGATTTCAGTTTGCTTATAAAAAATATACTGCTGTTGGCTACTCTGGTACTTACTTACCAATGAATGGTTGAAAGTAACACCTCTTGGAATTTCTTCAGCTAGACGGAGATCTGTAGATCTGTAGGTAGGTATGGCCAGAAGCTAGACGTCCGCAGTGATGCTTCTTTGTAATTGGGATTATGCAGTGGACTTGTCGAAAGTTATTGTAGGTATTATTTGGTTAAGTTTCACACGAAGGGCACACTTATCAGTAGAAAGTCGCACGTCAAATATCCACATTTCCGCAAAAGATACCTTTTATCTTGATTTGCCTGTTACCTGGGCTGTAATGTTGCACGGTTAGAATATACACTAATATGTTGATACTACTGCTCTGCAAAGCCGCTGCTACAACAATGGCGGCAGAAAAATTATGATTTTGAAATTCTGCTGCAAAGTCGGTTGTTTGCGCATGATCAGTACGGCATTAGCCTGGCCGGAGTTATCCGAGGTTACGGCAGGCAGTGCCCGAGGTGTGCCCGAGTTACGAGAGCAGCTGGCGACAGGTGAACCTGGCCGCAGCTGTGCCCGCTTTGCTGGGAGTTACGTCTAAAAGCGGGCCCAACTCGGGCCAGCTCCGTGACGGAGTTATCCAGATACTGGCCCACTTTGGCCCGATCAGATGAGTCTGTCCAAGTCCATCTAAAGCGGGCCGAAGTCGGTTTAAGTAGGGCCGCCCGACTTGTTTGCAGTTGATCCCACGATAATTGCTGGCTGGGTATGCAAGGGTGGGTGCAATGTTTTAAAGCCTTGCTATTTGCTCATGTCTCTTCAAAAGGCAGAAAAAACACACACAAACACAAACAGCCAGTAAAAACGAAAGAAAAAACAACAGATAGAAGGATGTACAATAACAGCCGTTTTTGTGCGTACAAAAATGAACGTCCAAAAGTAAAAACATTGTATGGGGCGGATTTTCAAGCGCATAGCGGTTCAAAAGTTTTCTCGAAAAGCTGAAACATCTTAAACAGGAATTTTGACGTAATAAGCGGCGATGTCTGCCCGAGCAGTGATAGCACTTATGAAAAAAATCGTTGCGAATACTAGAGTAAAGTTTCTGCAGCCCCAACCGCAGTGTTATTTGCACGCCTTGCCCGCGCAGGTTGACAGCTGCGTGCCTTCTGGCTCCTGGAGCCGCCCCTGGCGTCCAGTGGTTGCTAATCAATACTAGCTCAGCTGGTCCCCTCCAGTGCTGCGAGCGCGGGACACAGACGGACACATGTGCCTTACAAGGTGTGGTGTTGTGGATCTCTGTGGTGTTTCCAGACTTACACAGTTTTTACAGTTGTGTGCGCGTTTGCGTCGGCGCGCGGGGGCGTGTTTGGATGTATAAGTGCACCATTTTGTATAATGAAATAACATAAAAATGGTTTTGGAATTTTCTTGCCGCAATATATTGTGGGTTCTAGTAACTTGCAGCATAACTTTCGTGCTGGAAATCATGCAGGCTTATTCGGAAGTGGGTAGGTTCCTATCATATTTGTAGTTTCCAGAATTTGAGGAGACTTTGTCTTTGGTACCCATCTGTAAGCATGGTAGTCTTATGGACGTACTTCAACTCCGGTTCAATAGTTCCGTGAAGACAGCATAATGGTATTCTATCAGATCTGAAATAGGCATCTGTCGTGGTAGCTTTACTTGAAACCTGGGAGGATTTTGGTGGAATGGCATACCTGAAAGCTAAACAGGGTACATATATGGACAGTTGAGCGGCTGAGCTATAGCTGTGACATAATCATCCGATACTATCTCCAATCCGGGAGATCATTTAGATGTTTGGCGTATGCAAGAGGTCCGGTTTTGCAAGAAGATTCCTATATATATATATATAAAAAAAAAATTCTCTCTTATTCCTCTTAACCCACTCTCTCTTGTGAGCTGTATTTAGAATCATAAATACGTGGGTCTTGTTTTATATAATGCACATATAAACGGATATGGCTTTTTGTAATATGTAAAAGTTAAAAATCCGTCACCGGCACCCTAGCAGAGTGCGAGGCCGCGCCCCGGCGGCTGCGCCGCGCCGAGTGACTGCGTCAGAGGTTCGTATCGACCGCGAGGTCCACGAAACCGTCCAATCAATCCGTAAACTGGCTGCTGTGTGCTCTACCCTGACGCATGCGCTTTGCACACACGGTGGAGGAGAAAACATCAAAGGACGAGGGACCGACAGCTGTGTCACACGCGTTTGAGATTCGTAATCAGTGCCTCACAAACAAAGTGAGATATTCTAGAGAAATCTGAAGCAAACAGTCTGTTCACACTATTTGAATAACATTTTCAGCAGGCTCTTCGAGAAAGTTATTGTGGTTTAAATTCCATTGAAGTGCCATTTTCTCTCTAAGGTGCCAGTGCCGCTCGGTTTTGGTATCTCAGACGCGTTTGTCCTTCACGGTGGGGACGCCTCCGGCACGAGATGTGGACATCAGAAGGGCAACCATCCTCTTTCTTTCTGAGATATGTCACATTACAAGTACAGACTTTGCTTATTTGAAAACTAGCGCCATCAGGCTATGCGGACTGCGGAGGCATGTGGTTATCAGAAACTGCGAATACAACAAAGCTTCTCGAACATTGCGTATTGACGCTGGCTTCCTCAGACGGATATGTTGCAGCGAACTATTCAGGATCCTATCCACACAAAATGAGACTAATGCCCACCATTGTTTGGCACTAACCGTTCCGAAAACTTCTCCCTTTCATCATGCTTACATCACTCTGGTTCTGCTGGCTGATACTTTTACTTGAGGATGGGGTATTTCTGACTGGTCATCAGCGATGTGCGTTCTTCTTCTCTGGGCCCAACGCCTTTGAGAAAAATCAGGGACTTTACGAAGTTAACTACACCTAAAAACACACTGTACATCAACTTGAACCGGTGCCGCCATGTCTCACGCGGAAGTAGAGGTCGTCAGTGCATCCGCGTGGCGACACCTCTGTCCGCACCGGCCGCTGTCGTTGTGCCGGGTCCGTGGCGTCTGGCCGGGAGTGGGTGTCGTCTACTGCCACTTCTTTGTCAGCTGCTGGATATGATGACACGCGCAGACTGGCGGCGTGCCTGCGTGACCGCGGCTGCGGCGTCTGCGCTGTCGCGCGCCCAGCTGACGCTGACGCCGCCAGTTCAGCTGACGCGGCGGCGCGACGGCCGGACCGGCCCGCTGATGTGGCGCATTGCCGCTTCAGTGTTGTGTCGGCACGCGTAACCTGTTGCGACCCGAGGTCGGAGGTGGGACGTCGGCTTCACAGTGGGACAATGGCCCCTCGGTTCGCGGCAGCCAGGTGTCGTCTGCCCTGGGAAGGCGCAGGATGCTGAGTCTGGGAAGGAGATATTACAGCCCTGAGAATGCACGGATGTCGTGGCGGCGCGGGTGACCTCCGACACCGAGGTCTGTCGGTCGGCGTCTGGCTCGTCAAACCGCGGGAAAAGCATGCGGGTTCCACGCCATTGTGTTCGATGCCCCGTTCCAGTCGGTGGCATGGGTCTGCTACCAATGGCGATCTAGCCGGTTGGTTTGGGAGGGCAAACCAAAGTCGAAAAACGTCGCGCAGTGAAAAATTGCGCACAATATGCCTTTTCGGTAGGATTTTGGAAACTGAGACGAAAAGCAAAAAACGTCACGGGGTGAAAAATATGGGCTCAAGATACGTTTTTCCTATCCAAGCCCCAATATTTACACTGAACTTCTCAATTCTGTTTAAAGTTGAGAGTTGAAGCACCAAAATTTTGCTTACAAGCAAAAAGGAGTCGGGGAAAAAGGAGGTCGATCGCTTTGAGGGGGCACAAACATAGTTTTGCCCCGAGCTTTTCCGTTTGGGGGCAATTGCCTTTTGCCCCCCTGGATCCGCCACTGTCTGCTACTCTGAAATTAGTCTTTGTACACATAATTTACTCTAAAAATAGCCAGTTTAGTAAAACAATATTTTCTGACCACAAACCCAAAAGTGGGGCGAAGCATTAAGAAATATGGGCCGTATATCAGAATCGAAATATATAATTATTTCATTCATAAATTATTACCGACAAATGAATGCTGCAACGTACAGAATAAGAGGGCTGAATTCAGTTTTGTCCCATGAATGGCGCAGACGCATGTAGGGCTTATGTTTTAACACGCGCATTGACGGGGGGGGCGGGTACTCGCCCCCCTCGGGTTTTTTCGGAGATAGCAGTAAAACGGCGGCGTGTAGCGCCGCCGTACTTGGTATACCTTTTCCCTCATCATTTTTACAACTTCTGTGAACATTTTAAGGTTAGGTCATCTCAGGTCAGGTCACCAGTACAGGTCAAGTGACCTGACCTAAAAAAAGTTTAAGATAGCATAAGTCGGACCAGGGGGAACTTATCCGATTGAAACTCATATCACACAATGGGCACACCGAGTTCTCTAAAATGTGCTCCGGTATTTTTTATATCGATGACCTAAGGTCAGGCACGAGGCATGGCCACTCCATTGGAAATACATGGAAAAAATGGTTTTTACTGTATAACTCAGTAACGGATAGTGATAGAGCGTTTATTTTAGCTGCATTAGATTTGCCTTGGCTTTGCGGTTCTAATGATATGCATTTTGTATAATTTGACCCTGACCTGACCTCAGGTCAGGTCAAATCCTTGATTTGACCTAGCAAGATCAAATTATATATCATTAGATTCGGCTTGCTGCGAGGATTCATACAGTTCGAGTCGTTTTGCTCTATCTTTACTTGTTCAGATGAAATGGCCGAAAAAACTTAATTTATATGTTATCCCTATTACGGCATGTTTTGACCTCTCGTGACCTTAAATGTGACCTGACAAAAAATGGTTCAAATATTTTCGATGGAGAAGTGGATGGGCTACCCAACGCTGTTTACCGTTTTTCGCTACCTACCGTGGTTCTTGAGATCTTAGGGGGGGCGGGTACCCACCCCTCTCGTCAAAGCGAAGGTGGCTCAGACCCCCGTCAATGCGCGTGTTAAAGATATGGAATGAAACACAAGGGAAAATCCGGGACAGAAACTGGTCCTAAGTATCTTCAAATGTCGTCCCAAGTCGACTTCAGAAAGAAATTTAGGTAGAGGCACGCTGTTTCATTGGTATTTGATTGACGGGAGACACTTGATGAAATTCTGCCTTTCTCTGGCGATATTGTTCTTACTCGGTGCTGTTTTAAGCGGCATCACAAACAGCGAAAATAAGTGTCGGAAAAACGCCCTAAATGATACCGAAGGCCGCCTCCAGATGGTAAATTTGCCGCCCCGAGGCTTCACCCCTGAACGAAATCCTGGATCCGGCCCTGTTTCCAGACCTGTGGTGATCCGCCACTGATCTTCCAGGGACCGGTTCCATTAGAGGAGACAACCCCGGCGTGGGCATTCCATTGCTGACGATCCATTGTAAATGGTTAACCCGGTATGAATTATGTATAACATTTTTTACAATAGGCCTTGTACTGTATACAACGATGCCGGAATTGATTCCGGTGAGTAGATGGAATGTTGCGTGACAATCGTCTCACCAGATGACTAGTTTGCCGCATACTCCTCTTTTGGCAGTATGATGCATGAAATTTCGAGCATTGTTTCAATTAGGTGATGGCCATTAACTACTTAAGTTATCTATAAGAGTTTTGTTGTAAACATTCTGAAGCATCCATAAACATCATCCAACTTTGATGTCAAAATCGCCCTTTGATCTATGAATGGCCCGTGCCGAGTGTGTTCACTGATTTGCAAGCAAACAACTTAATCCGAAGATAGTGACGTCATATCGTATTTGCTCATTGCTCTCGAATGATGCAACGAGTAGGGCTATCTACTCTCTCTTGGCCCAGTCCTCATCGTCAGAAACTCGGAGTCAATTCTGGGAAAGGCTGGTACAGCTGCTGGAATTCCCCGGTGAGCACCTCGCTGCATCCAGAACGCTGGCGCATCCCGGCGATCGCTGGGTGCGGCCCTCCGGGTTGTAACATGTGAGGAGGGTCAGGCAGACAACCACTCTGTCCGCCAGCGACAGCTGGAGTGCACGCGCGTGTGTAACACCCCCTCAGGAATCTGTGACGTCACATCAGTCACAGGGATGCTCCCTGTATCATCGCGTCTCGTTTGTATGCTGCTTTGATCTACAGGCTGACAGCGGCTCCTTGTCAGTCAGAGCCTGACTGTTTCTGTGAAGTTATGACAGGCGAATTATGGTTGACCAGATATGAGACTTGGATGGCCGAGACCTGGATTGGTGGGTTTGTAGGAATCAGTTATTAGATAGGATACTTTCTCTTGTATTCAGTTCTCAATTTTTAGGTGATAAAACTTGGATGATCCTTCGAGCGGCTGAAAAAAATCGAAATCAGCTCTACCTACTGGCCCAGAGAAATAAGTTTGGTTTGTGTTTTGCTGCTCCATCGGTGCTGACTGACAAAATTAGGTAAGAAATCGCTTTACACAATTTCCTGAGTGAATATATATATGCTCGTTGTTTCTATGATTGAAAGCTTTATTGTCTCGGGAATTGGGAACGGAAGTCGTAAATAAGGAGCGGTCCATTGTCCACATGTGGTGGAACAAGGGGGCAACGGACACCGTGGCCTCCTTAAATAGTACTTTTTAACACTAACCCTATAGCGTTGACTGGAAAGAAATGGGTTGAAAAGTCCATGGTACCCCGCCCCCAAATCCAGACCCTTCACCTCTACTGCCGTCGCCATTACAGTGTGCGCCCCCACCGCCTGGTAGGCGAGGTCCGTTTTGTGGAGGACACGACGCATTGGCCCTGTGACAGAAATACTTGACCTCAATGCCACGCGCAGGAGACGACACCGTCCTCGGTGGGTTCCGAGTTAGTGTTCGAGAAAGTCATCGAGGACGACGCAGAAAAGCGTGTCGCTCATGTCGCTGCTCTGCTGGGTGCTCAGAGAGTTGGGAGCCTTCCATGTAAACCCATAGTTTAGCTAGCCCCCAGTTCTTGTTTTCCCGTCTTCACAGTCACTCTTCACGTTCATCCAGTGCGTGTTTTGTGGTGATATTTTGAGCAGGTTCAGCTGTCCAACTGCTCGGTACTCGCTGCGCATGAAATTGAAGCCTGGTGGGTCAGTCAAGTTTTTGTTCATCTTTGTTTTGAGGTCAATGCTGTTGTCGAGGGAGATAACAAGGCATGTTTTTGCTGTTGTGCTGGTGAGGTCATGCTTTCTCGACTAGTTAGCCTTTACCTGCTCTGGTGAATGTGTAGACATTTTGTAAATGATTTAACGAGCAAAGCTGCTGTTGCTTTAAAGTTCTCTAGCTGAAATCCTAATGAAATACACGTTTTGTTCAATGTAAATGGAACCACATATATGTTTAGGTTTCACTCCGTTTATCGCCTTTTCATGTTTCATTGAATGTGCTATTTCATCCGAGAGCGTACGCCATTGGATAAACTGCATTCTTATACATCTCTACTCATGTCTATATCTGAAGAGTGTGCATTCTATGGCCAAACCTGCATTCGTTTACACAATTTGTTGAACATCCTGCTTTTATCTAAGGTCTCTTCGTCATCAACATGCGTCGGCCACATCTAACTGTTTCCCCGAAGCCGAACTGAATTTCCCGTTCCGTAACACTGTTTTTATTGCATGTTCAAAGGCCGGTAAGCTTCAAAGGCTGCTTTCAGCTTATGCGTGGGCACTTGCAGTTCGCAATGCTTTTTATCCTACCTTCTTGGTCAAACCACCCGTTGACGAAGTGCAGTGTTCAAGGGCACAATTCGACATGAGTAATAGAGTCATGGGATAATAATTCATTTGTCTTCTACCAAACTAAAATGCTTATTATTCAAGACAGATAGGCATAGGCAAGGCAGCTCATCAATTATCAAAGCGTAATTCAAATACCCCCCGGCGAATTTCTCAGCGCGCCATTGCCGGCGCAGCGGGTCTTAATGCGTTGACAGACGACCGCCAACTGAGTGTCTGACGTCACTTGACGTCATCCGTGTCATGAGCGGCTATGATGGTCCGCAGGGGCACATATTTTAGCAGGTGGGCTGGTGCTGGAGAGATTTCCAGACGGACTGGTCCGATGGAAGACACCGGCCCAGTAACAGAGCCGAATGTGTCGGGTCCATCGTGACCAGGGTGTTCTGTCCAGTTTGAGCTGTGCTCAGACAGTTGTGTATTGTAATCGGATACCACAAGTCACTCCGGTGGAACATAGCACTGGTACAGTCCTTCGCCAGCACTCTACGACTGATCTTAGCACATGGAGTTGTATGTTGCACGGTTTGAGGGAGGTCGACCGGTTTTCTCGCAGTGACGCGGAAAGCTGCGACAACAATTCGCCAAACAAGACCTATTTCACCTTCCAGCCAAACCAAATAGGTCTTTCTTATAAATAAACTCAAACAAATACACTTGGCAGGCCGGGTTGGCCGGGAATGTTACGTAGGCACTGGAAATGCTTCGAGAATTACAGTAGAAGAGGGAAAATACCCCTGACGAGATCTGAGGAAACATATGAATTAGGTTTAAGTAAGTCACCCTGATCGCGGAAACAAGCATGCTTAAAATCAATTCAACACATTTAGACAGTAAGCCTATCAAAATTAATCGTATATGAGGAAATCAAAACATTCAAGAAGTTGGATTTTGAAGAAGTTGGATTTTGGAAAGTCCTACTTTCGAAATGGGGGAATCCTATAAGTGGTAGTTTAGCAAATGCTATGCCAAGTTCAAAAGAGGTTAGGCCTATCACACTTCACCAATGTTCGAAAACTAACCGCATCGGAGAAGTTATTCGTAACCGTCGCCACTTGCAGCCGTTTGCAGATATTGGAAACAGTGTTCAAGTGTCACCAACAGAATTTGGAAGCCCATGTCTCAGCAAAAACTATGAGGCTTGGCACCAAATCTTGGAATATTTTCCAGGCGCTCCAGTTCTTGCTGAATCGTTGAAAACATATTGACGGACAGACTTACAATATTCCATACTTCCTATTTTGTCACCAACTTGAGCTATTCCTGCTACCAATATTGTTGGCGCGTTGGCATATTTTTTTCGGTATCTTGCCGTCTAATCGACTGGTCACTGAGAGGGGGCATATCAATCTTCAACCTAACACCGGCAAGAAACTTTCACATCTAGTACCAAAAACTCATCCCTCACCGGTTGCGAATTTTCGGATTTTCTACCAATTTGGTAACATAAAGATTTTGTAGTAAAATTGAGGGGACCAGGCTTTCTCTGCCCCCCCCACCTGATTCCATTTCGTCATGCATGAAAGTATTTAACAGCGCATTGACGGGGGTCTGAGCCACCTTCGCATTGACGGGGGCGGGTACCCGCCCCTAAGATCTCGAGAACCACGGTAGGTAGCGAAAAACGGTAAACAGCGTTGGGCTGCCCATCCACTTCTCCATCGAAAACATTTGAACCATTTTTTGTCAGGTCATATTTAAGGTCACGAGAGGTCAAAACATGCCCGTCATAGGGATAACATGTAAATTCAGTTTTTCGGGCATTAAATCTGAACAAGTAAAGATAGAGCAAAACGACTTGAACCGTATGAATCCTCTTAGCAAGCCAAATCGAATGATATATAATTTGACCTTGCTAGGTCAAATCAAGGATTTAACCTGACCTGAGGTCAGGTCCGGGTCAAATTATATAGAATGCATATCATTAGAACCGCAAAGCCCAGGCGAGTCTAATGCAGCTGAAATAAATTCTCTGTCACCATCCGTTGCTGAGTTATTCCGTAAAAAACATTTTCCCATGTATTTCCAATGGAGAGGTCATGCCTCGTACCTGACCTTAGGTCATCGATATCAAAAATACCGGAAATTTTTTAGAGAACTCGGTGGGGCCATTATGTGATATGAGTTTCAATCGGATAAGTTCACCCTGCTCCGACTTATGCTATCTTAAACTTTTTTGAGGTCGGGTCACTTGACCTGTACTGGTGACCTGACCTAAGATGACCTAACCTTAAAATGTTCACAGAAGTTGTAAAAATGATGAGGAAAAAGGTATACCAAGTACGGCGGCGCTACGCGCCGCCGTTTCTCTACTATCTCCGAAAACCCCGAGGGGGCGGGTACCCGCCCCCGTCAATGCGCGTGTTAAAGTATTTGTGCAATGTTTGAGCATAAAGGTGCACCGGGTAAATTAGCAAAGGCTTGGTCATGTTTGTCTTCAAATTTGATTTGCCATAACCTAAGTGTCTTTCATCAATGTGTTTTCGTAGTTATAACTCCTGGCGAAAGTCTTTGGCGTCAGATGCAATAATATTATTGAAAAGAAACGGTTTTGGCTTGAGAACATCATTATAATACTGTTCACAGGCAGAACTAAGGGCCCAACGGAATCATGGTCCACTTGAAGGCAAAAGTGGTGAAATCCCGAGTGTCCAATAAGGACAATGATTAATAATTGTTGGGGGTTAAGCGACGTACCAATCGTCAAGCCTATACGGCGTGACCCACTCGCACCCTGTTGTGAGGCATTCGTGGGATCAGATCAACTTATTTTGAGGCTCTGCGGGAACTGGAACCTGGGAACCATTGCTTGGAAAACAAGACGCGATCCACTGAGCCACTCACCCCCGAACAGCGATTGTGGCGATGGCGAGCAAAACTCTGGTTTTATTTATCAACGTAAAATAAAATGTCTTCCCGTAGCCATGACTCTTGGCAAGTTTCTCTGGGTCTCTTTGGCGTCAGATGCAATGACACCATTGAGCAGAAAGGGTTTTGACTTCACAGCATCATTGCAGCACTGTTCACAGGTAATTTTATTTTTACAGCTGTCTCAATCAGTAAAATTATGTCACGTGCTCAGATAAATCTGGACCCAGAACTTGCATACCCTCAATGAAGAACCTGACCCGACAGAGTCATCATTCCAAGCTCTGTTGCGCAGAAAATGTCGCTAAGTACCGACCCTTGCAGAGTCCGAAATAGGTATTGAGTCATAGTGTCTGTGTAAGGACTGTCTTGAGAGCACAGCCACGCTCATTAGCATAAAATACGACACCCGATAAATCACTAAATGACGACAGATGAGATGTTTACCATGAAGGTGACCCAGAAAATTCCCCGTAACTTACCGGATTACTTCCTAAAAATGCGGAAACGACGCAATAAAGGTGAGGTGATCCTTTAACCCTGCGGGGTGGGGGAAAGTTCCCTCTTCCTGGGGGGGGGGAAAAAGCCCCCAATTTCTAAAAAAAAAAAAGAGTAAGAAAAAGCGCAAAACGGAATCAAAAGCTCTTCAAAAATTATATCGAAAATACTTCGGTCATTTTCTTGTCAGGTCAATATCAAGGTCACCAGAGGTCAAAATAGGTCAAAACCGCTAATATGAGGTGTACTAAGAAAACCCCATATATCTCAGACACTATGATAGCTAAAACATTTTCTAACACCATTCGAAAGCTCTTGAGTTGCTCTTTCATTGCAGTGGCATTCATTTCGTGTCAGGTCAAAGCCAGGACTACAGGTCACAATATGGCTTTTTTTTATTTTTTTTTTCCCCCCCTTAATAAAGGGGTTTTTTTTTCGCAATAACTTCCAAACCAAACAAGATAAGCCAAAGTTGATAGACGGTTGCAATCCTCTGTCAATACGAATCGAATGGTATATAATATTGCTATCCCAGGTCAAATTTAAAATTTGACTACCCAGGTCAACGGTCTGACCCAGCTTGACCTTATAGTCATGATGTATATCATTTGACTGCAGTACTATACAAACACTTTGGTGACAAAATAAAAGTTATATCTTTGTTTATTCAAAATTTATAAAGTAAAACACCAAAAAATGTTTATTTGACCTAAGGTGACCTTTTAAAGGTCACAAGTCAAACTTGGCATCACCTTCAGAAATGTGCTACGAGCAAGTCATAACCGATGTTTGAAGTTGATTCCATCCGTACTTACTGAGAAAAGCTCATTTCGTGATTTTCTCCATGTATTGACAATGGGGAGGTCATGCTCTGCACATGACCTTAGGTCACCAATATCAAAAATCCGGAACAAATGTTGTAGCTCCTGGTGGGCCCAATATGTGTATGAGTTTCAACTTGATCAATTAATCCTTCTTTTAGTTATGCGGTCCTAAGCATTTGAAAAAAACCCCCCCCAAGGTTAACTCGCACACTGGAGGGGGACATCAGAGTCCTCTCCCCAATTATGTTTACAAGGTGGCCGGAATAACCTTTGGCGGTGGGAACATGATACCTGGCCACAATTGATAGAATTTTACGCTGCATAGATTTAGCTATTAGTGGGAGGCATTTCCTGTTGCTTATTATAGATAAATAAGTACAAACAAATGAACAAATTTTGAGAATCCGTCGACAATTTTTTGACGTATGGTCTTTTAAAGTAAGACCTATATTTTGAGATCGCCACAATCGCGCAGTCGCACCAGTTCGCCTGTATTGGAGACCGAGTGGTGACGTCATAACGTCATATAAATGAGATTATATGCCATGGTCAGCTGGCATGAAGGTCATGGTCAAAGGTCTGAGGTTAAGATCATGCCAACATTTTGAAGGCCATTACCCCAGTGCTTCCGGTCGAATGGTGTTACGCAGTGTGACGTATGTTGTGACGTCAGGGTAATCAATGTAAAGGTTGAAGTCAAAAGTCAAATGTAATGGATCAAGGTCAATTCGCATTTCCCACCCAATGGTTTTGACATCATAGGTCAATGGCCTTGAATGGCCTTGGCCCTGAAATTTCAGGAAACTTTTGTTGACATTCCCTCTGTCTTTGGCCAGCTTTTAGTATATTCTGTACTTTTTCTGCATGCTTAAGACGTTTACCAATAGGTCCCCATCACGACCAAGGTATGTATTTGACCTGTATGACCTCGTTTCACCTGGAATGTATTTACATAGGTTTTAGCTAACACTGAGCGTGACCTATAAAGTTGGCTACGATGTAGATCACCTCATTCACTATACACCACCCCAAACGGGCGTTTTTCTTAGCCTCTTTTTTCGAGATCTCAGATGGAGCGGACTACCAGGCCTCCTCCAGCGCGTGTTAGTGCCAACAGGTGCCAACCCCATCTTCAATGCGGGCGTTAGGCTGCCTCGGGTGTCAGAGAGACCGTTCAGTACACCACCCCTTTTAATGGTGTCGTACACATCCACCAATGATACAAAATATCCTGACTCGGACTGAGGTCACAAGGCTGCTACGTTTTTCGGGTCTCCGGTTCAGATACGGCCGGAAAGTAGGCGAGGGAACTAATTACCTAGATCCTAACTCTACTATACCAGCAAAGGTACATTCCAGTCTTTTAGCTGCTTTATGATATTCAAGTCAAGGATGTACGCTACGGGAACTGTCACACAGCTTTCTCTTGGAAAAGAGTGTAGGGCGTAATTCGCTGCATCTCACCTCCGAGTGTTTCGAGGAACATCCGTTGGGAGTCGCGCCGCAGTTCAAGACACGGTCCCGACATCCTGCATCCTACACCCCCACCCCGTACGTCACCGCCAGAACGTGACGCAAATGGAGAGTGTGACGCGGCGGCAGAACTGCTGCGCAGATGGGCCGGCGTGACAGGCCCGTTCTCACCTTCCGTAACCGATCGTCGCCTGGACGCACTGGCTGATGTAACTTCGCACGCACGCACGCACAGGCACTGAACGTCAGTGTGTGTGTGTGTCTCCCAACGGGCTGGTCGAGCCACAGAGGAGTGATGCTGATGAAACGTATTCTGCGTTATCGAGTATACGTTCATACTCTTTAAAATGTCCCTTGATAGAGCTTATGTTTAACACGCGCATTGACGGGGGTACCCGCCCCCCCTCGGGTTTTTCAGAGACAGCAAAAAAATGGCGGCGCGTAGCACCGCCATACTTGTAGTACCTTTTCCCTCATCATTTTTACAACTTCTGTGAAAATTTTAAGGTAAGGTCATCTAAGGTCAGGTCACCAGTACACGTCAAGTGACCTGACCTCAAAAATAGTTTTCAAAAAAGATAGCATAAGTCGGAGCAGGGTGAACTTATCTGATTGAAACTCATATCACATAATTGACCCACCGAGTTCTCTAAAATATGTTCCGGTATTTTTAATATCGATGACCTAAGGTCAGGTACGAGGCATGACCTCTCCATTGGAAATACATGGGAAAATGGTTTTTACTGAATAACTCAGTAACGGATAGTGATAGAACGTTTCTGTTGGCTGCATTAGACTCGCCTTGGCTTTGCGTTTCTAATGATATGCATTTTATATAATTTAACCTTGACCTGACCTCAGGTCAGGTAAAATCCTTGATTTGGCCTAGCAAGGTCAAATCATATATCATTCGATTCGGCTTGCTGCGAGGATTCATCTGGTTCAAACCGTTTTGCTCTATCTTTCCTTTTTCAAATGTAATGGCCGAAAACCTTAATTTACATGTTATCCCTATGACGGCATGTTTTGACCTCTCGTGACTTTAAATATGACCTGACAAAAAATGGTCCAAATATTTTTGATGGAGAAGTGGATGGGCTACCCAACGCCGCTTACCGTTTTTCCCTGCCTACCGTGGTTCTCGAGATCTTAGGGGGGGGGGTACCCCCTCATCAAAGCGAGGGTGGCTCAGACCCCGTCAATGCGCGTTTTAAAGAGAGAGAGAGAGAGAGAGAGAGAGAGAGAGAGAGAGAGAGAGAGAGAGAGAGAGAGAGAGAGAGAGAGAGAGAGAGAGAGAGAGAGAGAGAGAGAGAGAGAGAGAGAGAGAGAGAGAGAGAGAGAGAGAGAGAGAGAGAGAGAGAGAGAGAGAGAGAGAGAGAGAGAGAGAGAGAGAGAGAGAGAGAGAGAGAGAGAGAGAGAGAGAGAGAGAGAGAGAGAGAGAGAGAGAGAGAGAGAGAGAGAGAGAGAGAGAGAGAGAGAGAGAGAGAGAGAGAGAGAGAGAGAGAGAGAGAGAGAGAGAGAGAGAGAGAGAGAGAGAGAGAGAGAGAGAGAGAGAGAGAGAGAGAGAGAGAGAGAGAGAGAGAGAGAGAGAGAGAGAGAGAGAGAGAGAGAGAGAGAGAGAGAGAGAGAGAGAGAGAGAGAGAGAGAGAGAGAGAGAGAGAGAGAGAGAGAGAGAGAGAGAGAGAGAGAGAGAGAGAGAGAGAGAGAGAGAGAGAGAGAGAGAGAGAGAGAGAGAGAGAGAGAGAGAGAGAGCTCTGACTGAGGCTGTGGTTTCAGGGAGCTGTGGACAGTCTGGAGGAGCGGCACCGAGCGGCGCCGCCGGCTCACCTATGAACAGCTGCTGGCGCTGTTCCACGCCATGGAGCTGTACCCCTCCAAGTCGCAGAGTAAGCCCGTGGCCGCCTGAGCTGTGCTGTCGCGTCGCATGCCCCACCGTCGGCCATCCCGCATGATTGACGCTGCATCCACCGCTACCTGCTAACCCAAGTGAGGTAATCTATCTTACGTAACAGGTGCCTTCTCCTTCAGACTCACCCTCGGCTTCAGCTGAGGCAGTTGGCTGTCGGGTTAGAATATTTATAATGCATGAAATTGAGATTTATTTAGTCTTAAAGTGTTATTTTCGGGCTCTCCCGAAATATTAATCATGGAGTGTTGATTACACAAATATTGAGAAACTTTTCGGCTTGGTTGGATTTTAAGACACATTTTGATTTAGACCAGACAATAAAAATCGGAAAAAATAACATCTTGAAAGACAAGTCAATAAAAATCTGTCGGCGTGAAATGGCCAGAGTTCCTGGCTCTTCTTGTGGTCAGTGAAAGCAAAACTAGAGCCAGTTATTGACGTCAGAGGACCAGCATACTTGACTGCGAAATACTCTTCGTTTTTAATGGAATGTTCATTCCATACTTATTATTTTCGTTAAATTACGGTTGATTACCACGGACCTCTTATAAAATGCAGATAAAGCAAAATGATTTCCGCGATAAATAGCACGTGACAATAGAAACATGTGCTCTTATTAATTCATTAATACAAATTTTCAGTTGATAAGGTGTAGACTGGCCTGTCTCCTCGAATCTGGATGTAAAAAACACTTAGATTGTATATTCGGGCACAGCCCTTCATCAAAATCATGTAGGTAATGTCACAGATTCCTAGTCATTCGAGGTCTGGCTACACTTTGGCTTCACTATGACTGATAATTTGTAAAATTACCTACATGATTCTGATGAAGGGCTGTGACCGAACATACAATCCTAAGTGTTTTCTTACATCTGGATTCGGAGGAGACAGGCCAGTCTACAGTCTACACCTTATCAGCTTATGATCATGCTCCTCACCGCAGCACTACAAAGCCTATCAACATACAAATTTTCTGCTAAGCCATCCCATGCACCCAATCATGTAGCCGCATTATTTATTCTTGAAGTGTAAGTGATTGACTTTCAGCACACTTCAAGAATTCAAGAAGTGATTGACGTTAACACTCGATACTTTTTCTCGTTGCTGCCTTTTCTCAACATTATAACTCGTAACCTAAGCATGGCTTTGATTGCGCATTCTATCTTCCGTTGGTACGTTCAGTATTTCTCTTGTACCGTGTGTGACAACAAACCACCGAATTCCAGCACGTTGGTTTTACACCCCCCGCCGGAGTGATCTATATCCTCACGTTATTTCTGCAGGGGACACAGTTTCAGCGTTTCCATTGCAGGCATAATCTACCCAGTATCGATTCAGGTCACAAATGAAACCTTTCATCGTCTATCACGCACTGTTGCTCCAGGGCCTGTTCTTTCGTGGCTCCTTAGCAAGTGGTAGGTAATAGCCAGCAATCCATTGTTTCCGCTTGTTTTGCAATGCTGTCGTCAGGCTCCAATAGCATAAAGGTATTGAAGGTATTAAGGTATTTCAGAATAATGAAAATAATGGTTTTATTAGATGTCATTCCAGTAACACCGTAAGCAGGCCTTTGGAACCGTTTGAATGCAGCCTGACCTGAATTTTCCGCTGCCTGTCCTTTCATGGGCTGTATGATGTTTTAAATGCTTTACGTGATAGTCCTAAACATGCCGTAGAAGAACAAAATTTCAATTTCAAAATTGTGACCTGACACCTAAAACCAGATTTCGGATTAGAAATCAACCCAAGATACGCATATTTACATACCGAACCCATTCTGGTGGATGAGCTGTGCTATCTTTGAGCCGCCCCCCCGCTGAGGTGCCTCCGCGTCCATGCGGCTCTGACCTTGCTGGAGAAAACTGACTTTGCCCCAGCCTGGAAGGTTACAAAACAAGATCAATACATCCCCGGTCCGTGAACACCACGTTGACCACTGCTTTAAGCCCCAGATAAGCCTGTAGTCATGGCGCGGCTGGACCTAACAGTGTTATGTCTGCTTGGTACGTTGAACAGAGCCGATTCCGACGCTCCCAACTTTGGAGGGCATGTACGTACAGGGGATGTTTCGCTGTTGTAGACACGTGCAACTATTTGCGTTCACTTCAGCATAGTTATATAAGCTCAGGGGGTTTGATATATTATCTTTGGGGCAGGACACCTCCAGAAGAAGCCGTGGTAACTCGAATATATCAGGAAAAACCATTCGGACAAAATATCACTACCCACTAGCCCTACCATCCTCATTGTGGGGTCACAAGTGTAAAAGATCAAGTTCATGTTCACTAAGCATGCTCACTGCGACCGTGACACCGAGTTATGGTGATGAACTTTGGCCTGTCTCGGTTCAAACAGGTCGAAATGTTATATATATATATATATATATATATATATATATATATATATATATATATATATATATATATATATAACACTGCGACCGTGACACCGAGTTATGGTGATGAACTTTGGCCTGTCTCGGTTCAAACAGGTCGAAATGTTATATATATATATATATATATATATATATATATATATATATATATATATATATATATATATATATATATATATATATAATATGTGTGTATGTGTGTGCAGAATAATATGGATTTGAATGACAATTACTCTTATTTACCATCTTTGCAAGATATATTCCACTAGTCCTATTTCAATATTTCCAGGTTTTGCACCGGCATCCGAAGCCATGTTGCTAATCTTACCTCTATTCGATTGCAGAACTCGAATGGACCACCTCAGGAAATTGGGGAACTACTTACAATGACACTGGAATATAGCTTAGAACGGTATTTATATATATTTCATGCCTTTCTAATTAACTGTGATGTAGGCTCTGTCATGTGAATTGAAACCATAAACTAACGGCAGGTAACCCTGCCTTCTAACGAGTCATTCGTTATGACTCTCGTTCCAAACCATGTCCGAGTCTAGTATTCATATCCCAGTAGTCATTCGATATCGAGATTTTTCGAAACTCAGTCAGTGTTGGTGTCTGTTTTTCACCAACCAGACATTTCCAAGGATCCTTACTTTTCATTCTACAGCCTCAGATTCTATATTTAACCTAAATTAGCTCCTATGTATGCAGGGGCGGACGCAGACCCGAGTTTTTATTTGGGGGGGTCAAACTCATGTCTGCCTCTCCTCCTGGGGGGAGGGTGGGAGCGAATACTTTTTTGCTCTACAGACGTAGTGTAAACACCTTTTTCAGTGCTCGGCAAACCTAGTATAAGCTACCTCTCCAAGTACATGATCGCTCTCGGGGGGGAGCAAAATTTTTTGCTCTACCGATCTAGTGTAAACATCTTTTTTCAAAAATTTATCCGCCATTTGGGGGCCAAAAGATAGTTTGCCACCCCCCTCCAGCGCTTTGGGGGGCCATGGCTGGAATGCCCCCCCCGCGTCCGCCAATGCATGTATGTACCTCTCAAAGACGGCCAGATATAAACACACATTTTCGATGTTTAAGATGAAAATTTGATTTAAGAAACTATAAACTCAAATCTGCTTTGATTAAAGTGTATAGTATGTTGTCTTCGGTAACGTATTTGTATTACAATTTCAATGAGCCTATGGTGACTTTAAGTAGCATTGCAGTCCACCCAGAATGCAAAGTCGACTTCATTGTAGCTGGAATGTGATTCGTTCTAGAGCCGTGCAATCTGACATACATACGTAATGTAAATGCCATGCTAGGTCTCAATCACATGATATGTCTGACTGATCAACAGAGTGAAATATGAAGCGGTCGGTCATCTCTGCCAGCCCCCGTTATAAACAAATACCCTGGTGACGTGTGTTAGAATGTTTGCTTATTTTGAACACATACGAGCCGCTTGACGCATAAGGAGGTGACTTTAATGTGCTCTGTGGTATTCAGAGATTAGAATGATGACAGGAAAAATATGCGGACGTCGTGCCTTGTCCCTCAAATTACCATGATTAGACCATCATGACTCGGGAAAGTGGAATGAAAGAAAAGTTCAATATCCTTATCATTTGTGATCTACATGGAATTTTGTTTTATCTATAAAACAATTATCTCGAATCATAGCCAACAATCATAGCTTTTTTGGTGATGTGTGAGTGAGATGTGTCGAATTCTATACATGTAAACGTGATGGTGCATATATCCATATCAGTCGGTTAATGTATGCGAATTGCTATCAGATATATTACATTTGATAACGTTCATTGATTTCATGACGGTGAACCAGTGGCGTATGACGTAAACAGATTCAACGTCAAAAATAATGTCGAGCCATAATAACTTATTAGTCAGCAGACTTAACGTTTATATTTTTTCTTTTATATTCCTGTTACTCTGCTAGAGTTCTCATTCGAAGAAAAAAATTAAGTATGCCTCATGCCATGAGGTTGCAGGACAAATACTCGGTGATGCTACTGCTGAGTCTTTAGCTGGTAAAATTCTCTCCTCGGTCCGGTGGCAGCCTAACTTATGCGAAGTGAAACGACCGACTCGCTGGAGCCTTCTGTGTAGTTCCTTCTAATATATCGGCAAACAAATGAGGAAATACTTGTTTTAATATTTTTGCGCTCCCTTTAGCTCGGTAACATTTTGGGTTAGTATCTGGCATTCGTACAACGCACACATGCTTTGTACAGCGCGGAAGTTTTCATTTGCCGACAGCCTTACGGGGCAGCGGTGCGGCATTCTGCGGTACATAGGCGGCTCCAGTCTCCCCAAGCCGCAGCGCTCGGGAGAAGTCAAGCCCTCACCTGAGGGCCGCGGGCAGGAGACCTGAACGGTGGATCACTTTAGATGCCGTTCGGGCCCGTGCAACCACAAACAGGGGCACCGGCTGTACCGCCAGTGTACCGCCAGTGATACCACCGCTGTACCGCACTCCCCAGTGTACCGCCATCTCCTGGGTAGGAGGCGGCCGCGGAAAAGGCGTCTTACACTGTTGTACACTGTATCGATTCTTGTGATGTAAATAGTCTTTTTTAGTGTTCTGACATCACCTGTGAGTGGATTTTGTCTGTTGGTGATTATTTTCAATAAATAAATAAAGACTGCCACAGGTGAGTCTTGATTCAGGGGTCTTCCACATCCAAGCATGGCACCTTTTCCAACTGCACCACAAATGAGGAAATCGTTGCCATAATTCAAATATTAGGAGTTCATAATTGGATGAAAACAGCACCGTTACAAAGTTACACGTCAAGTAAGTTTCATGATTGCCGTTCGAAGATAGAGCGGCGTTTGGGAAAACTTTATCCACCAGCTACTGTGGAATTAGTTCAATGATGACCTTTTGAAAAACCAGCCCTCGGCTCCACTTCGGTTTTTGGGGAATCGCTCGATCCAAAAGAAATAAATTCCCAGCCTTAGGGGAATACTCCTAATGCCGCCTTGAAAAAACCTGTCCCCTTCAAATGAGTTTTGTTCATACGGTCGGCGCTTCTAAAAACACCCATTAGATCCCCAACGCGTGGCTGGGTTCACCATGGTTCTACACCATGCACTCCGACGTATTGCAGTGTACTAGCGTTATGTGTGTGTGGATTGGGGTGGTGCCAGGACCCCCGGATGGTACAGATCATGGTGATGGCTATGCATCATCTTTCTGCCCCGATGGCGAAGTGGGGGATTGCACCACATTTCGCCAGCTGAATGTTGTGACTTCCGTTTTTTTCTTGTAGGAACATGCTACAGCTTTAAGGCAAATGGGCTTACGCATGTCATATGGAATTCAAGACCAAACATTACGTTTAAAAAAATAAATGTTACACCCCCAGCAGTATGCTTTTAATGATTGGTAGAAGTCTTTCACCAAACCAGCACCATTTTGATAAACGGGGCCCGGTCCAAAATTTCGCAATGCGCTGCATCCACTTTGTCCCTCACTTATTCAATTTGCTATTTGCCCATCATTCTAACGCATGTTTATATCGGAATGACTTTGACAAGCAGAAGTAACGAGCACATAACTTTGCGGAACATTACATCGTTGTTACTGCTGGATCGATAATTTTCTGCAGGGACATTTATCAAACTCTTTCAATGACTTCACCACTGGTTGAGCTGAGAGGGAATGAGTATGTTTAGGGTATTTGGCTATTATTTAGCATATATTTTCCAAATTCGCATGATGCAGCAATACCAGTGGTTTCAGACAGTCGGTTACAGTTCACTGTTAGCTGTTTCCTCCATCCTTCTATCTACCCATATTTTTGTGGCCAGACCACTGCATTCTTCGTTCATCAATCCTCTCCGACCACTTGTCTCCCTCCAATAGACCACCCGTCCGATGCGTTTTCGATAGCCTCGCCTGGATACAGAGCTGAGAGATACAACTGGCCTGTGATTGGTTGAAGCTGCAACTCACCCACCAGAAGGCTTTTCGGGCCTGGTTCGGCGCGCGATCCTATCGGACCGATACCATTGTTTATGCGCGCTGGCGTTCGGCCGGGCCGTCATTCAATTTCAAATGATCTAGATACGCCGGCGGTTGACAGGGCGTGTGGGTAGAACCGGTCCCTGGCGGGAGTGAGTGGGAGGAGAGGATGGCAACGACGCTACGCTGAAGCGGTCCTCGCTGCTGGCCGCCCCGCCTCTGAAGCCCAGCGGTTCGGCGCGTGGGTCGACCGGCGATGACGCCGAGGGTTGAAGGTCGCGAGCCCCGCCCATGCTGTCACTGGCTGTAATCGATTACACACGCGTATGGTGACCCGGCGTGTATAGATTGTGCATGCATAGGCTATTGTCGGTTTATTACCGTGACCTCATTGACGCGGAAATGTTGTCTCACAAAGCAGTTTGTCCCGATCCTAAGTTCTGTCTCGATCATCCCAATTCTGGGTTGGATCTGGTGCCTGTCTCTGAATGATAATGTACAAGCCTGGCTGGCAGCTGGCTTGCATTCGTTCCTCCAGCCTGTCACAAGGCTACATGCTGCTCTTGGCTCGGTTTTTAAGGCCCATCCGGTCGACCTGACGTCAAGACTCATGGGTCTGGACCAACGCGTGGAGGGGGGCACAGGGTACTAATTTTTTTAAATAAAATTAATGTTACTCTCAGAAAGGGGTAAGATTTTCAAACCCTCCCCAGAAAGACTGCATTAATAAATTTCAGCAACCACTTATCAGATTTACAGGCTTGGAAAGACTACCTACCCATAATAACAAGTATGTACCTAGCATACGCGTCGCCACCAACCAAAGAGCAGATGGAGGGGGACAGTCAGTTTTCAACCTCCCGATGAAGAAACTTTTCCTACCGATACAAAAACTCGCTGGATTCTGGCTCATTGTCACTTTCTCCATATACCACTTACAAAACTTTCCGATTATTTTTGCATTTGGCCGAAATTAGGGAATCCTCACATTAATAAAGGGGACCTCTCCCTTTATCTAAAACGCATGACATGAGGCCATACTTTCTGTTAAAACTTCCCATGCTTGAGAGTGACACAGGAACTCCGGAGAACTGACTTGAAATTCCAGACAGGCAGCATCGTGAAGCACCTAGATGAAGGCTTGTCACGCCAGTTTCAATCACGCTAATTCACTATAGAAGTGTATGTCTGCTACACGTAGCGCAATGACGTTTCCTTTTATTACGTGCATGCAGGTCGGCATCTGCCAGTGTGTGCCCGGCTTTTTCATTGGCCGTTATTTGACCAACGCCTCGCAGCCTGGTTCTCCAAGCTGACTTCACCCTTGCAAGAGTATGTACATGCTTCCTTCCGAGATCAAAACGCGAGCCGAGCCGGCCGGTGACGCCCACCATTTGTGAGGAACTCACGTGTGTGCACTCCACCCACCCGCCCCCCTCCCGTGCCCCCGCACTATAGCTCACCCCCACACTGTTCTGACGTAGCTCCAGCCACTTAAGAAATCGCAGTCTACTGCAGCTCCCGCCAGATGCTCGAGATAAATGAGCGCCCATCGCCAAGGTCTCCTTGTTGCTAATCGTCTAATTGCCAGAGCCGTGGGCGGTGGGACGCCGCGGCCGCCTCTTTGTTGAAGTACGCTACTCTCGAACGTGCCGCAGCGATGACTCCAATAGTGACCCAACAGAACTGAGACTTATGTCATGAGGGATCACTCACGGTTTGGGCACAGTGCGTGAAGAGGCGGCCTGCGATTGGCTGAAAATCGCATCATCGCATCATGACGTACCTGGGCTTGCTCCGCCCACAATCAGAGGACCTCTGCAATTTTACAGAGCTTGTGCTTGGCCATCCAATCACTTACGGCTCAGTTTTCTCATAAAGAGGCAGCAACAGGTCCTGCACGAAATTGAATTGATACGTCTGTAATATTTCTTTCAGAGACTCAGTGCCACGTCTTGCATTCTCTTTTTACCTACCTTTAATTTGAGACCGGTCAATGTCGCTTGAATGCGCCTGCTCCTGGTGTTTTCTTGGACAGTTGTTTGAATCTACCAGCGCAAGTGCGGCGCAGATGCAGTCGGAGCCCGCAACTCCGTCCGAACCTCCAGAGAAGCGCAAAGCCCGAATCCAGCGCAGTTTCAGCCGTAAGTAGTGCAAAACAATAGCTAGAAAATGCTTGCACTGGCTTTCTCCAGAGGAGCTACCACCGCGCTGTAAGCAAACCCACGTAGCACTATTTTTGAAAGTCTTGTTTCAGCTGCTTGAATATATCTTAATTATATTTAGTTTTTTACATCCCGACAACTTTTCAAAATTTTCTCCCATTTCTGTGTCGCAAGAAATTTGCTTTCACGGCTCATTTGTTGCTGAAGCTTCGCATGAAAAGTCCCTAGAAGAGAACAAGGTTTTAGTTTTTGGCAAACGCTTTGCATCAGCAATTTAAGTTACAGCCGTGCGGGTCTCGTGTAGTGGAGTAGCTTCATTAGGCCGAAAGATGAATTTCTTATACCTAGATTATATTAACCCGCCACCGCCTGGACTTTTTTCTTACCCACAACCGCCTGGACTTTTTCTTACCCACAACCGCCTGGACTTTTTCTTTTACCCACAACCGCCTGGGGTTCCAATCAGATCCACTACGATCTCGAGAACTGGAGGTGATATGGAAGAAATTGAAACGGGGCTGGAATCACTTTGCCTCTTTCTACTTTGTAGCCGGGGCTGTTGACCCGTGACGTCACAGAGGGCCAAAATGGACAAAGCTTAGGCCCATTTGGGAAACTTCGGCCTCATGGGGTGAACGGTTAACGATCAATGGCCAATTGACCAAATATACCTACTCTAATTTGGTTGTTCAATCTCTTTTTCTTTGTGTGTACCAAAAATGTGTCCCTTTGTTCTAACATTTCTAGTGGAATGCTTCTTAGCCTCATTGGAGCTTTGAATGGCTGCACTAAAACATAAACTTATGGTAAATACACAGAACTAGTCATTGTCTTTTTATGTGCATGAGGGACAATTCCAAAGAGTTCTTGACTTCTTTTTGAACTGCCCACCTATTATTTACAATATCACGGAATAAGTTACGGAAAACTGTGAATTTTAAGTAAATCATAAACTCATGGGAGTCACAAAAGGAAACAGGAGAGGCGTTCCTAACTTTTCATTAGAAAAGTTTCTATTTCATCCAAAACAAAAATGGAAACAAAGTAAAAATATTCGAGGCGATAAGGTGTATTATATCACAAGGAATCCAAAACCGAAGATTTGTTTGGTTTTAGAATGTGTAATTTTCTGTGAACGATGACGTATAGTTTCTCTAAGAGCCTTTATCCCCCATTCTTTGACCAGAGGTGGCGCCATTGCATAAGCTATATCTTAGAAATCAAAAGCGCGCATCTTTTGGATGAGTTGGAACATAAAATTCCTGAGGAAATGTTATATTATTGAAGGATTTCAAGCATTAATGTCAAAATACTTGCACCAAATTTCGGAGACAAAACACCTTTCTTCCCTCGGTCTAAAATATTTCATATATTTTATAAAAAAAAAAAAATCATGTAAGATCAAGATTCTGTTGTGAAGTTTCACCAACATATTATCATGTTCAAGATTAGTGGCCCTGCATCATGCGTTTTTGACACTGAGTGTCTTTTCTTGAATTCGAATACAGTTCAGTTTTCCATAATTGATGTGCGAAATTGAATTCACGTATTACACTCAATTCACTTTCCACATATTAATTAGTTCTAACCAAAATCAAGAAATATATCCCAAACATAATTATAGTTGTGTGCCACTTCGCACTGCTTGCTTAAAATTTCTCGTAAATTTGCACATACTTATTCCATGGTATGGGATTATACACGGCCGTCCTATTTCAGAGCGACATTTCTTAGCATCCAGGAACCGTTTTGAACTTGGTGGAGCTACATGTGAATTTCCAGCCTCTTTTCTGAGATGCTGTTGGGCCATTCAATGATTCCATTTACATTTTCTGGAATCGGTGTAAAAAACCTTATTATTTTGTTGAAGACGGAACTATTCGTAAACATAAACCCCGTGGCTTTGGCAGGAAAAATGGCCTACACATACACCTTGCTCCCAATATTCTGAACGTTGCTTGGCTTATGGCTGTGGTTGACCTCACTTAACCCGGCACCGCCTGGGCTCTTTTCGTAGCTAGGAGGTGATATGGAATAAATATAAACGTCGATGGAAGCGCTCCACCTTCTTCTACTTTGGGGCTGATTTTGAACCATATCCGTTACCGTATGACGTTATAGTGGGCCTAAATGAATCAAGATTAGGCCCATTTAGGAAAGACCTTATAACTCGAGTTCCGTTTGACCTAGAAAAAATCCAAAGGCATCCATGCGTTCGTCTCGACTCGTGGATTCCAATGCTATGCGGCATGACTTTGGTCTTAGGTCAAGGTTGAAAAAGACCTTTCAAAGTCATCTTGTATGTCATTCGAATTATCAAGCAATGTTCTCTAGTATGATACTCCATTCAACACGCGCATTGACGGGGGGCGGGTACCCAACCCCTCGGTTTTTTGGAGATAGAATAAAAACGGCGGCGTGTAGTGCCGCCGTATTTGATATATCCTTTCTCAGATCATTTGTACACATTGAGGCAAAATTTTAAGGTTCAGTCATCTCAGGTCAGGTCACCAGTGCAGGTCAAGTGACCTCGCCTAAAAAAAGTTTAAGATGGCGTAAGTCAGAACAGGGTGAACCTATCCAATTGAAACTCATCACATAGTGGGTCCACCAAGTTCTACAAACTATATTTCGTTATTTTTCATATTGATGGCCTAAGGTCAGTACGGGCCATGACCTCCCCATGGGAAATACATAGGAAAATGGTTTAACCCTCGCCCCACCGGGGGCCATCGATGGCCCCCTAAGGTTTTTCCGGGATAGCAGAAAAACGACGAGGCGCAGCACCGCAGTTGAGGGCTCTACCTCTCACTGCATCATTTTCCCATCATCCCTGAAATTTTTTACCCCGGGTCACCCAAGGTCAGGTCACCAGACGAGGTCAACCAAGGTCACCTCACTTCACTTTAGAGCTCTGTAAGAGCTACATTTCAAAGTCGATCGATTTGAAACTTCCTATACTTCATAACCCCTCCAGGGTCCACAAGGTGTATATCCGGGATTTTTTGATTTCGTGCCCTGAGGTCAGGTCACGAGGCGACCTCTCCCATTGGAAAAGCATAGGGAAAAGTTGTTTCATGATATAAATGCCACAAAAATGATTGTAAATACTCAGACTGCTCAGAATAACGTTTTTGGACACCCTTTCACGGATCCCAGGGGTCATATTTGCCCTTTGACTTTTCCAAGGTCATCCAAGGTCACCAGAGGTCAAAAACAGTATTTTGGCAATAACTTTTGCCCTAATTAAGCTAGAGCGATGAAACAAACACCATCGTGTTTGTCTTGTCACTGGCTTTCATGTGATATACGGCAAGGTCACTTTCTGACCTTTCGTGACCTCAGGTCATATCAGGTCACGAGGTGACCTCTGGCGGTCAAACCACTGGCGGGAGGTCTTTACGTTCCACATAGCGGAAAAAGTACTGGCAATTTGCTATCAAATGTACTTTACCAGGCCTCAATAGCTCTAATGACATAAGAGTTATGCCCAGTTTGCTCAATCATTGCATATTTGAGTGAAAATAGCCGATCTTGACCTAATTTGACCTCTGGAGGTCAAACCATTGACCTGAGCACTAAAACATGCGAAGTAATTTCTTACTGAATTCACGCAAGCTTTCTATTGCAATTTGCAGATTTGCGCTAACGCCCATATTTTCGGAGTTAGAGGGGGGGCCATCGATGGCCCCCCGGTGGGGCGAAGGTGGCGCCGGACCCCGCACATAGGCCCTAAATGCCTCCGTCCGTGGCCAATATTACGAAAATGCAACTTTTTCTAAATCATTTCCTGAACACATATACTGATAGAGAATTCTTCACTGCACTTGAAACAGGCATGGAAAACACAAACCGTGCTCTGGAAGTCTTTGTAGAGTTGCTTGAAGTAAGCACTCGGGTGCGCCACCCGCGGACCAGAGATCTGCAGCGAAAACTACGTACATTTCATTATGCTTAAAATCGACCATGAAAGCAAGAACAGGTTAAAGTATGGCAATACCACTGTTGTGTGAGCCCTTTGCAATGGGTTTTGGTATAAAATAATGCAAAAGTAGTTTTGACAACTATTTTATAGACCATTCTCTCAGTATACTGCATATCTCAAAAAGTGTTCGATTTACAAATACAAAGAGAGGGATTTAAAACTTGGCCAGCATCGGCCCAGCATAAGACTGCTATCAAACGATTCCCCAGGATGTGCTCTACAAGGGCAAGTCAAAAAATCTTGCGTCCACTTGCAGCCCCGCGTTCCAGATGACATATAATAACTCAGGTTGTGGCTCCAACCAGGCCGCTGCGGTGCTAACGCAACGCCGTGGGCTACCGAATAGAGGCATGGACCGGCCGAGAATGAGCAGTATGAGTGGACTATCAGAAAACGATGCTATAAGAAATGCCGAGAAGTGCTAAAATTAGTTTATACAATTTCAAAGCACTATAACCGTCTAAATTTGTGTATTGACTGCTGTGTTGACTGTTATCCAAATACCCGGAGGGACTACCGACAACGAACCTTGTATTGCATGATAAATGTTCCTGCTAGGTATGTCAATCTCGGGATTGGGATCCCGCTATTTTCAAAAAGCCCCAATCACGGGATTAAGCCTCTCGTGATCCCGGGATTCAGACATTTATTATAACACCTTCAAGCAATGCCGGGACAGCAAAAAACGATACCTAAGAATCATTTTTTGCTGCATATCACACGTTAAATCACATATGGTGAATACCAGTCATACCTTTTCATCCAAATGAACGGTCGCCGTAACCATCGGAGTTCCGAGGTGTCCTAGGGATCCAATCGGGAATCCAATTTCCTCGCCGTTCCCACTGTCACGAGCTGACGCAAGATGACGCTCGGGCTGCTAAGGTGACCTACGTCCCATATACGGCGATACCGCGATATCATATGTAGCAGAGGGTGGGCGGGGAAGGGGGGAGAGAAACGTACTGACCTTCACGGACTGATATTTTGATATGCCTTGTTGAGGAAACACAAGGTAGGGATATATTCTACCCTTTCTTCTACTCTGTGTGTTAACACGCGCACTGGAGGGGCCTCGGATACTCTCCCAACTACTTTTTTCCGTGATGACCGGAGAACCGCTCGTAGCCAAAACACGGGAATCGGTCGCATTTGAGAAAATTTAACAGCGCGTGGAATAGTGAAATAATTTGGAAAATTTGTCGAAAATTGTTTTATTTATAGGCTTCTAAAGTCAGACCTACATTTTGAAATCGCCGCCACCGCGCAGTCGAACCGGTTTGCTTGCATTGGAGACCAAGTGGTGACGTCACAGTGTCATATAGACGGGATGATATGTCAAGGTCACCTCACGTGAACGTCGAGGTCAAAGTTCAAAGTCATACCAGCAATTTCAAGGTCATTGACCCCGGTGCTTTACGTGTCCCAGTCTGACGTATATTATGCTATGACGTCATAGTAAAGGTAACCCGGTTGTTCAAGGTCAAGGTTAAAGATCATGGGTAAAGGTCAATCCTCCTTTCCAGCACAAGGTTTGCTATAGTGCTACTTTAAGTGTGCAAAATAGGGAATATACCATGTTGTGACGTCATACGTCGATGACCTTGAATGACCTAAACCTAAAAATGAAGGAAAGATTCTTTGCGACACAACCTCTATGACCGTGGTCCGGCTTTAGCTTATTCCCGGCTTTTTCCACGCATTATCAGGGCATTTGCCAACAGGTCCCAAGCATGGCCAAAATTTGACCTTTATGACCTCGTTTGACCTTGACAATATAGACATAGGTCAATGAAAATTAGTTATGATGTGGATCATCAAAGCCCCCACCCACCCCCAATCGGAATTTCTTAAGCCTCTAAGTTTCCGATATCTCAGGGGCTTACCAGCCCCCCCCATCCTGTGCGCGTTAATGTCGGACCCCTCTCCAGTGTGGTTGTTAATAATCACTCGAATACCGGTTATAATAGAACATTCCCATGCAGAAAAGGTGTTACAATTATACCAAAAAGCTGGCTTAGAAAGAAAAACCAAGCCCAAATACACATTTACGATGCCTCCCGTTTTGTTGTTCGTGGTGACGCTTATGAATTTATGGCACACCAAGATTGCTGTATCGTTGTTCATGGATTACATGTTTATTGTTTGCAGTGTTTCAAACTACAATTCGGTCACAATTCATGGAGCCACGACAACATCTGCAAAATATTTTACGGACACCTTGGGCTGGATTAAGTTGCTCCAAATGCCCCTCTTTTCACTGTCCTGATTACGCCCATGCAAAATAAAACCTATGTGTCAAATGCAAGTTTTATGCGCTGTTCAATTATCTGTCAAATGAGCTCATTTGTCCAAAAATCGGGGGAATTTGCGGTATTGCGAAGGAGTTTTCCACGAAATGTAATATTGGCCACGGACGGAGGCATTTAGGGCCTATGTGCCCCGGTGGGGCGCGGGTTAAACTGAATAAGTTAGTATTGCATACTGTTGATGCGCTTTTTTATGACATTAGGTTTGCCCTGCCCGTGCAGTTCTAATGATATGAATTTTAACCTAATTCGACTTTGACCTGACCTCAGGTCAGGTCAAATCCTATATTGGACCTCATTTGACCTAGAAAGACCATATTATACATCATTCGATTTGGCTTTCTGCGAGGATTCCAATGGCGCAAATTATTTTCTTTTTTCTATCTATCTATCTTTTTTCTTTTTCTCTATCTTGACAAGTTTGGATGTCATGACTGAAAACCTTTATCTACGTTATCACTATGGTGACATACCTTGACCCCTAGTGACCTTAAATGTGACCTGACAAAAATGCTTTAAATATTTTCGATAGGGAATTGAATGGGTTATCCAACGCCGTTTACCCTTTTTCGCTATCTAGCGTAGTTTTTTTAGATCCTAGGGAGGGGGCGGGTACCCGCTCCCTTCCCCGTCAAGCGAGGGTGGTTCAGACCCCCAGCAATGCGCGTTTTAACACGCGCATTGACGGGGGGCGGGTACCCGCCCCCCTCGGGTTTTTCGGAGATAGCAGAAAAACGGCGGTGCGTAGCGCCGCCGTACTTGGCATACCTTTCCCTCATCATTTTTACAATTTCTGTGAAAATTTTAAGGTTAGGTCATCTCAGGTCAGGCCACCACTACAGGTCAAGTGACCCGACCTCAAAAAAAGTTTAAGATAGCATAAGTCGGAGCAGGGTGAACTTATCTGATTGAAACTCATATCAAATAATGGCCCCACCGAGTTCTCTAAAATATGTTCCGGTATTTTTTATATCCATGACCTAAGGTCAGGTACGAGGCATGACCTCTCCATTGGAAATACATGGGAAAAATGGTTTTTTACGGAATAACTCAGTAACGGATGGCAATAGAGCATTTATTTTTGCTGCATTAGACTCGCCTGGGCTTTGCGGTTCTAATGATATGCATTTTATATAATTTGACCCTGACCTGACCTCAGGTCAGGTCAAATCCTTGATTTGACCTAGCAAAGTCAAATAATACATCATTCGATTCGGCTTGCTGCGAGGATTCATAAAGTTTAAGCCGTTTTGCTCTATTTTTACTTGCTCAAATGTAATGGCCGAAAAACTAAATTTACATGTTATCCCTATGACGGCATGTTTTGACCTCTCGTGACCTTAAAATGTGACCTGACAAAAAAATGGTTCAAATGTTTTCGATGGAGAAGTGTATGGGCAGCCCAACGCCGTTTACCGTTTTCCGCTACCTACCGTGGTTCTCGAGATCTTAGGGGGGGTACCCGCCCCCCGTCAATGCGAAGGTGGCTCAGACCCCGTCAATGCACGTGTTAAGATTGTCTTCTTTTGTAAAAATTATAGACGCAATTATCCAAGACCGTGACATTTGGTGACTTCTGGTTATCTTGGTATTGACCTAACCGGCTGGTATTAACAATTTCGGATGAGAACGTACAGATTTGCAGTTTCACGAGCTTTCACGAATAAAGTTTAGAGACTTTATCTAGCTTTTCTAGAAGTCACGTTACACCCTGGTTTCGTCAGTCTCATTTTAGAAAAAAACAGAAGCTCCTTACATATGTTTAGAAAGACGTCATAACTCGTTGACCAGACCTGATGACAGTCTTTGGCTAAGTTGTCAAATTGTTCTACAGGCATGACGCAAATCTCATTTAATGTGGCTCGGAATCATTCGCGAAAAAACAAAGGGGTTCAATCGGACCCCGAGGCGGTGACGGGTTAAAGGGAATGTAGTACCTCAGGACAATTCTAGTCTTTTGCGGTTTTAGGGGCAATCTTTATTTTAGTAAGAATGATTTTGGGCTTATTTCTGCTAAAATGGCTAATAAGCCTAATATTTCGTGTTATTTAATTGTCCTCCATCAGAGGTGAAGAAGTCTCCAAATGATGTGTCGTAAAATTGGCGTGCCATCTAGTGATTTCTGTGCCAGATTGAACCTCTGTGATTTGCGACACAAATGAAAACCAATACACATGACGCGTTTATAGCTAAAATAGGTTATTGTTAAGAACCAAAGTGATGTCTGCATTCTTTCTTGAAATATAAATAAACGAATATATATATATATATATATATATATATATATATATATATATATATATATATATATATATATATATATATATATATATATATATTTGTTTTAAACTGGTCATTAAAGAACGTAACACACATTTGTTGTCGCCAGAACGAAAGGCACGTTTAGCGCGTAGGTTTTAAGGATAAGAGGTCCAAGCAAGAAATATTTGTCTGCGCAGCAAGGTTTGATAATTTCGGTACTATTACAAGGTCACGTCATGTCACGTGCGGTGGACGCTGATTAGCGGTTAGCGCACGCTGATAAGCGGTGGACGCTGCCTTTTTCCGCGAACTTTAAGTTCTGGGACAAATGAAACATCGATCACCTGGTTTCTCGTCATGCTCTATTGGATAGCTATCTGGGCTCAAATTCCATGATAAAGGGCCACATTCCCATTAACTATAGATTTTGGAAAATTGGTTTTCATTCAGGAAAAAATCAGTCGAATTTATCATGTGGGTACCAAAATTAAGACGTTGACCGATAGGACTTATCGCGATGCTGCAGCCGCATTGCCAGTTCTGAAAGTATCTTGCAAGCTCAGTAATGTTCACTGGTATGGCAATATGGTATGTCCGAATCCCAGTGCCGTGGCCTGATGTCTTTGGAGGAAGCTCTGACAGACCAAATAAATTGCGAGGTCATCGATAATAAGCATTTGTTGACGTTAGGGGTATTATGGTAATATCTTGAGCGGCATATAAATGGTTGGATAAAACCATGATTTCTGAATGGTGGCAATTTGAAGCCCAATATTCGTGACCGAATATTAACCGAAGCGAGTTCATCAATTAGGCAGTAAGATCGGCACCAGTACAAATATGCACGTCTTATTAACAACTTCAGAAGCGAGATCTATGTTTAATTACTTAGGAGTGCATTAAGTGCATTTTGTGTTCATTAGACTGCATCTGTTCTCATTCAATCGCTCCTAATCAGCGGTTAGTTGTCTCGCAGTGACGTGAGCCAGGCCGCGGGCAAATGACCACGGCACCGCGCCGCGCAGGCGTGGTGGCCCTGGAACGGATGGCAACACAGCAAGATACCTTTGGTGAAACTGCTGACCTGAAAACTGTCATACCCATGCAAGTAGTTAGCGATACGGTTGGGACGTGTGATGGTTTGGCCCGCCAGGCGTCTAATACTTGAGTGCGCTCCTGGCGCTGTTGTCGGGCAATAACCAGTAATCTCCGAGTGCCTCGACTCTGGAGAATGGTTCTGAGAAGCTGGTCCTAATTAGGAGAGCAGCATGCTGAGCGTGGAGAATGTAGGTGGTTGCATGTGGGGTGGTGGCATGGGCGCGGCTGGTATCCAAGTCGTTTCAAAATACATTTCTGATGGAACAGGTATATTTAGAATGTCTGAGGGTAGCGTGATAATGGGAACATTGCAATAATTAAGTTATGAGATCAGTTACAAGCCTTTTGACATTGCTGTTGTTTGCCATATAAAGGCGCTCCGATTACTTAGTCATTTTCCGCCCAACTGTGATAGAAATACGCACCAAAGTCAGAAGCCTGTTGACTAGAATATGACCCTTTGACACGGTGAGCTTGGAATTGCCAGAGAGGATATATAGTGGAGGCATAACGTGAATTTTGTAACCTGACAAGGTCGCAAAAGGATCACATTTGTCATAAACTCGTGATATATGTACCCATGCGCCACATAGTGTGCCAGCAATTCAATTTAATCAGTCCTCGGAGACTGGTCTTGGGTGTCATTTTATAGGAAGTTTGCTCAAAACAAAGCTACCTCGCTCAGATTAAACTAGTTTCGTTTAAAATTCCTTCTACCCCAGTATTTGAACAATGCAGTGTAGCAGGTATTAAAGATCATGATGGCTTCCTGCATCAATCACAAGTTGAGTTAAGATATTCATTTGCAAGTTTCATTTCCCTGCAGATGAGTGGGTCCCCTTTTCTTGCCCAAACCATGATTCAATCAGTTTTGCAACCCATGCGAAAAATGTATCCATTAGGCGGCAAAGCTCCGGTCTGGAAAAATGGCTTTCTTTTTAGCTAAGGCGCTAGAAACAATTTCAACAATATTTATATGTTTAAATGCATTCGTAATTAAGGACTTAAACATGTTTGGCTGGCAATTTCTGACTAGTGATGACGTGTTCATTGTAAAAAATGGCTATTGTTCTTACCAGTGGGAGACTTTTGGAGGGGAACGCAGGAAAGCTATTACTCCAAACGGGACAATTTCCTGTAATTCAAGTCAGTATCTAGTTGCAGACTTGTTGCGTCTCATGAGCATATTTCTAGTTTTAGGTTTTCATTGTTAGTTTGCCCAGAAATACATTTTGGGACATTGTGAAATCCGTTGGGCAGCATGCGCAGAGATACTCAGAACTCGTTTTACCATTTTATGTCTGATCTTGCGAGATGCGTGGAGTTGATGCATCCGTTCTAAACCCATTATAGAGCAGCAAGGTCACCTACAGTACATTAAAACAACGTGTCCGTCATTCTCAGAGGTTCTTGAACAAGCTATTTTGTATATATTTCTCCGTGCGGCTAACGTTCTTTAGGATTCTGGAGAGTTCCTTGGCCGCATACTACCAGTGGCGGATCTATGGGGGGGGGCAAAAAGGCATATGCCCCCCAACAAAAAGCGCGGGGCAAAACTATATTGCATCTTTATTCCCTTGATATTTAAAATCACTTTTGAGTGAATGATCCTTAGATAGCAAAAGCAAGCATATCGAGGCCACATGTTTCACCCCGTGACGTTCTATTTGTTTTATTTTTTTGCTTTTGACTTGGGTTTGCCCCCAAACCTACCGGCTAGTGAAGTTGTGGCCAAATCTCTCCCTGCGTGATCTTGTCTGACACCCCAAACCCACCGGCTACATCCGCTACCGCATGCTCCGTACTTTTCCTAAATTTAGGCACAGTAGCTTGAATTCATCCGGTTCTGTGGTCAGTGATATGGCTATATATTTGTTATGTTAAACCAATGGTGGAATATCTCCATGCGCGATTTTATTTGACGACCCATATTGCTGCAAACCTTAGTGAATGCATTTAATCTACGTGTGCGTGACCTGAACAATAGATGTGATAATTTACCTTTGGTCTTACGTGGTATAGGTAGGTACAAAACAGCGGCACAACTAGGTGCCCATTGTATCCTGCCGCCTCCTCTTTGTGCTAATATTTCTCCTAGGAAGATTCTTTGTGCCACTCTGGGTCGCCATGTTGCGGGCATTTTGGACGAAGTTCCGACCACGCCACTAGTACGAGATGGCTTTTCATGTGGGCGGGGTGGGGGGAGCGGTAGAGATAGTGCCTAGAATCGGTTCCTGGCGCTGCCTCTCACCAGCTGCACTCATTGACGACGCACTCCACGGCTGAGGTTGGCTGCTTCCTTTCTGACTACTCTGCAACAGATCAGTGCACGGAAATGCCCGGCGGGCAGACGGCCTGGCGGTGTGGTGTGATAGTGGGGTAGTGGCGGGGCCGCGCTGCCGTGGGCGCAGTCGCTCCAGATGCCGCGTTTCCCGAACGCCGCCATGAGTGTGCGGCGCACTGTTGGGAAACGACCGCTCTTTGAGAAACCGTCAGAACGGGGTTAGTCAGGGCCTGGTCTGGGTATGACCACGGCGGAATGTTTCCGGTCCTATACCCGGTAGCAGGTTCTCTTTACGGAGCGGCGGATACGAATGAACCTTCCTGTGCTTTATTTAGTCGAAACATGCAATCCTTGCGCCCAAATCTACTCAGAATGAATGACTAAAATACTCTTCAAGGTAACTAGAAATATATTCGGTAAGTTTTGCTCTGATTTTGTGTCTATAAAGCTCATGCACAGGCTCCTCCCTAATATATTCGCCGGACCTATCCGTTTCGCTGCTTTTCGGTCCATCTGATCGACGTGCCTATTTTTTCAGTCAAATACAGTTAGGAAACCCGAGCACCAACCCCTTATACGTGCTCTATAGTCCCAAGTCACGGTTCCACGGCGGCGATTGGAAACCCGCTCATTTCGACACATACATGTTCAAAATCACGATCAGACAGCCTATCGTGACCAAAGTAGAACTGGCTCACATGTAATGTGGCCATTGAATGGATAGGCTCGCATTTGAATACGGAACACGCCCGTATCCGACTGTTTCTCGGACTTCTCTTTCGCAAAGCTCCGTGAACGGTACCTCAGGGTCCAGACAACACCCCGGCTAAGCCATGGACGCCTGGTATAATTGGTTTTATCCGTCTTAACTCCCATTTAGAACCTCATTTCTAGCCCAAAGGGCCCAATTTCAAGCTCTCATTCATTAACCCTTGGAGGAAAATGAAAGGATTTCTCCGCTATTGAACTCATACTCCACTGATCATGTCATTCCGATTAACCCTTCGAGGGTTTCTGACTTAGTATCCACAAATTCCACAATCAAGAAGCTTGGCTTGGAAGACCATCGTTTGAAAGGACTTACATTCATATCTGGTAATTACCACCTGGTATCAAGCAGGTCTTCCATCGACCCCCTATCGTAAATGGCGACGACCACCTCCACGCACCTCCTCTCCCGCAGCTTCTATGACAGCTGCGCGGCGCTCCTCCTCGCCTTAGGTCCCGTCCCGCTAGTTCTAGCGACGGCCGGTGGCGGCGCTAGTGTTGTGGCACTTTGCCACGGCGCGTCGTGGTGGAGGAGTCAGTTTGATGGAGTCAGTGTGGTGGGGAGCCGCGCGGCGCTGGTAGTCAGTGGCGGCCATGGGCGTTCAGCCGTACGCTAGCAGCCTGGCCATCGTTGCGGGCCGCTACGAGAAGGTGCGACGATCGAGCAGCCGGCCCCAGCGGCCGAGGAAGCTGCCCGTCCACCCGGTGGCCAGGGCCGTCAAGAGGATGAGACTCAGGAGGGCCAAAGGCGAGGTCAACCACGGTACGTCCACCGCAGTGTGTTCTCTCGGTACGGTCACTGGTGACGAATGTGCAACGCTGCTGAAGTGTGCTACGCGTGCTGAAGTTTGTCGTTTATCTGTAACTAAGTATTTGATTATACATCCGATTGTTCTCATTTGGCGTGAAGAGCTCCCGGGCAGTCTTGTTGCCGCAGACTTTGCACTGTTGAGAGTCGCAATGCCGTAGTCAGGTGGCAGCTGTGCCGCCAATAACGGTGTCCGAGACTGCGCGCGCTCGCCCGTGTCGTCGAGGGCTTTGCCTGGGCTGGGACCGGTGCCGAGCACTTCTAGCGGCGGGCGTGTCTGGCCCGCCCGGAGCCGGCGCGCCGTAAAGACCCGGCCAAGGTGACACATTGCCCACTGCCGATGCAGCCAAATTCGAATGTGCTGACAGTCTGCGAATGCAAGAGATGTTGATACATTTCAAGGTTGTGTGTTCGCGTGTAAATAGACGGAAATTCGGATTCTATGGAGCGATGTCGTACTCCAAGTTCGGACTTTCTAGGTACGTGGGGAATTCAGAATGGAGTTCCTGGCTCGTTCCGAAATTATGAGTCCCAATTAGTCCCTTTATAAGGCCCAGCGCCGGTTTTCTCACAGGTTGAATATCCTATGGCATTTGAGATGCACATTTAGAAATAGCGTCGAGAATCGTGACAGCAATAGAATATCTTGAATTATAAAGCGCTGGAAAGCAAATATGGGGATCGAATTGGATTACGGTCATATTTGCAGGCTTAAGTAAAAACACGGAAAGGTGCAACATAAGGGGAGGTAACGCTGTGAATGGTGTTGTGTTGAAGAACCCAATCCCGCTCAGACTGTAATTCCATCAGATCTAGGGTTGAAAGAGCTTTCCCGTAATCTTACTTGTAGGCGGAAGGGGATTCAGGGGGTTTATCTTCCTGAGTAGGCCTCCTGCATCCGCCTCTGATGTTGAGCCACCACAGCCGCAATCTACTGGCGGGCCCCGGCTGTTTGTGGAGAGCTTGGTAAGAGCAATTCGTGTGTGCTATATATAGGCTTTATCGTCTGTTTGCCGTATGAACGCGTGCGCAGCACGAATCGATGTGATAGCAGATATGGTGGCGCCTGATGGTGACACAGAGCTGGCCTGATTTAAGGAGAAATTTCAATTCACCTACCGGAGGGGGACGTGCAAGGAACGAAAATTAATTTCTGAACTGACATAACCTATGGATTTGTCACACGGTTCATCAGGAGCAGTGCAGTCGGCGTTCCAGTAAGCTTAGTTCCCAGCTTTACAGTTCAGATTCTGCGGCAACGCCACTGACTGCTACCTGGAACAGAAGCTTAGTTAGTCGTTGGAGGACGATCCCTTAAGAGGATTAGTGCGAACGCAAACCACTGACCTTAACCGTCCTTGACATTGACCCGAGCATAATCACACTTTCTTCAGATACAGTTTGTATCTTCCTTTTGCATTTTGTCAGAGTTATTGCAAGCTCACTTTTTGCGATTAGTGTCACCGTTTTTCTCAAGAACTTGTCACAGAGTCCCGATCCCACCATGCAACAAGCGGTTCCCGCAATGACGGGTTAAATGGCGCTCGCTCACATTTGTCAAGAGCTTTGAATCAGCCAAGGGTTTCATCGTGTTCTGCAAACACCAGCCGTAGGTATGTCAGCTTAGAATGATCCATGCAGTCGCTTCTGAAGCGGGTTGCTCGGTCCGACTGACCACTGCTGCGAGCGTGAAACCAGGCAGTAGGCATTCCGACCAGAGATCGTATCACAGTCGTTTAGCACGCGATACCCACTCATCCCGGCGGCAAGCAGAAACAACTTCAGCCCGCCAGGCAGCAGTGATGGAACCGCATTATGGGCGGCCATCTTTGCAGGAACTTCATTCAGCTCGGGTCGCGTGCTGGCGCTCAGGCTCTCCCAATCGTCTGGGCAGGAGCAGCGCGTGACTGGATTTATGTGGACGGCGGCGCGCTGAGTCGGCCGCGTCGCTGTGTCAGGGGCCCGGCCGCCGCCTGCGTGGGACGACAACGGTATTTCGGTCGCTGGCCGCCCGCCATACAAGGCTCGCCGCCGCCGCGCCACAAGGCGGAACCGCTCTCTCCGCCGTGTGGCGCGGCGGCCGAGGCGCGGAGAGAGAGCTGTCGGCCCAGACCGCCTGTCGGTGTGGATTTCAGCCGAGCTCGCCACCGGTGCCCAGCACACGACCGCTGGTTCACTGGACTGTTGACCCGAGCAGCTTGGCCTTCAACCATCCGTCAGTCAAGAGAACGTCCAGCAGTATTCCTGGGACCAGCACATTTCTTTCCGTGGATAAACCGAGAACTTACAACAACGGAGCGATACATTCAGGCAGTGCCTCCCCGGGCCTGTAAATATGGCCAGGCGCATCTGCTTAGCCTTGGGGTAAGGTGAACGGGTTTTAAGCCAAGGACTTTTGACATCATCATCGTGTATTGGTCGATGGCTGAGTCCGCTTGGAAAACACCCACTTAGCATGAACGGGCACTGATGCGCATCGTCCGGTGCATGGTTCAGCAGCCCCTGACAGCGACGATAGGATATCGCTTCCCAGCCATACTGCAGGTGGTGCATATCTAGAGTAACCAGTACTGCCGTGCCGTCGATCTCTAAACGGCGGCCGACACTTCACCTTTAGCGGCCGGGTCGGTGCCGCCATCCGCATGAGGCGGGCGGCGGGAATTTGGCACGGGGGTGGAGGGCTGCGCTGAGACGGCTAGTTGGTGGGCAGGCGGCGGGCCTGCTGCCGCGGGAGTGGCCGGACCCTCACGCCAAGGCCACACAGGGGCATCCGTCAGCTGACTCCCCCTCCCCCTCCCGTGACCGCAGCCCGGTGCACGAGTGGGTAATGCAGCAGTCTGTACACGCGGCACCGTCCACTCAGTGTATAGCCTACAATGTTTTGGTGATGAAATACGTGGCGGTTACGCCTTCTCGAGGCGGTAAGATTGTAAAATAGATGTCCTTCAATATTCACTATCCTGGAGCGTACCATACCACTCCATTTCTGGCATGTTTGGTGTGATTGCATGCCGCTAATTCCTATCTGCATTTCAACAGTCCGCAGCAATTTAGAAACACCACTTCTGTAATAAAAACCGGACACGAGCGACTGCCCCCCCCATCCTGATTCATTTGGAGATAGGTCACGACAGTGCTGATTTATTGCCGTCGAAAGCTAGACCTGAATTAACAATGGGGCGCCGACGCTGACTTCAGCCGACAAAAAAGCGGCGTGTGTGGGACGATAGCCGGCTATCAGCACCTGCTGCCTGGGCCAGCCTGTCGCCAAGCCGGTAGCGGTCAGCGACTGGAAAGCTGAACAACACGGGCCTAAAAGGGCATCTAAGTAACCGTGATGGCCTAGCAGCAGAAATCACTTATGAATAATTAATGCCCGAAATATACGCTGAACCTATTTCCAATGAATGTCAGTTGGATGTGTAGGCATACCGGTTTGATATAATGCACTATAGCTATTCCAGCGACTGGAATTATGAAGTTATCGCGTGGTTGAATAGCGTGCGTTGGGCGCTCGTGGGGGCCATTCGTGTTCCAGCTGACAGGACACCATTCTGTCGTGTCGGCGACAACGATCTGCACTGTTAATACGCCATTGTTTTTCCAAGACGTCGCGCTGAATGAGTGCCCCGTTGTGTGCAGCTAAAATGGCCTGGATTTTTCCATGGCGATAGGTTTGGACAGATGGTGTCATTGCACTGGCGGACGTGATGTCAATACTACGCGTAAACCAGACGAGACATCCGCTGCAACAGTTGTGACAGCTTTGCTTATTGATCGGCAAATAAGTATTCCACCTATTGTTTCAAACCGGCCCAAGCATAAAGAATAATAATGGGTTTACCATTTATTCTGCCTTTATCGTTTATTGCTTCGTTTTGTTACGATGTACTCTGTGCCGACGTCTGTTGTCAGCTCTGTGGCGATGTTCTCTGTGTGACCTCGTGTGTACCGCTCTGTGGCGATGTTCTCTGTGTGACCTTGTGTGTACCGCTCTGTAGGAATGGTCTCTGTGTTACCTGGTGTGTACCGCTCTGTAGGAATGGTCTGTGTGTGACCTCGTGTGTACCGCTCTGTAGGAATGGTCTCTGTGTGACCTCGTGTGTACCGCTCTGTTACAGTCCAGGAGATGGTGCAGGCCAGTCGCGACTGCTCCACTCGGGGCGGGGCCGATGACATCAAGTTCGCCCACTTCTGTGTCTTCGCCACCCCGCTCCAAAAGTAAGCACACTGGGCAAAAAGTCCCAGCCTCATTGCTGGATAATCAGTTGTGTGAAATACGATGTTTGGCTTACCTACGTGGGAATAACCTTGGTGGAGTAAGAAGGAAATGATCGCATTTTCCGAGAACGGTACGGGAGTGTTTCTTTTTATCCAAAGTACCGCATGCAATGGTATGCGACCAGCTCCAAATAGAGCATCGAATCGTTAACGAATGAGCGCCAATCCAAAAACGCGCCCCAGGGTACGTCAATTTTGACGTGGAGGTGTGCCCGACCCGGATGTAGCGTACTACCAGTTCTCCCATGGCGTGATCATGATGGGTAGTTTTGACAGCAGGGAAGATCCGCCCGTAACTTTCAGCCAATATCTGCTGACGTCTGGAGCTGTGGGACAGGCATGCCGCCTACGAGAACCGCGCTGTCTGTGCTTGCAACCCACTCAGAATACGGGAGCTGATGTCACGGGCCTTGAAGAGCGTGACAATCCTAACGACGAGAGGATTCCTTTCCGTTTCTTCTTCCGGCTTTTCCACCTTAAGGTGGATCAGTTAGCCTCGCCCCCCCTTCCGGGTGGATGTGACCAGCGAGGTGGAAAGGTCACAGTTCCTTTACATCCCGCTGGCTGACGGCAAAGTAGACCACCGCGGCGGAATCGCATTGCGCTTTACTATGCCGGCTTTGAAGCCGGTGCGTGTTGTTCTGACGCCACCTGTGAGGAAAAGAGCCGATTGTAGCTGCGTCCACAGGTGTCGCCCCGACACGGCGGCGCCGCTCGGCGTCACGTGACCAGCTCTCCGGCGTGACCTCGCTGTTGGCACAGCTGTTACAGCCATGGCGTAGTCAAGGTCAGCATCAGGCGAGCCAGCGCCGCGCCGCCGATGCCATCGGCGCTGTCATACGAACGTCCGGAGACGGAAAGAATGGGCTTCAGACAATACTACCGATAAGCATCAGACCCCAGACGGACTAATCAGGAGAACAGGATATCGCCGACCGATGAGCTGACATGTATCAATTACCGATCGGGGAAAACGGAGCTCATGCCCCCCGGGTTCCTGATCGACTACCTAATTTCATAAACTCCGAAATGGGAAACAAAAATGGGATCAGTTGGGGAATTTGTTTAATAGATTTCTACTGATGAGGTTTTTGTGATCGACAGTGTCCTCACATTCTTCCGTCCTTTTACTCATCAAAAGGACTGGGATCCTCGCCTCCCCTCCTCCTAACACCCGTCCACAAGGACACTGTTGTCAGGCCATCTCGAAAACTGCTGGGCTGGATCCGTCACTGTATCAGATGCTGTCTCAATCTTCGGAGAGGGATGCCGCAGGTTCAAAAACCTTTACAATGACGTGAATGAGCCACAGAGGAGACATGGCGTGGTCTCGATTTCGAAATGGCAACGCTTCCGAGTGGCTCTGTTTCATAATGTTCTGGTTGGGCCTTGTAAACCGCTCTGACGCAAACCACGCGAGCGGGGTGCGCGTGTTTCCGCTGGAGTCTCGGTGGCGGTTGGCTTCGTCTTCCGGTGCGGTCAGCACTCTGTCGTCCCGGCAGCTCAGCCAACCGCCCGACAGGCCTCGGGCTTGGGACTGACGGCAGACCAGCGTCGGGCGACAGAAGACTCGTAACGAGACAGTCATCCGTGCTCATAGATTGTACTCCGCTCTCCTTTATTTATGTCAAAAAGAGAGGCGGGCTGTCCGCTTCTGTTGGACAATAGACAACAATGATCCTACTGTGCCTGTGCTTAGTCTCTGCTAGAAACCTGCAGGATTTTCAGTGATGGGCTCCTCTTGTCTACATTGCATTCACATTGAAGCTCTCTACTCCAAGGGAAATTAGCTCTGAACTTGTATAAATACTCAGGTCTGACAGAAAAAGGGACACGATGACACACCGCAGATGGGTGGGTCGCCATTACCACACTTCTTGGCCGTGTTAAAGTGTGACACTTGAGCATAACACTCAAGTACACCTTTATCGTCAGCCCGATGCGATGAAAGCGGCTTTGAATTGCATCAGGGTGAGATATGAATCAAACGTGGCCGAACGACTGGACCGACCGCGGAAAAAGTGACGAACCCGGATTCACAATGGCTTATTCAGTGCTTTCATTATGGTATCACTAGCACATCCTTGTTGAAGTGTCGTTGCGATTGGATAGGAACCAGTGGGAGTTTGGGGCTCAAACAGGGGGTGAAACTGCTGCCACCCCAGCAAGCCGTAGCCCTATCATCTTGTGTCGCGGCTGCCGCTGCTCTGAGCCAGGACTAGACACACGCGCCTGCGCATGTTGTTGCCACGGCCGGACCAGTACGCCTTAGTCGGTTTGGGGGCGTATCTGATCACCTTGACCGCCAGCTCCCAACACGCGCCGGTATCTCCGGTAAACAAGTCGCGGCCTACCCTAATGCGACTAGCCTGTTTTCCTTGGACGGATTTCGCAACGGTGATATCATTTAGTGCCGCTGAAGTGCGGTTGAGCGTAATGCTGTGCTAATATATAGCTCGAATCGCTAATGAGGCAGGGTTTAATGTTTCCAGGACCTGAGGCTTTAATCCAACCACCAACCGGGCTCATTGACGTCTTGACTAGTTTTTTTACAGCTGATAAGCTTAATTTTGGGAAAATGTGGGAGTAAGCTGCCCAGATACGTCGTTTGTCGCTTCACGATGCGGTAAATCATATCGAACATAGAACAGGCACGCGGCTGCATTAAAAGGTGAATAATCTCACCCTACCTTTTGACAGTTTTCCCTCACATTGTCTCTGCGTCACATTTCCCAGTAGCAATTATGAGTGTGTGGTCAAGTGCTGACCTGTTCCCATGCAGTCAAGGTCTTAAAATTTAGACTCACGGTAGATTTTCTAATGAATGTGCCTGGACCGCATTCGACGAGTTTTGATAACTCTGACCGCTGGATTCTCTGTTTAGGGTTCTGATTAGTGTATAAATCCGTCGAGAAGAGAGAGAGAGAGAGAGAGAGAGAGAGAGAGAGAGAGAGAGAGAGAGAGAGAGAGAGAGAGAGAGAGAGACAGCTTTGAAACAAATCAATTAAAACCTAAGCAGTCGGCACATAAGCCCAATCGTTGTTTTTGGCCGTCCCGGTATCAGGTGTCGCGACAGTGTTACCTGCGAGGCCGTGTGTTAACTGACCGCTCTCTGCTGTCCGCAGAAAGGTGCCGCCGCCGCAGATGATATGCCTGCCTGAGCGGCCACCCCTGAGGCCAGTCCGACCGTGCAAGTCAGCGCCGCCCCCCGGCGGCTGCGGCAAGTACGAGGTCTTCCTCGGCGGCTCCTGCAACCCCACCACGTGGCGACACGACGAGGCAATTCCCCGCCTCAAGCAGCTCGGCATCACCTACTACAACCCGGTAAGCGGGCGGACCGGCGTCTAGGCGAGGGGAAATCGAGGTCGCACCGCCCGTGTATTCTGGGCCGCGCGAAGAGGAACATGTGGGAGGTGTGAAAGAGACGATATGCAATACATGCTCAGCAAGCCGAGCATGAATTGAGGCGCCACGGGTAGGGAACACGCCCATTTGACGTCACGACATTCAAATAAGATGGCACACTCACTTCCCTTGTCACGTATTACCCTCACGTCTGGGCAGCTGGGAGGGGAAGGGGGGCGGCAATGGTTTGTCTCGGCCTGAGTGGCTGGCGCGCTACCGGGCGTCAAACAGCCACCTGTGGGGCGAGACTGCGTCGTAACTGATGGGAGTTGTCGCTGGGCGAAGCAGGAAGCGGCTGGTTTGGCCGGCGCCCCCGGCGTCAGGCGGTGGCCCGGAATAGCGCGCGCCCGGCCGAGAGCCAATGGCGCGGGCAGACGCCCGGCCGCGCGGGGCCGGTCCGGGCGGCTCCGAGATGAAGGACGCCGCCGACGGCGGGCGGAACCGTCGCCGATCAACTGTGTCGCCGCCGAGGACGCCTTGCCTCGGCCCGTGGGACCGGATCAGAAATCCCGGCGTTTTCTTGCGCGTCACTGGCCGCTTTTCTGGCGTTCTCCCAGAATTAGCCCCAGTCACGCCAGAACTGGATAGACCGCAGAAGTCAGTTTCAATGTGGTGGCTCCGGGCGTTAACACCTATAACAATTTTCACTAAGGGGTGTACAATGACCGTCTGGTATTGTCATGATATACCATATAAATGGAAAGAAGCAGTGGTAACTTACCACTGGTAAGCTTGGCCTGGGTTGGCTTTACCAGATCAGTTACCGGAGTTGTCGGCGGGTGGGCTCCAGCCCGTCCGGAAGCCGATGCAGATCACCGCGCCGGCACCTTTGAAAATGTTTGGCTGTGGGGTACTCCCGGAGCGGGCAGCGGCCGCTGCCTGCACCGGCGGGCAGCGGCTGGTGGCACGGGGCCAGTGGTATGTGGCGGTGTCGACAGCGTCGCACCCGGAGGGTGTCTCCTGACGACGGGCTGCCGAGCCCGGCAACAGGCGACAGCGGGCCCCATCCAGCCGCGGCCGCCGACGACGGTGGCATCACTGGCTCAAACTGGTTATGCGAATTAAGGGAAGGCAGTAGGAGTGTAAAAGATGGTGTGGCGGGAAAATAGTTGAATGACGGCACCGGAAAGCGTGTGAGATTCGGCGCACCTTTTGAAATGCTGGATTTAATTACATCATCCCAAAAACGGCCTGGATTTGGGCCGCCGATCGTGCGGCATCCCACTCATCTAGCTATTTTCACCTGTTTCTTTTGGCGCATTCGACTCGTATCTCTATTAACGTTGGTGGGTACAACTCTTCGGTTATGACGCCATCGATGTTCGGCGCTCCCACCGCTCCTACCGTCCTATTCCCGAGCTACCTCTCCGTGTTAGCGACGCGGGGCCTCCTTCTGCCTTACGTAACCATTGAATCAGCCCTCAATAGCGGGGAAAGTGCGTAAAACTCGTGAGGAGTGTATTGTATCGGCCTGTGTGAACCATTCATTGTGTGTGAAATCAACGAATGAATATTTCATAGTGAGTCCCATTCTTCATCTAATAACCCGCACTACCACCGAACCTCCTCTCGCCACTAACAGCGCCCCCTTCCGCAGCAAGTGGCTTCGTGGCATCCCGGCCTGATAGCGCTGGAGGAGGAGGCGAAGCAGAGCGCCACCGTGCTCTTCTTCGTGATCGACAACCAGACGCGGGCCGTGTCGTCGATGCTGGAGGCCAGCTACCTGGCGGCCAGCGGACGCAAGCTGGTGCTGGTGGTCAGCAGGCTGTCCGGGCCGTGGCAGCAGATCTGCGGCGAGGCCATCTCCAACACGTGAGTGCTGGCTGAAAGGACGCCGGTGACGGGTGCTGATGGTTTTAGACGGAGAGAAAGAGGAGAGAGAGAGAGAGAGAGAGAGAGAGAGAGAGAGAGAGAGAGAGAGAGAGAGAGAGAGAGAGAGAGAGAGAGAGAGAGAGAGAGAGAGAGAGAGAGAGAGAGAGAGAGAGAGAGAGAGAGAGAGAGAGAGAGAGAGAGAGAGAGAGAGAGAGAGAGAGAGAGAGAGAGAGAGAGAGAGAGAGAGAGAGAGAGAGAGAGAGAGAGAGAGAGAGAGAGAGAGAGAGAGAGAGAGAGAGAGAGAGAGAGAGAGAGAGAGAGAGAGAGAGAGAGAGAGAGAGAGAGAGAGGAGAGAGAGAGAGAGAGAGAGAGAGAGAGAGAGAGAGAGAGAAGGAGAGGAGAGAGAGAGAGAGAGAGAGAGAGAGAGAGAGAGAGAAGAGAGAGAGAGAGAGAGAGAGAGAGAGAGAGAGAGAGAGAGAGAGAGAGAGAGAGAGCGAGAGCGAGAGCGAGAGCGAGAGGACGAGAGCGAGAGCGAGAGAGAGAGAGAGAGAGAGAGAGAGAGAGAGCGCGCAGTACACACCAGACCAAACCAGCACACAGGCCACCCATTGCAGCGCGGGCCTGATTGCAATCAGCACTGAATGGGATATTGCAAAATCTGTCATGGCTTTTACATGAGACACAGTGAGTGCTCCTTTTATGTAAGATACCCCAGGGTCTAGATCAAGCAAGTCCCTGTCACTTTTTTCTCTGCTGTGAATGAAAAGGAGGGTAGCAAGCTCGAGGTGAAGTTAGTTGAGCTATGTGGACAATTTAGGCCCCGTTTCCTTCACCTCATGAGCGATAATTTTGAAGCTGAACCTGCAAGCGATCGCGAACAATCTCTCCATTATGCGTAAGCCCAATGACAGAGCACACGATTCGAAAGTGTTATCTCTGCTGGCGGACTGCCGCACGCTCCGTGCGTTTGCACAGCAATCCCTCAAGCAAACGCGCACCACGGCCAATCCCGAGCCGACGCATTGTCAAATCGCTGTGCCTGGGGCAAAGTGACTCACTCTGTCAAAGACCTCTGACAAGTACACCAGTGCACTCAAAGCCCCAATGAAGTGGTCACGTTGTCACCTTACGGCGTAGTTGAGAGTCAGACACAAGGAGCAGGTCGAGGAAAAAATAAAGGTAGAATATGATGTTAGTATGAGCGTGATTCTGCCAATGAAGTATTTGATACGGCATTATGTAAAGATGTTGGAATTTTTTCTGCAATATCAACAGTCACGTGCAGATTTTGTTCACGAAGCCCAGAAAGAGGAAACGCCTGCCTTTTTGCCAAACTGCAAACTTCTCTCATCCAACAAAATATGTCGGGACGCCTCTGCTCGGTTGTTTTGGCGGCGTCCTGGAGGCGTGCCCGGCTCTCCTCACATACCTGTGTCTGCGCGCCTCACGTCAATTAGCACCGTGCCAGGCCGCTTTGTTTTCGCACACCCGACTGCGAGGCTGGCGTCCTTGTGACGACGCAGGGGTGCAGAGGGAGGGGCTGAGATCATCGGCGCATTGCACGCGCACAGACGCAACAACACCGCAGCCCGCTCTGCACACACACCTGCGCGGACCGCCAGATCCTGGCTGATGTCACCGCCAGCATGCGATGCGGCTGGCTGTCGAAGGGCGGTGTTGGAGTATCGCTCGACTTGGTGACCTTCGTGATAGGAGACAGCTTAGCTGGACGCCCTGCGTATCGGCTATCCACCCTCTGCGCTGTGGTTACTGCTATCGACTTGTGTACCCTGAGCAGGTGCTGATGCTATTTATTGACACGCCGCGGCTTTCTTCATTGTGTGCAGTTGCTCATAAGCAGGACTGTTTGTGCAGCTAATCGTTGCTGGTACTGCATTTAAATAGCCATGGCTGACATGATTATTTAAATGCAGAACCGATGATCTTGACACCCTCCAGTCCCATGCAGTGCTGCCGCTGCCTCTCATGGTCTCCTGACCACGGAAAATACATCCCGGTTTTGCGTTGAAGTTTACCCGAGCGATCACTGTACGCGGGCCGTTAAAACCGCTCTCCTGACACTTAATCTCCTGTTCGCAGGGAATACTGTGATCTGACCCGGACTCAGAACTACCTGCAAGACCTGGTGGAGCGGCAAGGCCTGCCCGTTTTCGAGAACATCGCGGCCGCCCTGGACTGCACCGACAAGGTACGACGTCACACCTTAGCCGTGACGTCACTGTCTGTGACGTCACTGTGTTGTGCTACCCTGTGACGTCACACAGTTGGATATGAGGCGGCGGGCGGCGCTGGTGTTTGGTTAGTTGGCGAGGGCTCGTTGGCGATCATTCTCCCGTGAGATCTCAACACTTGGCGAAGATACGAGACGACCACCCACTCCACGCGCGTGCGACCTCCCCGATAGCGCAGGACACTTGGTTCGAACGCACGGAAATCTGATGGTATCTCCAAAGTCAAAACTGGGTTAGAATTTTATCAACCAGGGCAAGTTAATAGAATGCGCGACGTAAAAAGCATCAACAACAACATAAAAAGCAGTTGCCTTGTCAGCAATACCACCACTCCCGTCCGAGGGTGCGACCTTTCTCACGCCCCTGAGAACGCCATTGAAAAACACCTTCTTTGGCCCCTCCACTCCATGTGAGTTTACCCAGGTGGCCGTTCTGATTATACGAAGGTCATAAAAATGCCGTGTGGGACGCTCTCACTCCAACAGTGGACATGACAAACTGAAGGATTTACTGCCGGGATACGCTACGGGTGGCGTATTTGTTCGATAGTAACTTCCAGGAAGTGCGAAGGCACCTGAGTGCGCCGGTGATTCTGTGCCAAAACCTGAGAGTCATGCCTCGTCAGTGGCAGGGCTGAGTGAGAGGGGGCGTGGGTGTCGAGATTCGACCGGAGTCATGGTGCGGGTGCGTGCTCAGATTGGCCGGGAGGCCCAGGTGGTAACCACGACTGATAGTGGGCTGACAGGCTCCAGGGTGTGCGAGCTGCTCTTACCGCATTTGACCCCTCGCTTCTCGGTTCGAAGATGTATTCGATTTGTTTTCAATTTCACACAATTTGTTCTCACAATTTGTTTTCGAAGGACAGGACGCAAAACTATTAACCACTCAAGAAAAATGACTGCATAGAGATAAAAAATTAATGAATTTTTTGTAGTGATTTAAAAACCATAAAACCACCAGCGTTCATCTACGCGTAGAGCCCACACGTCCAGGGCCCAGAGCAGGATTTCAAAGAGCAAAATAAGCACGCCTCTCCGGACCCCACAGTGTATGCGATGAGCATCGTAAACGACTTGTCGCGGACCGAGTGGCCTGTCACTAACGTCTGTCCGTGACTGCCCGGCAGGTATTGAGCAGAAATATCCGAGTGCAGGACCTCCAGCTGGCGGATAACGCCGTGCCCGTCCGGAATGCCCACATCACGCTCGCCGACAAGCTACAGTGAGTATGCTATTAGGTCGGTAGATGGGGGGGGGCCAAGCGGCACGGCCGGGAATGAGCGTATTACATCATCGCCAATCAGAGAGACAGCTCTGATGGCGTGCAGGGCATCAAATGCCCTTCAAGGCCATGACAATAGGCATCTGACAGCGTAACTGCAAGAGTATTCGATCCATCAACCGACTGTTTTGAACATTTGAGGCCTTTTGTGAACCAGTTGCCGGCCTAAAAGCGTAATGGGGCACCGGCTAGCTGCCCACTTATCCTATCAGCAGCTCGAAGCGTTTGACCAGTCTTCTATCACCTGTTCCGTACACCGCCCCCACCCCTCCCCTACATCGGATCAGATCGGTCCCCTTACCGCCCCCCTCCGCTTGGCAGTAAGCTACGGGAAGTGTTCGCGAACCAGGACTCGGAGGGGCGGGACAGCCTCAGTATGACCGAGGTGTGCACTGCCCTCCGGGTGGCCTGTAGCCGCAGCGTCTGCCCCAACTACGTGCGACAGCTCCTGGTGCGCATCCGAGGTGAGCCGACTAACACGTTCACGTGCGTTTGTTTGGGCAGACACTCGAAATCGGCGGAAGTGTATACTGTTACCCGGTTGTCGGCTGACTCAGTTGGCACGGGTACAATCTGACAGCTGTGCTCCCTCCGACTTTGAGGGCAGATGTGCGCATGACAAAGCTAGCTATCTCGGGGTCCTGCGCCAGAGCCAGGTGTGACCTACATGTGACTTAGTCACTCCCTGTAGCCCGGCGAGAGTCCGCCCCCCGTGCTCCCGGCCGCGCTTTGTGACGATCCATTCGCTCATTGTTAGAAATCCTAATTAATCCAAACAGGGTGTAGTCAATGTTTGCTATTGAAGTATGCAGTCAAGCACGGGAGGGATGTTCTGTATCATTTGTCTTGTTTTTGCTTTCTGATGGCATTTATGCGCCTCCTCGCAACGTTCATAGATTTTCAGCCGAGTTCCACGTTGTCCAATCGCCCACCTGACAGCGACGTGCCTGTCCACAGACGTCACGGAGCGGCCGAGCGAACTGTCACCGGACGAGCGGGTCTCGTTCGACGACTTCTGCAGTCTGGTCACCGAGCTGCAGTCGAACGGACGGCGCGTGGCACGCAGCCGGTCCGGTCCCTCCGTTCTCTCCCGCACCGCCGAGATGATGCACCAGCTGCTCATGCCGCTGACCAGGGTGGCCGAGTGGGTGCTGCCGCAGCGGCTGGCGCGGCAGCTCAGCAACGGCAACGGCGCCGCGCCCGACGCCGACATCAAGGACGTGTACCTGGGCGGTACGCTGACTCAGTCCAGCTGGCGGGAGAACGTGGCCATCCCGGTGCTGAAGAAGCAGGGTCTGTCGTACGAGCACCCGGCCTCCCTGCTGTGTTCGGACCGGATCACACCCACGGAGGCGGCGCGGCTGCAGCGCTGTCGACAGCTGCTGTTCGTGATCGGCGATACCTCGCGGGCGCCGGCGCACATGACGATGGCGGCGCACTATATCGGCCTGGGCGCGCGCGTCGTGCTCTGCGTACAGATGCTGCCAGACAACTGCGTCATCCAGGGCGAGAAGGTGAGGAGTCACGGGAGCGCGGAGTTGTGGGGATGTACAGACCGCGGCCAGAGTCAATACCCTAGAGCTAAAGTCAATCCCGACTGCTTCATTTTTTCACCTGTATGATACTTAAACAGAAAAGGATCTAATTGGGTCCATCGCAATCATCTATTGATAGATAAACAGCACGAGAACCCCGCTACAAACCCCTGACGCCTCCTTCGCGTCCGGCAGCTCTCAGCGACCGCCATCAAGGACTACAACCGTGGCCGGTCCTACCTCTCCGACCTGGCCACGCGCAAGGGCGTGCCCGTGTTCGAGTCGGTGTCGGAGGCTGTCCAGTGCGTGGTGCAGCGGTGTAAGCAGACGCGGTAGACGCCGCCGCCGCGCCCCCTCAGTACAAACCAGCAGCAGGCGGCCCGCCCTGTTCCCCGGCAGCTACAGTTGACCTACCTCGCGGCATCGGCCAGCCGGGACCGCCCCCGTGGCGCCATCCACCCACCGCCGCCGCAGCAGCCCGCCTCCACGGCCGCCCCGGGGCATTACCGACCGCGTCACACGTCCCGGCCCGTGCCTCTGTGTTTCTGTATGTGTTTCTCTATGCGTGTGAGTGCTCTGTGAGCCAGAGCAGGCGTTGGAAGGTACTGTCAGCGTTGATGATTGAACCATGTTGCGGCCAGTCCGCTTTTGACTGTCCGTCGAGCGACGGCGCTCTCTCCACATTCAGGTGGGGATAATTTATTGGTAGAGTCCATCCACCGCCGCCTCCACTGCTGCCGCCACTTCATGTCCTCGGTTTTATTTATACGGAGCGCACTTCGTCACATTTTAAAGCGTAGAAAAGTTGGCGGCAGGGTGGGGCACAAGATGACCGAGCTGATTCGTGACCGCGCGTGGATGGGGGTCGGGCCTCCCATGGAGGCGCCGCACCCAGCGTTCACCGCTCACACTTACAAAGCGAGCAAGCGAGATATTAAGAGCGAACCGTGAGCGCATGTGTCGTGTCGTGGTCACTCAGTCCAGCAGCGATTGTGCGTTAGTATTGCCGTGGCCGATGTGACAAATTTGCATCATTCCGTCCACACACAAACCTTTGTCAGGCAGGACCAATTCATTCATCTCTAGTTTTACCATCAGTTGTTACATTTGTGTTGCACACACGCACACTGCGTGCTTCTGTGTCGGATAGCGTGGCCATTAGAGGTTGAGCGATTGTTTGCGCCGCGTGGAGAGGTGGAGGCTGTTTTATTATCGGTATCGCCTACAACACTAGTAGATTCAACATTTTAACTCTGATAGTCAAGGCGTTGTGTAGGCAAAACGCGATCTGAGAAAGTCTAGTTTTTTTGGCATCACCTTTAATTGTAGCAGGCCTCCATCGTGTGTCGAATGCCGCGGGCTGGCTTCTCGCGGGAGCCTCGCGACGACCAGACTGTATCGCCTCACCTGTTCACTCAACAATGGCACACAACGCCGTTTTAACCACGTAATGTTATCCATTTTAAGTGAGCTATTTGTAGATGTCGATAACAGAATAAACCAGTCGCTGATTTCATCATACGCGTGCCTTTGATGTTTACGAGACAGGACGAGCATGTGAGACGCTGAATTCGCGCGTCATTGACAACTTCAATAGCACGCGGTGACGCAGTTGGTGTCGAGCTCCCTTCCCGTGACGCTGAACCGGTTCGAACCCTGGGTGACATGTCAAAGTTTCACAACATCCCATCATCCCTTCCAGGAGAGTGATAGCTGAGACGGAGAGAAGAGCCAATTCATCCATTAGGAAGCGTTCATGCCTTTCGTTATCAGAAAGTAAAAATACCGGCAAATGCTAGTGCGTTTTGGTTGGATCGCCAACGGCAACAAAACGCCGTTAAATGGTGTGCTGAGGGCGCATTTACTCTTAAAAGGGATCAAGACAGGCCCATTATATACATAAAGGCTTCATCAAATATGGATGGTACCGCTATTCTGAACATTGAAAACACCGTCCCATCTCAGTTTAAACTAGTGACAACAGAAACCCATTTGCGGATGAAGGGCGCCAGCCAGACGCACTCTACTCAAATTTCGTAGTGAGCTCAGAAAAGAGCTCACGGCAGAACTCTCCGACAAGAGCGATCGTTAAGGATGTGACATTATACGGAGCCCCTGCCCAAATTGCCTAACGCGTGGAACCAGTGACGTCAAGCGTTTTACAGTTTGTCCTCGTGGGGAGTCAGGTGTTTCTGAGCGGTCGTGAAAACGAAGCTACAGCTTCAATTTCTTTTTTTTTGTTTTGAAATAAAAATTGCTTATGTACAGAACAGGCCAAATTTCCATCTTAAAAAATGTGAATGCTTGAAAAAACATAAAAGGTGTGGTTTTACGCACCTCAAGCATTTGGCCACATTTCAATGACTCCATATTTTCAAGGTGGTGGGCGCTAGCTTTTCAATTTAAGTTAAAACCGGCAGAGGCTGGTACATGGTATGAGGCACTTTTCGGCGTACCGGCCCGTCGAAGGCTCATAGGTTGGGACAGGTTCGACTCCAACCTAAAGCAAATGTCACAATGGGGGAAACCTGGTGGGAAGCTGTTTTAAGCTGTTTTAGCTGTTTAAGGTTTAAGTTGTTTTAGAGGCGACAAGTATCAATGCGAACTCTGACCCAGTTAAGGCACAAAGCTCTGCCAGGGCATTTGCATCGGACCACTAGGCATGTTATTCTCACCTAGCGGCTCGTCCATCAAACACCTACCCATACAAAGGTATAATCGAGTGCCGAGTTCAACATGCTCTCGTGAACCCATTCAAAACATCCATCCATTAACAAACGCGCCTCAGCCAGTGCGCTGCCTGTGGCAGCGTTAGCCTAGCCGGGGCGGGTGCGCCGGCGCGGCCGCGCCCCTGTGCAGTTCTCCATAAGCGGCTGGCGCCCGGCGCGCTGCCAGCCCCAGCGTGGGGCGTGCTCGGTTTAGGGTATGACCTCAGAGTCAGAGCGGCGCTGTCGGTGCCGCCGGAAGCGGCTGGCGGCGACCTGCCGTTGCACTGGAGTCCCGCCAGACCACTGCGTATCGCTCCGGTTGTAAACGTCGCTGCCCCTGTCCGCCGCCGGCAGTCGACGGCCGTGGTTCAGCTCTAACGGCCAACAGCGCCGCGAGCCGATCCCAAACGGGATCACCTTGGTCTCGTTTGGCACCATCTTTCGTTTTTTCATCCCAGTGTGTTGAACTGAACGTTGTTCACGCGGGACGGATCTGCGTGACTTGGCCCGGGTCTCCGCTCGTCGTTTCTGACACATTCGCAGGCCTGGCGCACTGGTGAGGCCTGCCACCAGTCACTCAGTGGGCGCGCTCCCAGGCCCCAGTCAAGCTGCTCTCTCCTGCCCCAGCCAAGTCTATTCCTGTGGCAGTGCTTAGTGTCAGTGAACCCCAAACGTTATCATCCGTCACTGCAATATGTCAGAAAAATCGAACATCTCCCAACACGCAACAGCTCAAGATAGCAGAATACGTGGAAACCACGAACGGGTCGTACTTCTGGCTCCCACTCAAAGAAAACTAAAACAGCACAGGATACGCTACTATTTTGTTTGTGACTCTTGCCCACTCATCAGCAGTTGTGGACTCCGGCTTCCGGTACACTAGCTGAGAAAATGCGCATCTTCTGCTTACATAGAAGTCGCCCGCAAACGTTTTCAGTTATGACTTTCTGCTCATTTCTGCACTTACTTCGCTGAAGCTCGTCGGGCCACATATTTAGGTTTGTTAAGACCCAATCTGTCCTTATTCTGACCTAAAATCATAACCTTTGATCATGCAATTTACATACCAAGTAGACACAGAATGTTTGCAAACTGAATTTTCATATATTTAGCTTATGTAGTTCATTGGCGGACGTAGAGGGGGGACATTCCAGCCATGGCTCCCCCAAAGCACTGGATGGGGGCCAAACTATCTTTTGGCTCTTCCCCGAGCACCGGATAAATTTTTAAAAAAGGTATTTACACTAGGTCTGTAGAACAAACAAATCTTCGCTCCCACCCCCACCCCGGAGCGATCAAATACTTGGAGAGGTAGCTTATACTAGGTCTGTCGAGCACTGAAAAAGTGTTTACACTAGGTCTGTAGAGCAAAAAAACCTTCGCGCCTAAACCCCCCGGAGGAGAGGCAGACATGGGTTTGGCCCCCCAAAAAAAAGACTCGGGTCTGCGTCCGCCCCTGATGTAGTTGATTGTCATATACACTAACAGTAGTGCTTCAACCCAGTACCTGTTAGGCCTCAAACCTCATACAGCACGGGCTTGCAAAGAGAAGCCAAAGAGGAGACAGTGGCAGAAGCGATGGCCACGGTATCTTCTCGCTGCATCGCCAAAGACCCACGGGGAATAAACCATGTTCTCAACACCAAAGTTTACCACATCGCGGTCCCTTTCACTTCCCTTCAACACCACGCTTAACTTTTCAATCTCCCATATGTAGGCATCGGATCCATGAATGTCGTTTTCTAGTGAGTACCGTCCTTAAACTCTCCAAGGAGACTCCACTCGATTCATTTAAATCCTGGTTCGACAGGGAAGTGGGGGTCTACTGGAGAGCCGCCTGAGAATTTTCCCTCCCTGGAGTTTTAGCACTGTGCATCATCTTACTCTGAAAGCTTCTTGATGGGACGAAATGAAATAAATCACACAAACGGATACTGCGCATAGCCGTGTATTGTCACTAGTTTGCGCAGTCACACAGGTTTGCGTTTGAAGCGGTCGAGGACGGGCCTGCTGGCGGGCGCCGTCGCCGGGGCGCCGTCCGGCTTCCCCTCCCTCTTCCGCAGCGTCTCCCCCGCCGTCTTGGCCTCCTTCACGTATCTCTGCCAACCGGAAGACAAACATTGATGATGCAACACACAGATACACAACAGGAAGCAGAGTAAGAAGCTGGGGAGAGGAGCAGCTGATGGACTAGGGTGGTTGGTGCGCAATCCCGCACTGGAAACCCGGGGCTTCGACGAACGAGCCCACCTCAAGACATCGTTCTATGTAATTCAGGGATGAATAGCAACAGGAGCCCCGACCCGGCAGTGGTCAGATTAAATATGAAGGAATGATGCGCGTTGTGTCCGAAATTATCACAATTTTCCAGTCAACAAGCGTGAAAGACGTGTTTTCCATATTTTTGCGTTCCAGTGAGAAATGTCACATCGTGTTAAAATTCCAGCATGAGACATTCTAATGCGTGGGAATGTATCTTTACATAGAAGTTGGGCATTAGGACGAAGCTATGAGCGCATCTTTAGAGGCATTACTGGATAATCAATGAAAGTGTGAGGACATGTGAGGTGTGCTCGCGACGTGTTGGACAAGGATTAAACTCCTGTTAAAGGCTGAAATAAATTCACAATAGTACAAATTAAGCTTGCTCGCTGTGGGCTAACTGAATGAGCGTGGTCCGGCTCTCAGTCTGAGGCACAAATATCTTTCAAATTTTGGCGTTCAATTCTTCACTGATGGGTAGTCTTCACAAGACCTCGACGTCTTGAAAATCATCGGAGTTCTAAACCGTTTGAGCTTTATTCTAAGCCTAATAGAGAATTTTTGACAAGTTAACTCCCCCACTTCTGTCGACATTAGAGCACTTTGGTTGAAGCTTAATTCGTCAGCGAACATACCGCAGGCATGGTTCACACACTAAGTCCGTCACGTAGCTACTTTATCACATGTGTGTTCTTCGAGGCATTCGAAAACATCCAGCTGGCACGCGCCGATTCGACCTCCACATGCTTGGGCATCAGGCGGCGGGTATAAATTATACACCCACACGTTAAATATCAACAAGCTCTGCGTCCAGAGATAGCTCCAACAGAGCCACTGCCACCGCCGCCAAGCGGCACCATTTGTACGCTGGACAATAATAACACGACTGGGAAGTCTCGACGCTTAGATTAACAAGGCAGGCATACACATCCATCTGGCGGCTCCACTTACGGCCTCATAAATACGGGCCGTTTTAGTTACACACTCAGCATTCCTCAGTCGCAGGGGCGGCGGTAGCCTTACGATCCGACAACATGGCGTGTCGAAGGGAGGCACAGGGTCCCTCTTTGAGTCGTATTACCGTTTTCGGCGTACGGCCCTGGCAAGGAATTACTTAGGCAACAGTTATCCCGATTTAAAACAGAAGGTTTAAATTTCTGGCTATCACTTGAATCAGCTCATCTGCACCAGTATTCCTCAGCGACAACAATTGACTGGCCTTGACTTGTTAAAGTTCACCCTGGATGCTTCCTCACTAGACATGACACTAATTGAGACTTACTGGCACTCTGGCAGAACTGCAATGGTCTCAACAGAGGCAGCTGGAGTTGTGGAAACGTCCTGGGTGCTACCACATCGGTGGCCGTCTAGGTCCAACAGACATGCTAACCGGGCACATCAGATATGCTGAGCTTGACTGGTATGCCAACTGTACCGTTAAGTCATAAAATCCTGCCTTCGCAGGAAGCGAGAGTCATTTCTCTCGAAAACAACTGTCTGCCATACAAACGTTCACCTGCTATCAACCAAGAAGGAAAATGGGTATTTCTTCAGGCCCAATTGGGCTGACGAACGATTACGCTCCATCAAATCAGCATCGTTAGGGAGCCGACACGGTGGTAGTCTCACCTATCGGACCCTCCCCGGACATCCGCGCTACCGTTATTCCGCTAAATATTTTCCTGTTTGTTCAATGTTCGGGTATCCGGTGAAATCAGCATCCGCCCTTTCATGCGCGGCAGTTGGTGTTCAATGTCCCCGCAGCTGGCATCACTGGCTAGTTGGCGCTCGAGGCTTCCGTTACCTTTCAATATGTCAAACAAGCACTCATTACACTATTGTTGTCCGAGGGAAAGAGTTACTCCGATGCTGAGCCGATTAAATATTTCATGTCAATTTTACAGGGAAAAGCACTACAAACCTTTAAAAATAGGTTAGACACCTAGCAAAAAAGTAGGCGCAGGGCAACAGTCCACCGCGTCCGGGACCTACAAACGATGTGCAGTGCACTTAAAATCTGTATAGCTAGGTTTACCTCCAACACTCGATTGTTGTGTTAAATATTTTCAGCCAGCCTTGCTCATCCAAGACTTCGACGAGATATTTAGTGATGTGAATGGGCTTGCGATGAGCATTACACGACCTTCAAATAAAGTAAAAAGAGCTGAATAGACTTTAAAGAAATTCGTGAGGCCCCAAACAAACTTGCGAGTAGCTACTTGCTATTTAAAACATATATACTTACCATACACCATATATGAATGGCCGGGTCTACTTAAATGCCAGCACCTGTGTTCGTGAATTCCAGAGAAGGATCTCACACAGTTCAAGTTCTCTCACTCCGCAACTTACAAATTGTCAATCTTACACGCGAGTTTCTTGCAGCCCTTATCGTAAAAATTCCCAATCTAACACATGGGTTGGGCTTCCAACATAGAACATATTTTCACCATTACAATGCGACACTGGTTTACAATTTGAGGAGCATTTGGGTCCACTCGTGGAGTTTTTCATTGCTCCAATACGCACTTATTTATAAGAACCTTCAATGAGCTCTCAAAAAGATCCTAGGTTCTCTGCAAAATCATTTGGATACAAAGGCGTGCCACTTTTGGCATTACTGGAGGTCTGGGTTTAGCTCAGGTATGCAGGAATCTTGGTGACATTCAGGCGGTGGGTTGAATCCTTCTTTATTTAAGCACGTGTTTTTTCATGTTTAGCTCTAACGTCTGGACAGCTTACCTGTTGTTCCGCGGCGATAACGTTCTTCTTCCGGGCCACCATTTTGCCCGCCTTGCTGCGACCCTTGGTCTTCTTGCGGGGCGTGAAGTCTATCTTTGGTGTTTTGACGTACTGTGGAAAACAAACGGTTACTCAAAGCATATAAACGTGTAACCACGGTAATCATATGATGACCTCTCCGAAAAGACTGCACGGTGCAATAAGAAAAGACGGCGATACGCAAGGTCTTTCGCGGCCAAATAAGTACGCTAAACCAAAGTTCCTTTCTTGCTCATAGGGGAACCGCTAAATTTCGGCGGTCGCTAGGAGTAGGACTATCACGTATAGCAACAGGCAACACAAGGAACTGAGAGCAGCTTCACTGCCTGAACCGTATTTGGCACCATCAGACTTCCAAATAGGACCACACCAGATGTTTATACACGGCGTGTACTTCGATGGGGAGAGAACAGAAGAGGCCCTTGTCTTCACAGATATGACGAGCACGCGGGCAAGAAGAGAAGCTGCGTCCTCCCCTGTCATCCGCCTGTTGACTCCCGCCTCACAGTCACATCTGGCACAGATCACTCCCCTTACTGTTAGCTAGCTGGTAAACAGGGAAGTCAGCTGGGCCCACTACAGAAGGCCCGTGGATGAGACGCGGAACACTCCTCCCAACAACACAGCGCGAAATGATGCTGCAGAGATGGGGGAATGACTTGCCTTACCAGTATTTGCTCTAGCAGAGCCAACATGGGCTTAGTGGAAGATTAGCTTGCCTTTTCCCACTTAAGATTGTCCCCCTATGTAAAACTTATATGACGTTGATTATCGCGCAGGTGCGCAGCGCCCCCGAGGTCTATCCCTAGAGTATGGATGGGATTTCACGTGAGCGACCTCGTCCGGCCTGATCGTCACACCAATGAAGAGCTTGTATTGCCAAAAGATGCGCGCCTTGGCGAGGTCTTCACCATCATATAGCCTAACCAAACCAATTACTGAATGAACATACACGAGCTGGGTGCGGGGTTGGTCCTGCTCCCGGCATGTGCAAAAGAAGGTTATGTCAAATCATGAAATTGTTGTCCCATAGCATACCATAATTTGGCTCCAGCTCATCCACATAGACCCAATCTTGGTGTCCAGGGTCCATCCATAATGTGAGTTCATTAATGAAGGTCAATTCAATCGCGGATAGAGCTGCTCGCGCGCAAAAGCACGGGACAGGCGTGAAAAGAATGCACACCCACGCTACCATTCATACACCATGGGTCTGACCATGGCACAAAGCGGGGACGGGAGCGTCCCCCTGTTGGAACAGGGGACGTCCCCCAACATTTTGGGTCAATCGTCATTAATGCTGTCAGGTACCGGATATGCTCAAAATTCGCCTCCCGGTCAGCACCAGCCCAGGTCCGTCCCCTGCGAAATTCCATGGCGGCGCCCTGGGTCTGACCGTGATGCAATTTACGGGATATATTCGGGTCGGTGTAAGAACAAGATAGCATTAGTTGGGCTTCGACTTCTATACCACGTGCGCGCGTGTGCAACCGTTTCCGATAGTGCAGAAACTGGCTCGATTACAGACGCTGCGGCGTGAATTTTGACCTGAACTGTTCCGATGACTGTTGACTATGCAGTGGATGTCAAACCGCATGTGCACGCCCATTCAGCATTAACTGAGACATCCTGTCCTGGGTACGGGATGTATCCCGAAATTCCGGTTTTGCGCCCATAGATCGAAAACTATGGGCAGTCGTTACACAAAGTCTTGGGCACATGGTGCCGCGTCAAATGATATACTTTTCCTGCGACAGTTTTGAATACACTTTGGCTCCATATCGTTTTAATAACGAAAAACTACACAAACTAGCGGAAACTTTTAAGTCAAATCGGGGTAAATATTTCTGAGACTATTGGTCCGCGATCATCGGTATCAGCGAGTCAAACCTGCAGTCATGTGTATTCCACACGACGAAAACATGAGCGACGCTCTTTGAGGCACGTGTCAGCATAAATTTGAAGCGCTTGTATGAACTTTGCTTCTCAGAAAATACGATATTCAAAAGAACTCAGCGTAAGCTACAACACAATAACTTTTCTCCCTGTGCACAAAATCTATGAGATATGTGCGAATTTCATTGCAAACGTATCTTTTTAAAGCTGAGAAACAGCTTCGGCATTGTCAATGCCATGCAAAACTTGCAAATGTCACCTTCGCAGTCGTCCACTGCACGGAGCATTCATTCAATTTTCAATTTTCGTTCAATTCGATTCATTCAATAATCAACTGCAATGTTTCCCACCGCACGTGCACGCTCAGTATTCACCTTCACAGGCGTTTAACTGATGATACCTTTAGGTGGCAACCGACCGCGCACCCATTTTAGAGCAGCCTCCTATAACGATGCATGGAGGGAGGAAAACAGGTGGCCCTCTCAGCGGCTCTCCTATGGCATCAACTAGAACAAAAGTTGGAGAGCGTGATTTATCTACCGTGTTACCCAATGCTACAGCCTAGTTTTGCGAACCTGTGAATTATTGAAAAAGGTTTGGACACGCGCATTCAGGATGTCCGTAGGCCATACTAACCCATGTGCCAGTGTGTGGGGACGAAAATTTGAACAGTTTAATGTTGCACCTGTTTCTGAATGGTTAAATTCGACGCTGTAATAGAGGATGACCATCTCTGGTCAGATAAGGTACTCATTCAGCAAGCCTTCACCACACAAACTGCAACGCCAGCGAGCTGGCGGCGTCCGCGATAGATACTGACCAGCAGCTTCCGCTTGGCCTCCACCTTCTCCTCCAGCGTGGCCGTGTCCACCTGTCCCAGCTCGGCAGGGTCCAGCGATATCAGCTCCGGCTGAATCTGCGGCAACACCACGCCAAAGCCTCAACGAAGACGCAGGAGCCGACCAGGCACAGGACCCCGACAGGTACGGCCCTCGATGGGGTTAAGTGCTGGTTCTGACATAGCAACAGACACAATTTTACACAGCGGCAGAGGAACAAACCCAAGAAGTACACAACAGTCATACATAGTCATGCCGGTCTGGCTCGGGCTGATATGAACACACACACACAGGATGTGGACTGTCTTGCGACCGCCGGGTGGTTAAATATTGCATCTGCGGCACCACTTCGCACGCGGATCTTCTGAGTCATACACGTGATTCTGATACACTCCTGATACACTCCTGATACACGTCATACACGACCGCAGTTCAGAATCAGAGGCATCGTGTTAATCATCGGGCCCCTAAAATTCCTGTGTTTGTGTTTATGAAGCTATGTTTAACTATTTACGCACACAACATGTACCAATGTGCAGCCCTTATGAACATAACATTAGGGGAGGGGAGGGCGACTTTGTAGATAGCGTTCCAGTCTCCTAAGCCACCGGTCTTGGGTTCAAGTCCCGGCGGCACCTCTGAATAAGTTGATCTGACCTCCCAAATCCCTCCCAACAGGGTCAAAGTTGGCAACGCCTGATACCCTTGGCAGTTGGTGCGTCGTTAGTCCCCAAAAATTATGTTGAAAATAACAATTGTTCTAAAAATGGACCACAGTTCAAGTGCGGCACAAAATCCAGGGAAGGACATGATGACTGAAAAATGGCATCCTGAAACTAATTTTCATCCATGGCCATTAATTCTGCATACAAAAATTAACTTAAATATGTGTTTTGAAGCACTCAAAAGGGTTTCATCCAGTCATGTATAATAAACCAAATACTTCATGCCAATTACTATCTTGGGTGAGCACAAAAGGAACACCCACACAATCATGGCAACGATATACAGCTGATGCTATTTCAGATTATTCGGAGCACGTTAGTCATTGAACAAGTGTTAACCTTTCCAGCGGCAGACCTGACCATGCCTTCCAGCTAACGCCCCAAATGCACTACATTTAAACAATGAAATCAGGGCTCCGCGACTCCACCCAGGCGGCACGTCAGGACTCGCTTAGCACAAACATCGAATCATCGCTCCGACGTTCGGCGGCTGCATTTTCAAGCCGGCTGCGACGGCTGAGACGGGGCGCTCATCGTTTGCCGGCGTGACTGGCTCACGCCCGGCGGCGCACATCCAATAGCAATGACTTCACACCCAGGTGGCACCGCCTGAGGCTACGCCGCAGCTGTATCCTAGCGATCGCCGCCTCCCCCAGACCAGCGAACCCAGAACACCACACGTCTGACACCGTCCCAATCCTCTCTGATCGTTCGAACTAAGTATGACAAATACTTGGTATATAAGCCATTCTCCTTCCTTCTGCATATCAAGTAAGGTGTGTCTCCAAAAACCCATCGGTTGCGAGGCTCGAACAACAATCGCGCCGAGAGGTTCCGTTTTGACACCTCGCTAACCCGCGGAGGGTGAGTGGGGTGGGGCGGAGGAGGAGGAGGGAGGGGGAGGCGGTTCGGGTGACATCACCAGCACAGTGCGGAGGTCGCGCGCAGCACACACGGCCCGCCAGAATCGACACCTCGGTCGACCTCGCTCGTCACCCCCTCCCCCGGACACAGTCCGCGGCTGGGGAGGCGTCACAGACGCCATGGCGTGTCGTCTCCATGGCCAGCTCGCGTTCACGGTCTCAGAGGACAGGTCACACGTCGCCAGCGACATCAGTCCAGTCTACAGTCGGCAGCGCCTGCGTCAGCCCGGCTGCGCTCACCTTTTCCAGGAGCTGTTTGACCTCGGCCTCACGGCGCTGTTTCTTGGTCTGGTACGGGTTGCTCTCGTAGGCGTCAAAGTTAGCCTGGCCAGCACCTGACGACCGGAACGGCACATTTCAGTAGAAATCAGTGCCAATCACGCTGAAAGCATGACGTTCAAATATCTCATGATAGTTCAATTACATTGTTCGTGAATAGTAACGCAGATGAATCGAAAGTCTAGTCGTTTCCTTATAAAAACAGACACAACAAACTAGATGCGAGCACGGGATTAACTTGTTACTTGTGTTTTTTCACTCCCCACCACACGAGTGGAGGAGTTTATTCAATAAACATAAACATTTCGGTTATCCTGGGGCCGCCGTGGTCGCTTATTGAGTCTCCGAGATCAACAGCAAATGATTATTTTGTTAGTCACCCTGGCTGGAATTAAGCGGACTCAGAGCATGTGTGTGTGTTCTGACTTACGGGAGGTTCAGCCTCCAGGGAAGTACCATGGCAGAGGACCAAGCGCCGACGAAGAACACATCCAAAGCCTGCATCAGCCTCAGTTTAGTGCTAGCAATGGCACAGATAAATAACCACACTTTACATTGTAGTTCGTGAAAGGTAACAGAACACGGAACGATTCATTTCATGGTTCTATGCTCTGTAAACTCTCAAAACGCGCTTACTGTGGACAATCCAAGCCTATGACGTAAAAAAGGGTGTTCAAGGGCAGAGCAGCGTAGCAGTATAGCAATACAGCTATATTCCGAAGATATCATGAGCAAACAGCATTTTTTCAAATAGGAAAATAGTCCCAGAACACAGAAAATCCGATGAAGCCAAACAAATGGACACGAGGAGCACTCTTCAAGTCCGCATCCGTTATCCACATGAACGTTTGACACGCCACGCCATCGCTGAAGAAGAGAGCGATTTGAAATATCGAAATAATCTGAGACATACGGACAAGACTAAAAATGTATACTGCTTATGCTAAAGCAGCATTGCCCATACGTTCACGGTGGTTTACAAAAATAACGCTGGCCGTCTTTTAACGGGTTCTTTGCTCTTTTGAAGCATACTTGTCGTGTTTCAGGATCTTTTGAGAGAAACATCCTGATCCTGATATGATCAGGATATGAGTATCCTAATATGAAGCCCATTCCACCTTTTCTGCGTCATATCTTTTCTATGAGCCCAGGTCTAACGGGACCAATTTAACACAGCTTTCTCCAATTGAAACAACAGCGGAAGGGTGCATCAGAAGGTCAAGGGGAGCAAGTGGAATTTGCATGCAGACCCCCATCGACTCCACAGCAGGCAGAACATTTTTTATAATGTTTGTCTCTTGTGGAACCACAGTGCGCAGCTTGACACTGGGTGCTGAGCCGAACATATTTACTGCCCGTACTACAACGACGTGTTTTGTATATTTGGGGTGATGATGAGGTGAGCGACTGAAGATGAGAGCATGGACTAATTTAACTCCTCCGTCCCCCCGGGCCAGCAAGCGAGTGAAAACCTGTTGTTCACCAGCCCCGGGCGCAACGAAGGGAATGGTGATTTTCTCGTCTGGTTGTCGATCAAATGATGTCGATGTCAGAAAAAGAAAAGTCAGATCTATACTCACCCTTTTAGACTCCCCGGTTTCTATTCTGAACAGAAGATGATAAGGTGCAGTGACTGAAGATGAGAGCATGAAGTGAAGCATGTTGATCTGTGTGTCAGGCGTGGGAGCACCACAATGTGACTCGACACTGGGTGCTGGACCACCGACATGTTTAATATACGTTGATTATAACGCGTTACGCTTCCAGAGAATGCAAAGGCGCCAGGACCTCCCGGTGCAACCCGCCCGACCGAAACCTGACAGCCCATGGTGTGGCAAGTGAGGATGGCATTGATTAATTCACATATATCAGCTGGAGCGCCAAATGGTATATATATATATATATATATATATATATATATATATATATATATAAGCTGCATATCTACAAGTTCCTAAAAAGAAACAACACCAGAGTCCATTAGGAAGACCTATCGTCCTCCCTGCTGAAGAAGAAAGAATCGTGGGACGGGATCTGCTCACCCGCACGGGTGACGAAAACGGATTCCCTCTGCACCAGCGGAGACGAGACCAATCGTACAAAAACTGACTTGGACTGACGTGGTGTAGCTATCAACTGTTTTATAAACAACTTTTTATGGCACATGGTGGGTAAACTCTTTCAGCAGGCGGCATTGCACATCGAGATGTGGAGCTGCTTCTGCTTCCAGATGCAGAGAGAAGAAGGCTAGCAAGGAAGTTTGCATTTCGACAAACTGGGGGGGGCAAAGGTACAAACAAGAGGCGGCTGAGGAAGATGACGTGGTCACTGCTCTGCGTGTCTGTAGGGAGGGCCTTTAACACAACCAGACTGCCAGTCAAGTTGCCGTGTCAGCACGAGGGTGGAAGATTCGCGTTCCCCAGAGAAGATGAGTCGTCTGATTTATTGATGCAGGACATCATTGGGTATGTTACCGCCGCGGAGAGGCGTGGGGCGTAAACATTTGGTGGTGATGCTATAGAACAGGTCACGAAGCTGGCTTCAAAGCTAGCTCAACAGGATAGCAAGTTCCCCCAGGTTGAGTGAATGGCGCGGGTTCTGGACCAACAATTGGGTGGGTGTGGCCAAATCCTAAAAGTGGACTATAGTAGAATTATTAGATTAGGAAGAGAGTATCCCATGCTCAAGGGAAAAAGTGATGAGTTTCGTAGATCGTTATTTGCTCGTCCCTTCATGTCATTATACCGCGCCTGTGGCTGCAAAACATTTTGCTGATTGCTTCGCAGGCTGGTATACAGCAACGTATACATGCGGCAATTTTGTTGGACGTAACAGGTTTGTAGTCATAAAGAAAACACCTATCGCCCCGATTGCATAAATTTGTTCAATACTCCAGGCCTTAGTGAGGTTCTTTCAAATTACCCCAGTACCAGGGTAAACCCACACAGACTTGGACCAAAAACAATCAAACAAAACAATCAAGCAGGTACAAAAGGTACAACGTGTCACTACAGTTATCCCCGAGACCATACCTAAACGAGACTACAAATTACAAACTATGATCGTTTGGAGTTATCTTTTGTTTGAGCAGAGCCCATTAACACACACCACTTTTATATCAAACCGCAACGTTTTACGAAATTTAGTCTACAACTCGGAGCTGATCTGAATTGGTCCTCCATTGCTGTGAGTCAGCATCTTTTATCGGCCTCTCACCAGCAGCAAACTCAATGAATAACTCTCCAGCCACCGGCTGACACGTCCTTCAAACTAACGGAGGCGATCCTTGCGCTTGGGCCACAAGCAGCGTCGCAGCGATCGGGTGCAGGTTCTCAGGCAGCTCTCCCGCCTGCGAGGAGACCCTTTCAGCAGCACTCTGATTGAGCTCTTAAAGGACACTTCTCAGATTGTGTGGACCACCTCAAATCAAGCAAGGCGCCTTCAGCACAGACAATGCTTAGGCGTGAAATATGTTTCGGCACGTTCTCATACAGTAAACAACCTCGATCACCAATAACGACACAGAAGGGACACCCTGCAACTTCTAGGAGCGCCCCGACCTGCACGAGAGGCAAGTCACCCCTCCAATGCCATTTCCGCTTGCACTCTTGCTCGTGTGGGAATGTGACCTTGTACCACAATTTTTAAGTGGTATGAAAACAAATAATACCACCGTTCTCGATATAACCACAGATGATGACTGGAATTAAAACTGATCACTTCTCCACACTTAAATTATAATTGCTGTCATTATGAACCATGTAAACCTATACCGCTTTCGTTGCTAGTTATCGCCGGTAAAATAGCAACACAAATCATATCCATCAGCCAGTGCCGCCCTTAAAACCCATCCACTATCTATCTCACCCTATTACGCGTTGCGCTCCATGACAGCAAACCCAAACTCATATCCCGTTAAAGCCTCGGTTTGCATATGCCGCAGTAGTAGCAGGCGCGCCGGCATTGCCAGTGCAACGGAGCCGCGTCTCTGGTTGCACGCGACTTCCTGGGCTGAGGGAGTGAGGGACGGACGGCGGGTGCAGATTCCGCGTCGCATGCCGTGCCACGGCCGCCGCTGACACGGCACGCTCGCAGCTTGCAGGGTGTCGCGGCGGCCGTAAAATAAACAGCCGTGATATATGGCGGAGCCGGCCGGATCCATTTCAACAGACCGGCGGCCATTGAGAGCAGGCCCGCCGTCCTCGCGCGCCGACAATTGTTCTCACTCGGATTCCCACGAAGACAGGGCGAAAATCGTGGATATGCAGATAATTGTATCATGCTGAAGCTTTGGAGATTGTTACCAGGAGCTTAGGTGTGATATTCCAGGGTTATAAAAACCCTGCTCATTATGATGCCAAATTTTGGTGGCTATATAAGCAAAGTGCGTCCAAATTAGAGAACACGCGACAAGTGGGCACCAACTTGGAGGTGACATTAGGGGAGGACGCGTCCATTTCTATATCCTGGATTAATTCAATGTAGATCGGAATTGAGTCCCTCTCTCAGTGCTCGATGACCACATTCTCTGGCAATATGATACGTGATCACTGGTGGATGTGAGGCTCCCAACCGACTCGGTCGCCGGTTTCCCTACGGCGGGAGAAACGGTCCTGTAGCTGCTGAAAGCGGCCAGACCACAGGCTCACAAATGAAAGGATGCTCACGGGTAAAATGGGTCCAACAAAAGTTTAAACAATACATGAAATTGTTTTATTTAAAATCACAAAAAAGTAATAACAAATATCCCTCTCTTAAGTCCGGCTCTTGTTTTTGTAGGAACAACAAAAACACTGAACTATGAACTCACTGCTGTTTTTCAAAATAAAATAATTTACCACACTGATAGAATTCCATAATATTGCTGTCAGCAATGCATCCGCCGCAAGCCGTTTACACCACTCAACGTTTACAGGAAGATAAAAACCAGCATACAACGCACAGAAACCAATCCAACAGGTACTTTTTAAGGTGGCCAAGATATTTCAACCGCGGATATCTACTTTTGGGGAGAGCTAGCAGCCTCTTTGACCAATCGCTATTTGTGAATACTCGCATCTACTATACGCCTTTTTCCACTTATATTTATTGATACTGCGTCCCTGAACCCGACATTGGGAAAACCACGGCAGCCGCACAAGAACGGCCTATCGATAAACCAATATTCTGAATATGAATTTCCTTGCAATTTGATTCGGCCGAAATTTGAGATGGTGTCTTACATCAGTGCCACTTTATAATTTGTCTGGCGGGCTTAAACTGCTTCAAACTTGCCTGCCTGTCTAGCGATCAGAGATAAAAACTCACAAAATTCCACCCGCCAGCTGCTACTAAGTGTTCCAAAGACCGCGCAATGCCAACTGAAAACGGCACCCACTCTAGGGTTACGGCTGAAGAAATCACCAGCCGGATGGCAGGGCCGATATCAGGTGAATATCCAGACGACATTGTGTCCGGAATTTGGGGCCCAGATTATTTCAGGTCAGACCAGTGACCTCACCTCAAAGTCTAAGATAGCAAAAGTAAGAACAGGGTTAATCTATCAATCTTAAATTCATATTACATAATGGGTCCGATGGGTATAATATACATATTTGATCGGAATTTTCGATATCAATGACCTAAGGTCATGACCATGAGCCATAGCATCTCCATTGGAAATGCATGGATAAAGTGGTTTAAGCTCAATAATTTCGCCGAGGGTGGCGATACAGCGTTTATTTTGGTATCATTGGGTTTGTATTATCCCTCCGATTCTAATAAAATGCGTTTTGAGCCACTATGAGCTTAATGTGGGGTTTGCCCTAGCAAAGTCACATCATGTATCATTTAACGCAGCTTTCTGAGAGGATACCATAGGGGCAAAAAGTTTTTTTGTGGTTCTGCTACATTATAGGCTATGACTGAAAAACCTTCAGTTCCATCACATCCCATTATTTCCCTAGGCTGACATGTTTTGGCCTCTGTCCTTGGATTTATCATGAAAAAATATTTCATGAGCGTTTTCCTTAGAGCCTATGTCAGGCTAACTAAAGCCGTTTACCGTTTTTCGCCAACAAGCGTGGTTCTTGGGATCTTCGGGAGGGTGGGGGAGGAGGGACGGGTACCCGGCCCCGGTCAAAGTGAAGGTGTCTCAGATCCCCGTCAATGCTCGTATTAATGTCGGCAGCGCTGCTCTAAAAAAGTTTGGCTTGTTCAAAATAGAGGTTTCCTATCAAAATCCCAATACTCCACCCTTCCTATCGTACGCAGTCTCCTCCCATAATGTTGTTGTTGTTGTTTTTGTTTTTGTTGTTTGTTTGTTTGTTTGTTTGTTTTCGATTTCCTTTTCATTGCGACGACACGGGAAGGGCCACAATGACCAATGATGTGGACATAGTCGATAAATACAACACAGTTTGTATACAGAAGGCTTTCCATCTTTCTTTAAGACTTAACTGATATGTGAAGCAAGTAAATTTACAAATACAACAGAATGCAGTGAGGATGACTCGCATGCATGATATCTTCAATGGGTGGGATTTACACCAGCCAAGCTGCTGCAACCAAATGGAAAAGGATTCATTCCGGGTTTGAATCAGGGCTTTAGAGTCCTTTACTTTTAATTATACATTTTGCAGAATTTCAAAATAGGGAGCTTTGAGTGTAGTGAAACATGCCAGTAGTCGTTTCTCGACATGCTCTGCAAAACTACTATTTCAGTTCAAAACCCACTGTAAAACAAATGTGGCATACTCCCTTTAAACAACCAAGACCTGTAGGTTATTCAAGAGCTGCCAATGGGCTGAAAGTAGCTCCTCTTTACCAATTACTTTTCAGCATACAAAAATGACACTCCAGAAGCCAGCACCGAAAATAATGGATGATGTCACTGGCCAGGATTTTACATTGCTGAGACCTGCATCTCATTACGCTTACGTCAACTGTAACCACACTAAAGAATCATGAGAGAGCTCTTAAGGTGCTTTCAGACTAAGCGAGACATTAATCGCGTTCGCATTATAAGTCTGCGGTTTCGTATTATCCCAGTCACTGCCTGATGTCTAGCTGATACCACGCCACACAACACTACAGCCGCCTGCGCCGTAGTCACAAGCGGCAGGTGATCTCACTGGGCCCTGCAGTCTGTCGCCTGCAGCATCAGCCGTCACAGCATGCTACAGGCCTGGCGACCGGGCGGCGGCGGCGGCGGCGGGGCAGTCTGGCAGGAGCCAGCACCCCATACACAGCGGCCACCTATCCATCCGCGCCCATATAAGGCAGCAGAGTGTCTATGCACGGTTTGTTTTAATTGGGCTTCATTCCTGATCGGTATTTACAGGCCACTGGATCAGCGGACGAGGCTGAGGATCGGCCGGTCGCTTATCATGATGACACAGAACGCTGGCGGACCAACTGACGGACAATGTCAGTCGCCGGGCACTTGCTCCAGCGGCATATAAAACAAAATTGTTTATACATTTCTGGGGCAATGCTTCCGAGTCATGGACAGCAGCAACTTCTTCATTAGTTTTACTGTTTTCTACGCCAGAAGATACTGCTCAAACCTTGTTTGGCTGGATGCTTTTTTAGCGACCTTACTCCGTAAATCCAAGGCTCCGAGACCGAGCAAAAATCACAATGTCACGCTCAAGACATAACGGCTTCCCAGTCTTTTAGTCACCAGCCTCCTCCTCCCCCCCAGAAATTGAGTTATAACCAGAGCTGATGGCCCAGGCAGCCTACGTATCATATAAAGGCAACGGTGTTCTCCCCATCGCCGCTGTCTTTCAATGAGTGCAGTGCTGTAAATAACACAAGCCGGGCCACCACTGAGAGGTGAAGGCATGCGTACCAAATACTTTTGACGTACTCAGACAAACAAGTGCCCCACTTCAAGGCAGTAACATCACGATGTGTCTACTTTGAGCATCTTTCGCAAAACGATAACGTTGACCAAAACTTTTCATGTCACGACAACACGTGCTCCTTGATTACTCAACCGCACGCTTCCATCAGCCACACACGACTGCGATCAGTAGCAGCTTGATTGCACCACAACATTGTGAACTCCCACAATGCAGCTGTGCGCGAGACCCGGGCCGGCCGCGGGTGGCGCCACCTACCTGGCACGAGCATGCTGGTGAAGCCGTCCCGGTGTCCGCAGCCGAGGACGTCCTCGTACGGACAGAACTGCAGTCCGGACACGGAGCCGGACATCCGGTGCCGGAGGTAAGGCCGGTCCGGCGGCGACGTCAACAGGTCCCTGTACACCTGACGGGAGGGCGGTCAGCTCGCTGACGAGGGCGGTGCCCCGGAGCGGGCACAATTGAGAAGGGTCTGATACCGCGATACCACTCATGCAGGAAACAGAATCATAGCCAAACACTCGGCGATATAACATAACGAAGACAAATTCGTAAAGAGACGAAGCCCGTTCTTACCATAACTATCATGCATCACACGATACTTTCCGGATAAACCCCTAGGTACCACTGCGGCAACACAATAGATCGCTTGCCAATAGTCAGTGTATTATATGAGCGGATTCATCAATTATACTGTAAATATCAAAACCATAGCAAGATACTGTACTGAATACTTGCTATATGAGCAAAATACTTGTTAATGACCTCATGGGCATCCGTGGTGCTGGTACCTCCCGGTTCTCGTATCACTCCCACCATCACCAGGTTCCCCGCAGCGCTGTCCACTCACCTCCACATTGTTTCCGACGGCAGCAGCCAGCAGGTGGTTCTGGCTCCACTGCAGGTGACTGGCCCCGGCGCCCAGTCGGTACGACTGTAGACAGCCGTAGGTGCGCAGGTCCCACAGCTTCACCGTCCGCTCTATACTAGCCGTGGCCAGGTACCTGTCGGATAGATAGTGTTAAAAAGCGCATACCCTCACCGTCCGCTCCATACTCGCCGTGGCCCGGTACCTGCCGGATAGATAGTGTTAAAAAGTTCATACCCTCACCGTCCGCTCTATACTCGCCGTGGCCAGGTACCCGCCCGATAGATAGTGTTAAAAAGTGCTAATACCCTCACCGTCCATTCTATACTCAGCGTGGCCAAGTACCTGCACGATAGTGCTAAAAATCCAGAGGCCCCGATACCAGCAACACTCATGGTCTTTACGATTCAGGACTGGCCCAACAAGGGACTGGCCCGGTGATACTACCATGCACACTCCAATTAGGAAATCATTTTCAAATCAGGCAATATATCAACACCAGCCATTGGAAGTTCCGATAAAGGGATGGGATGACGCACGTTGTCACACTGACGTCCACAACATACCGGCTGACGCTTTTACTTAACAGGAATACCAGACTTCACACTGCGCACCTCGCATGACGCAAAGTTGCAACACAGTGCGGGAAGTCCCTTAACGGTGCGTAAGCACCTAATAATTTATCGAATTTATCAATGAGCACCGAGAATCAAAGGTGACGCACCTCACAACCATGGGACGATGAAACGTTTGAGCACGGGCAATGCATGAAGTAGCGGCTTAGAAGTTGGTGAGAAAATATGTGTACGCGGTACCGTAAAGAAAACGAGCACCGCATCTCCCTGTCAGTGCGTCTTGACGAACACTGGAGCTTCGGTACATTTATGGAAAGCATATTACGACCTGCGAAAGACTGCGGGTAGGGTAACAAGCAATTAATCTGTTAGCCAGGAAGGGCTCAAATGACAGTCACCGGGGTCACGGCCTCCAGCAAATCAGCTGACTTAAGACAAACATGTCCCGTCTTCCTGATCATAGAAGAGTCAATCTGCTGAAGCCTGCCACCCGAATTCGGGTGTTTGAACAAATAAACGGCTGTGGCACTGGCCCTCAGGTCGACACAGCTATTCCAGAGACATAACCCAGCCAGCTGCCAACAGCCATCTGTTGTTATAGCTGAGGCATTCGAGCGGCGGACACCCGACTGATGTCGATCAACAATCCCGGACCAATTGTCGAGCACGAGTGTTGATGGCACGCCTATTTGGACCGATGACACGAGGTTGACAAGACACAGCCTAGCACAAATCAATAAATACGGCCGGGTCACAGCTGGAAAAGAAGCGCAGGCATTTGCTTCCTCATTGTCGAAGTCAGCATCAACAGCACAGTCAGCATCAACTCATTTTACAGCAGTTGATATTTCCAATATTTTCTGCCAGAAACGTACCATTCAGCCGGGGCTTAGCAACATATGCCATAGTTCACAGAGTGATTTTTCTCTCCATGCCATTCCATAGAATATATATAAGGTATGAAAGTCAATAGCCCGGATCATTAAGAACGGAACCAACTTTCAGATCAGTCAATGAAGAGCGGCACATCATGCCGCACTTAGCTAGGTGTTTACACTAAGCCAAGTGTCCCTTTTACACAGTGTCGCAACTATCATGAGCGCAGAGTTGGACTTTTGCTGGCAAAGGGGTTTTGCCGGCAGCCGATTTTAATTCGGTAAAAACCAGTAAAGACGAAAAAGGGGCAAAAACTATATAGATCCTGTTATTCCCAATTCTACATCTGAATTACTTTTAGGGGCATACAGGGTATTCGCAAACATAGCCCTTTCGCAAACAAGCGACCTTGACCTTCACATTATACACCTTGTTTCACAAATTTTGACCTATTGTTACCACTGCTAACTGAAATATTGAGCCGGCGAAAACATTATCGAAGTAGCTTCATATGAATTTCGGATGACCCTTCGATTGTTTTTCCGCACCTTTCTAGGCCTCTTGTTTTTCGACATAGAGGGTGGTATAACTTTCTACCTCCACCGTGGTGAAGGTGGCTCGTACCCACCACCCACGCGAAGGTTACTGCCCGTTTACCCGTTATTTTCCGTGTCTCCGATTTTGTTTTATCTCTGGGAGGAGAAAGACATAATTTATGGTCTGTGATCTCTAAGGGAACTTCCATAGACACACTTAGCAGCAAAAGAGCATTTAAACAATCAAATACGTAGCAAGGCTTGCCCCAACACCACAAATAGTGCTAAAGTTGATGTCACATTGAGACACCAGGCGATATTGAACTGATTTGAGCTCTTACCATGTTTTCTACCTGGCCTTAGACAGTCGAACTAAACCGGTAAAAACAGTGGTCCTAACCACCTTCTTTCGGGAGCTGCTAACCGTGTCTTAGTACGCATCCCACTGAGGGAGAGCCGAAATTCACCTCCCCTCATGATTTTTCCTACATAACGCTGAAACAAAGAGACACAAAACAACACAACTTTCAGTACCGGATTCCTGATCAATTTCACATATCTGACCAGTTCTTTTTAGGCCGTCATGTCAGGTCAAGGCAGTGGCAGATCCAGGACTTCATTGGGGGAGGGGGGGCTAATGGGCTCGGGCCTCTCCCGTCATTGCCCCGGAACAGCCTCCGGCTATGCATTTACTCTAGGCACTCTGACATTTCGGGTGGGGGGGGGCTTGAGCCCCTACCCTACCCATGCATCCACCATTGGGTCAAGGAGCTGTCCAAGATGAAGCACTTCGGCCTCAAAACCCAAAATCACAAGTTTAAAACGGCGCCAAAAGGCATATATGCCAGCCGATCAGACATAAATTTCCATATGATAAGGTCACCAGGGTCTACAAATCCAATATCCCGGGATTTTCATATTGCTGACCTAAGATGAGGCCAATTTTTCGTTGCTTCAATATAAGTCCCTTGTGAAATTTAGGCATGGCACTTTTTCAGAAAATGAACTCGAAAGTCCTATGGACTGAAAACGGCTAATACTACTTAGTACGGTCTACTACTTACTACTTAGTACGGTCTACTAATACTACTTAGTACGTCTACCACTTAGTAAGGTCCTGACCATCAAGTACAGTGAGCATCTGAACTCTTAAGTCATGTGAGGTCACCTGAGCAGAATGTAATTTTTTGTCGATTAACTTCGCACTGAAAGAGATCTTCAGTTTTTATTTATTTCATTGTGCGTATTTTGTCCAGGAGGGTGGATCAACGTGCAACATTATCATACCAGGCCACCATGTGACCCTGACCTGGCTTGATGTCAGGTCAATTTCACCATTCGACCTACCATGGTCATATCCACACATCATCAGATTCGCCAAGATAGGAGGGCTTCAATGATGCCTTCAGCTTTGTCCTAGCTCTAATCAGTAGAATGAGATATGGGTTATTCACAGTAGCCTGTTGTAAGTCTATAGAATATTATCTGACCTCTGGTGACCTCAATATTGCACTGCCCTGAAATCCTCAACATAATTTCCCTTGGTCTCGTCAAGAGCTTTCGATCACCGTCTACAATTTTGCTTTTGTTATTTCAGGAAAGGAGATACAGAGGGGGAGGCGATATACGCCCTCCACCTAACTTAAGCGGAGCCCGTCATGCCAGGGACCCCAGCGGGGTGCGAGTCGACCTCCCGACGTTTGCAGTGCAGCAGATGAAGGACGGCGACGCGGTGACGCGTCGGCCGTCGACGACCCCCCCTGGAAGCAGGTAGGTTCCGTTTCGCTTCCTCGGTCGCTCGCCACGGTCGAGGAGGGGCCGGGAGGCCCCCGCCGTCCACCACGTGAAGGCGGAACCAATCGGACCAATCGGACAAGGAGCTGCGGGCCGCAGCCCGTTAGTCACCGGATGCCCCGGAGGAACCCCCAGAGACGCCCTCATGGCGGAAGCTGGGCTACCACCCGCCCGAGTCCGACGTCAAGTCCTCGCCGCTCGCATGAGAGCACATGCCGCCGCGCTCCCTGCCAGTGATCCGCTCCGCCTCGCAGAATTCAGAGCCCCTCGTCGCCTCACTACCACAGGATGGCGCTTCACCGGGAAGAGGCCCTCACATTGATCGGAGCCGCTGAGACCACCGTGGAGGCTGACTCTGAACCCATCCCGCCCTGGCAACCCACTGCCAACGTTCAATTCAACCTCAGCGTTGGCGTGGGTGGAGGACGCACGCCCCAGATCCGGTCGGAGAAGCGCAGCCGAGGCACAGCTAGCGACGCTCCCACAGCAAGCCACGCGAGTCTGGTCAGACGGCTCTGCCAGCGCAGGCGTCTCACGTGGAGGCGGCGGCGCCATCCTCAGATTCCCCAACGGTGAAACGCTAGAAGTAAAAGTGGCAGCCGGGCAACTGTGTTCGAGCACCAGAGCGGAGCTGTTCGCCCTCCGAGCGGTCCTCACAGCCGTTCGTGACGCGGCAGACAAGGCCGGCACAACTCCCGTTGTCATTGCTGCGACTCACGAGCGGCACTCGACATGCTGGCGGGCGGGGCTGCCGAGCAGACCACAGCTCTGGCATCGAAATCTGGCGACTGCTGATGACCCTAACCGACCGGCAGCAGGAAATCCACCTCCAATGGGTCCCAGCACATTGCGGCCTTCAGGACAATGAACGAGCGACACATTGGCCAAGGAACCCAGACCTGCCTCAAGACCAAGTATGCGCCGACGGAAGACGATTACAAAGCCGTCTCACGCGCCGCCACCGGAAATGGCCCGAACTGGCCCAACAGTTTCTTCAAAGACATAATGGAGGACCATATGCCTGCCCCAGTGACCCTAGATGACCGCGATGCCGCAGTGAATGTACACCAACTGCGAGCCGGGCACTGGGGCCGGTCCCAACAATACATTCACCGGATCGACCGTCGTCCAGGAAGGTCCTGCGAAAATGCAGCGACCCAGACTGTCGAGAGGCAAGGTGCTGTGTGCCGCGAGGAGGGTGACACCCGCCCATGTCCTCCTGCGGTGCCCTGCCGGCCGGCACCCGACTACGACTGCAAACATCCATGTTCAACCGCAGCAGATGAGGGACGGCGACGTGGTGGCGGCCTTGGCCGCCGAATACCTCCGCCACAAGGAGCCCCTAGAGGGCTAAGGCTTGGCACGCCCAAGCCCTGGAAGAAAAACAACAACAACAACAACAACACGTTTGCAGTGAGCCACAGCTCGCCGCCGCGGGCTACTCACTGTCCGGTGTGGTCGATAGCGACAGCCTGCACCGGGTGCGGGTGGCACAGCACCTTCGCCACCGGCTCCGGCACGTTGGGCGTCCACAGGCTGACCACGCCGCGCGTGTGACCCAGGCAGAGCACGGCGCTGGCCGGGTTCTGGCACATCACCCCCAGCCGGCCCATCCGCGTCTGTGTCTGCGCCACCACCTTACCCACGCTGACGTCCAGCCACGTCAGGAAGCCGCGCTCACTCTGCGGAGAGGAGCAGACGGGGTCGTAACGGGCCACTCCACCACGCAGACGTCCAGCCACGTCAGGAAGCCGCGCTCACTCTGCGGAGGGAGCAGACGGGGTCATAACGGGCCATTCCACCACCTTACCCACGCTGACGTCCAGCCACGTCAGGAAGCCGCGCTCACTCTGCGGAGGGGAGCAGACGGGGTCGTAACGGGCCATTCCACCACCTTACCCACGCTGACGTCCAGCCACGTCAGGAAGCCGCGCTCACTCTGCGGAGGGGAGCAGACGGGGTCGTAACGGGCCATTCCATCACCTCACCCACGCTGACGTCCAGCCACGTCAGGAAGCCGCGCTCACTCTGCGGAGGGGAGCAGACGGGGTCATAACGGGCCATTCCACCACCTTACCCACGCTGACGTCCAGCCACGTCAGGAAGCCGCGCTCACTCTGCGGAGGGGAGCAGACGGGGTCGTAACGGGCCATTCCACCACCTTACCCACGCTGACGTCCAGCCACGTCAGGAAGCCGCGCTCACTCTGCGGAGGGGAGCAGACGGGGTCGTAACGGGCCATTCCACCACCTTACCCACGCTGACGTCCAGCCACGTCAGGAAGCCGCGCTCACTCTGCGGAGGGGAGCAGGCGGGGTCGTAACGGGCCATTCCACCACCTTACCCACGCTGACGTCCAGCCACGTCAGGAAGCCGCGCTCACTCTGCGGAGGGGAGCAGGCGGGGTCGTAACGGGCCACTCCACCACCTTACCCACGCTGACGTCCAGCCACGTCAGGAAGCCGCGCTCACTCTGCGGAGGGAGCAGACGGGGTCGTAACGGGCCATTCCACCACCTTACCCACGCTGACGTCCAGCCACGTCAGGAAACCGCGCTCATTCTGCGGAGGGCAGACGGGGTCGTAACGGGCCATTCCACCACCTTACCCGCGCTGACGTCCAGCCACGCCAGGAAGCCGCGCTCACTCTGCGGAGGGGAGCAGACGGGGTCTAAACGGGACATTCAGGGTGGCAGCCGCGTCGGCAGTGTTACTTACACCTTTTCATTTCCCCACTCATTAAAGGAATGTGCACCTTGTCGAATCCGAATTTAGTGTAATTAGGCGTACTTTTAGTCAAAAATAATGAAACCACTCATGATTTCTCTTAAAAATGTACAATAAGCTCAAAATTTGGTTTTAAAAATACTCCTCTAGAAAAGAAATAAATATCAGCCTGTGGATGATGTCACGATCTGGCAACCACTACCATACTGAAACGCTTCAAGGGCTTCGATTGGCTGATGCTCATCGTGACGTCAGCATATGCCGTCACACCAGTAGCTCACAACAATGGCCGCCGGCGACGGGGGCTGAGGGGGCTGGTGTCAGGTAGGTTTTAGCTTTTTCTACGGAAATATCGAGTTCCAAGACAAATGAAATATGGAGTACCGGGTTTTCCGACCTGCTTTACAACTTGCTATCTCAGTTAAAATCACGTTGTGAAGGTGCCATATTCCCTTTAACGGGTAAGCAGATGTGCCTTTTCCAATCTCGTGCGCCCTGGCATCTACTCAACAAAGAAACACAACAAAAAATAGATACGTACAAGGGATGAGAAATACTCTAGGCACATGACTCCAGGCTCTATTTTCATTCTTGAGATGCACGTATCAGCAATAAAAAACACCAGAAGATATCTTTTATAAGTTTTGCGTACCCGACCCTGACACATTGTACAATTTGCAGTAAACGGGACTACAAACGAAACGTCCACTATTTTCATGGCAGAGCTTTGCCTTTATTAGTACCCTCTCCCGACAGTCACGCCCATACACACCCCCGTAGATCAGGTTTAAGGAATATGGCACCGTCATGGGATATGAGCTGAGCCACCAGCCACGTAGAGCACACTGAAACTCCCAGGTTTCATGTCTCATCAAATCTGGCGTTTTCCAGTACTCTACTGTACCGCCATATCGGTTCAAATCCTGTTAGAAGCCTAACACATCACCTTTAAAGGCCCATCAGGGCTCCCAACAACAAGGGAGGCGGCTGCTCAGCGTCCATACCGAGCCCAGTTGAGCACTAATACTACCCCGTGTACTGAAACCTCCTGGGTAGGAGAGGCGGTCGATGCAGAGTGTACAGCAGGTCAGCCTTGATCTACGGACCTCCCATACTGAGCCGTAGCGCTTAACTAACGGACCCACGGCAATGGTATGCGTCTGAGCTAGATGTCAATTAGATGCCAGGAGAATTCATGCATTCTCTTCAAAGTCAAAATGTTTGGAATCACGCCTGCTGGGTGTTCAGTCATTAAATGCAAATACACACAAATCTTCTCCCATTTTTAAGACTCATATAAGTTATTATATGCCCCGGTCGAGCACCACGTGAACCCACATTCACACCACTTACACAGGAGGTAAGGAGGAAGTGGTAAGGCAGGAACTCCATCCGGAGGGTGCGGTTCAACGTCTTCAGGCAGTGCAGCTCTGTGCCCTGGCTGTCGTACACGAACACCCACTCCTTCTGGGCCACCGCAAACATGTTCTCGTTGTGAAGCCACCTGCCGAAAGATCCAAGTATTTCAAGAACACGCGCAAAACGATGGAGATGATTTACACTAAACAGCCGTGTAAAAAAACTCACAAATAACGAGCATTACCTTTTTAAAACTATGTATTTCAGTTTTTCGCAAATGCCATTCAGCTGATACATTATCAAAAATGCGATTAATCCAATGAAATCGAACCAGATTCGTTAGCCTCTGATTTACTAGTTTGGGGCGGTACATTTGAAAATGAGAGGATAGCTGTACCATATGTATGGCACAAGCAAAGCCGCTCGGCCCGAAGACTAATACAATACTTACAAACTTTGCCCAGCCGGGAGGGGGAGGGGGTGGATTGGCGGGGGTAAGACAGGAGGAGAATTTCACTGGTCTATCACAAACTTGAAAATTTCACTACAATGCTTGATCAATAATTATCGGTCTACACGCACGCAGCCCCAAAACTCCGCGCATAAGTATCAAAGCCACTTTTTTGCACAAAAAATTCGATACAGTTTTGAAAGAAGAATTCATTTTAGAAATAAAAACAAGCTAAGATAAGACATCTACTCAAATTGGCACAGTTCCGAATTTCCACTTCACTATACGCACAAAAACACACCGAAAGAATCACGTAAAATGAATACTGAAACACAAGCAACGGTCTTCCAACCGTTGGTCTAACCAGAATCACACTGTTAGCAGCTCGGGACTTACTTGACGTCGTGGATCGACTCTCCCACGGAGACCTCGCACATGAGCTTCTTGGTGACCCAGTCGAAGGCGGCCAGGTGACCCTGCGCGCCGCCCAGCACCAGGTGGCGGCCGTTGCGGGTGTAGTGCATCCGGTAAGGACCGTATTCGCGCAGGCGCAGGTCGAACCGCTTGGTGGCAGACGTGATGTCGACGGCCGCCTCCAGCTCCGTCTGCGTGATGTCTACCGTGTCCTCACCCTCGTCTGCCTCCAGAAAACTGGACAGAAACAGGGAGCAGTCAGCTTCATATCCCGGGAATTTACCATGCTACTGATAGCAGCTACGAAGATGTGCTATTTCCCAGCAAAGCACTGACAGCTGGGTCATTACATGCCAACTCGACACACCGAGTACACGGCACCCCCTCAGATTTGCTTGCTTTTTTCTGTACAGGCTTATCTTAGGCCAGAAACTCGATTCTGGGAAAATTAGACCCCTTCTCCCTGCAGTTCATTCTATATGATGACGTCACTATTCGCCAAATATCCTTGCATTCCATTTTACATAAGACTATAACTTCTAAACAGTTTAAAATATTTGTGTTTTGCAAGATGTTCCTGAAAATAAAGGTATGAGTCCATGCTTTTATATTTTTTACTTTTTTTGTTTGTTAAAATTGTATGTTATATATTATATCGAATTCAAAAACGTTGATTTTTCATCAGATGGGTTAGTTTGATTTTCTTAATTTTCACACATCTTATAGAGCGTTTCATTTTCCATCACAAAAAATGATTTTTGGGGTGGAACATTAGCAACTACGCCGACAGAAAATCACAAAGATAGTCAGTACCGTCCGGTGCGGCTGCGCGGGCCGCCCCTACCCACCCCGCAGCGTCGCCGCCGCAGCGGCGGCCGGCACCGAGGGGAACAGCTGGCTCCGCGTACTGGGCCGTAAACACATAAACGGTTTCATGTTTGCCACACTAGCGGAGCACATCAAAGAGCAGGACAATGCCCGTGATTGGAGGAAACACACGTTAGACATCACCGAGAGTGCAATAGTCTCTCGTTTACCCATGTCAACGCGGAGAAGAATGAGAAGAGAGTCAGTCGCTTGAGTCCTACGGTGGAGTCGAGAGTGATACGTGGGCGGAATTATGGACAGCATTTCGAGAAGGACCACTTGTGCCAATCCCTTTGGTAAACATGACGTTCTAAAACGCGATAATTTACGTGAAATTACGAAGTCCTACATTGAAAATCACAGATCTGTTCGAGGACTTCTACGTGCTGGAGACAGGCTCTGCAGCCTATGCAGAAAAGAGGTCTTGAAAAAGATAAAGTTTGTGAAGACTTGTCGCTACCGAGTACATCGAGCGTCGGACGGACTCTAGAAATGGCTGAGGGAGAGCGGATAGGTGAATCAAGTTCGTCGTCAGCTGCATCCGACACTCATGCATCGCATGAGAGCTCTCCGGGGAAAGAGCTAGCCACGGAAGATCTTGGCCTCATCATGTCGGCAGTCGGAGAGACACCAATTCGGGCAGGTCAGTTTTGTTTCTCTCATCCAACTACAAGTGCCTGGTTCGTTTTATATTTGAAATGTAACGTTTATCTACATCAAGGTTCAACGCATCTTCATAAATGTATTTTTGTTCTCGAGTAGTTACGTTAATGTCAACTCACACCAAAGTGAAGGACAGCACCACTTGACGCTGAAATTCACTTATGATGACACTAATCGAAGTGAAATTGAACACAAGCAAATTTTTATTGCTGAACCACTACCAATAGAACCCAATACAATGTTTTTCCTATGTCAGTTTATATTACATTAATTTAAAAGAAATAAAATAAGAAGCATAGTGACCCCACTAAATAAGTGAAGATCCAATCGGTCGTTTGGGGGAGCAAATCCCAGTTGACGAGACAAAATGTTGCTCGGGAGAAGCGTAGACTGACTAAAATGGTACTTGGTAATTCATTTCACCTTCAAAGTGAATCTGCGTACTTAAGAGAGAAAAAAGCGCTTGGAACTTATTATTTATATCTCATTTTGTTGTGGCCACATCCAACGGGCATATTTTCCCAGGTCCAGGGAGCATCATTATTTTAGAGACGGAAATGTTCTCCCTATTGACCAATTATGTAAGACTAGTTTGCTACGAAAGAGACCAAAGGAGGGCTTGGGCCCACTATTTCACCTTGGGGTGACCAGAATGCTTCCTGGACCCGTCGCTGCAAGTATTATACATTGTCCTCAAAATTGTAACAAGAACATTTGTATAATGTTTTAAATATATTTGCTTGCTTTCAGGCGGACTAAATGTGAGTCAGCGAGAAACAAAGGCCAGAAAGAAGTTTGATACAGCTAAGGAAGGGTTGCGGCGGCGTTTGACAAGAACCTGCGGGGTGGAGATGAGGCGCTCGGAGGGAGAAGAAAGCGCGTCAAAGAATTTACAGCTTTATGAAAGCATGATGCACCAGCTTATTGAAAATTTCAAAGACCCAGAAACAACATACTCAACAAAATTGCAGCTGCTGACGCTGTCGCCGTTTTCATTGTATAAGACTGCTGCCATGTTCGGTGCTCCTTTATACATGGTGAGAAAGGCTCGACAAGTGAAAGCTGCTCACGGAATTCTCGGGACACCTCGGAAAAAAATAGGAAGTGTTAAATTATCTGAAGAGAAAAAGGCAGAGGTCATCAGTTTTTACCAAAGGGATGACGTCAGCAGGGTTTTACCAGGCAAAAGGACGTCATCAGCGTCCGGTGCCCTGATGGTAAGAGAGAAAACTTTCAGAAAAGGTTGGTTCTTTCAAACCTTAGAGAGGTGTACCAACAGTACAAAAACGAAACTGCAGACTCCGTCGGGTTTTCGACCTTTGCCGGTCTGCGCCCACCGTGGTGTGTGCTCGCAGGAGCAAGTGGGACGCACACGGTGTGCGTCTGCATACACCATCAAAACCCAAAACTTATGACACGTGCAATAAACGCTGACCTCACAGTGGTGGACTTAATGCGGAAAATAGTATGCTCCACGGACAGAGAAGAGTGTATGCTCGGGCACTGTCATAGATGCCCTGGCAAGGGAGAACTGAAGACGTTCTTGTCAGAAATGCCAAGCTTAACCGAGGACGATGAAGTGGAATTTAAGCAGTGGGTCAGCACAGATAGAACAACAATGATTTCAATGAGCCAGAGCACTGAAGAATTTATTGAAAGTCTAACACAGGCAATTTCAAACCTGACAAAACACCACTACGTAGCTCAAACACAAAATAGCTTTCTGAAGCAGCTGAAAGAACGTCTGTCGGAGGAGGAGGTGATTATTACTGGAGATTTCTCAGAGAATTACAGCTTCATTGTACAAGATGCAGTTCAAGGGTACCATTGGGAAAATTCACAGGCAACCATACACCCCTTCGTTTCATACACCCGAGATGAAGAAGGAACGCTTCAAACAAGAAGCTTCTGTGTTATGAGTGACGACACGCGCCATACCACCGAGTGAGTCCATACCTTCCAAACCAGAGTCGTGCATCGTATTAAATCCGAAAACCCTCGAGTCAAGAAGATTCATTACTTTAATTTAGCACCGACGGGGCTGTGCTTCGTCGGTGCTTCACGGCCGGCCGCGCCGCGCGGCGGCGCGGCTCGCGCGGCCGCACCGGACGGTACTGACTATCTTTGTGATTTTCTGTCGGCGTAGTTGCTAATGTTCCACCCCCAAAATTATTTTTTGTGATGGAAAATGAAACACTCTATAAGATGTGTGAAAATGAAGGAAATCAAAGTAACCCATCTGAAGAAAAACCAACATTTTTGAATTCAATATAATATATAGCATATATTTTTAACAGACAAAAAAAGTTAAAAATAGAGAAAGCATGGACTCATACCTTTATTTTCAGGAACATCTTGCAAAATGCAGATATTGGAAACCATTTTCTGGTTATGGTATGGTTAAGAAGGGAATGCAACATTTTTTTGCAAATATTGACGTCATCATATAGCCGAAAATAATTGAGCTACGATCCTAGAATTCTCAGATTGGTGTTCCCAGCCAGCAAAAACCCAGTATGCAAAGTAACGTAAAAATCTGAGATGGTGTCGTGTAAAAATTGACACTTCCTGTGTCGAGTTGGCATGGAATGACCCAGCTGTGAAACAGTCATCCAACCAAACGCAGATTATATATCCTTCCGAAACAAAGTCATCCAACCAAACGTAGGTTACATATCCTTCCAAGTAGGAGCACATGTTTATTGTCGTCTTGACTGGCTATGTCTGCCCCTGCGTCGGCAGTGGCGGAGTCTCACCCGGCCTCCTCCTGCAGCAGAAGCTCGCTGGTGGCCATCTGGTGGACAGCGTCCTCGGCGGCCCGCTCCCGCCGGCGCGCTCTCTGCTGGTGCGGCCCTGGCTTCACCGCCCTCGTGTCCAGCCGGTCCCCCCCAGTCGTACTTGTCCAGCCGCGCGTCCGAGTGTGGTACCCGACCTGCGCGGGAGACCGGAGGCCAGGTACAGGTTACACATAGATCATCACTACATGTGTCTTTTGGATCGTTTCGAGTGGCACTTTCACAGCAACACGCAGAACGTGTTTACGAGCACGAGCCACGCACTTATCACGTGTCCATGCGCGCATGACAAGAATAACAAATGTGTGCACAGACATGCGTCTCCGATTTTGGAAGGACTAAAATATTGCCAGTCACAAATGGAATACCTGCTGTGTCAGGCAATGAGCGACGCTTCTGAGAATCGCCCAGTACACAGCGCCAACTTCATAGCTAGGTAATTGCCGTACTTCTCACACATTACCAAAACGCTAGAGAAAAAGAGGAATACATTCCTCAGCAAGCTCAACAAGTTATCCCTTACACTAGAAACGAAGTAAATCCCTGTATACCGAGCCACGGCAATACAAAAGAGCAGCACTGGAGATACAAACAATGCATCATAATAGCATAACCTATAAGCACAATAAGCATACGCACAATAAGCATAGACACAATAAGCATAAGCACAATAAGCACAGCACGATACGCATAACTTCATACGACAACGTATTAGATTTAATAATAGAGGGCTTACCTGGATACGGGTCATTGTCATGTTTCGGCCTGTTCCAGGGTTGTCTGTGCCTTTTTGTACCTTTCGCTTCAAGAGCTTTCTTAGCTTTCGACAGCTCCCGCAGCTTTTGTGGGATCCTGTCCTTTTGCCGCATCTTTCTCGTCTCGCTTTTAGTCAATCCTAGACTTGGGCTATCCATCTTTGTGATCTGTCTTACAGCATACGTTTGGTAGACACTCTGGCGTTTGCTTTAGAGCTGTTCCTCTTGAGACACCCTGCTGAAACAGTAACCACAAGTCAATGAAGAGTTAGGATTGGAATATTGACACGTCATAAGTTCCTTCATACGTATCACTACACGTTATGCCTGCAAGCCTCATACTATGTAGAAGTTATACTTTTTGTCCCAGCGTCCCAGTACCGGAGCCCCTGTTGGTGCTGGTCAAGACATCACCGGAACCTAAAGCACAAGTGGATTCCAGCGTCATTGATCGAATTCAAACCAAATGTATTTCCCCACGTGAAAATGTTTTCGTTTTTCTGTGCCATTTAATGTCCATAGGAAACTATAATTCCTGGTCCAGCACCGATTTCGTCGGCGTTCTAAATCCAATAATCAAGCTAGTGCCGCTATCACGCCTTTAATATCCTGTTTTGTGCCTGGATCAGTGTCGAGTCCTTCTTCCGCATTGTCGGATCATGCCAGGCCATGCTAGTTTTGCTTAGGCCGGCGACCAAAAAATCGACAAAAATATAACAGCTTTCTCCGACACTCCAAGATTTTCGCTCACTCAAAAAGCCTTTTTGAAAACGAGAACAGGAACTTTTTTCAAGAATAGTTTCGAGAGTCCACCACCAGCCACCGGACCCCAAATACATACTGCCGAGAACTTCGGGGGCTGGTCTCCTAAAGAGGTGGAGCCTGCTTGTCACCTAAACAACGTGGATTTACTGTCCACGCCACGGTAGAATCAACATCAACAAGGAGGCCAGTCGTGCTGTGGGCGGGGGAAACTAAGTAACCAGCAGAAACCAGGTTTTAGCCCCAGCTTTGAATACATCGCACCGATGCGCGTATCCTGAGTGACGGTGACCTTTCGGGGGTAGGTACTGAGGAGTTTTCAGGGGCTGCCCAGGCCCGATCAGGGGGAAGGGGTGGCATGTGTCCCCATGTCCCATGAATCCGCCTACATGAACACTCCTGGTGTCTCTCCGTAAGTTTATTATTTTGGCGTCCCTCACCGAAGATATAGCGTCCTCATCCAAAGGCCGGCTCATCACCGCGTGAGGACCTCCCCTCCCCGACCACATATTGTGGAGGCGTTTGTGTAAATAATGGCCGGGTTTCAGATGTGGTAACTACCAGAGCGTCGCCAATGATGTTTAATGGAGAAGGAACAAGGGTGTGTCAAAAAGGGGTGGCATCTTGTTTCGTCTAACTTTCGGCAGTACAACTACGTATTGAGTGCGTTTGAACGCTGGTAGGTTAGGAGTGCCACAGGACATCTAGAAGACCGGCTCACTGAATTGAGACGAGTTTTGGCAAGGTTAGGTTATGTTATGTAATATGTTTTCAAAGTCCCTCATCATGCGCTTTAAAGCTCTCAACACCCTTCCTCTCCCATATTGACAGACTGAATGTCTTGCTGCACAACCACTGCAGCAGATGTAAGAATAGTCCTGCTGCACTGTGTTTACAGCCATGATGAACTGCCAGCCACTGTGCAGCTCATAAGAATAGAAGGTACCAAACTAATATGGGTAAACTTTTTTTTAGAAAAACAGTCACTTGTTTTTTTTAATATTTAAATGTTTGGATTCTTGTACACCATGCATTTTTTCAGAAACAAAAAATAAAATTGTCTGTCCCTGTGTGTAGCACAAATGCAGTAAACAAAAAATCCAGCAAGTTTGCATTAGCGTTTGATTATTTGGGCTTAAGGGAGCACCAACCTTCATGGTCATATGGCGCCCACTTGCATAACTGTCCGAACACAAATTGATGCCATGTGGAGACTTCAACATTCAAGACATAATTAGGTGCAAGATACATGCAAGCAAGAGACCTCACGTGGATTCAGCATTTAATGAAACCCACTCGAGCGAGGAGGAACCAGACACATCACAATCTGGCCCTTTTTCTGACATAGAACAGATTATAGGGGACATAGAAAATAAGCTTGGACCTGGCTAAGGCGACCACTTGATCCTTATATTTACTTTAAGATTTAAAATTTGCTAAGTGCTTATACCTTTTGGTCATCGGTAACTGAGCCCACTTGAGGCCTAAGGACCGATCACAGCGAACCCTGTTACTGCAAGACAAGCAGTTAGTCAGTATCAGGAATGTTGTAATGGGATGTGGACCAACGAGCGTCTAGTCTGGCCTTAACACACACATTGACAGGGCTCTGAGCCACCTTAACTTTGATGGGGGCGGCCGCCCCCCAAGACCTTGAGAACCACACTAGATAGCGAAAAACGGTAAACGGCGTTGGGTAACCCCTTCACTTCTCCATCAAAAATAATTCAGCCATTTTTTGTCAGGTCGCATTTAAGGTTACTAGAGGTCAAGACATGCTGTTGTAGGGATAACATGCAAATGAAGGTTTTTGGTCATTACATCTGAACAAGTAAAGATAGAGCAGACACATTTAAACTATAAGAATCCTAGCAGCAAGCTGAATTAAATGATGTATAATATGGCCTTACAAGGCCAAATTAGGTAAAATATGGCACTCGGCCTGACCTGTGGTCAGGTCAAGGTAGGTCAAAATGCATATCATTAGAACTGCAAAGACGAGGCCAACCTAATAAAGTTAAAATTAACGACCTTTCACCTTTCATTACTGAGCTAGGTATTTAGTTAAAAAAATCCCATGCATTTCCAAAAGAGAGGTCATGGCCCTTACCTGACCATAGGTCATCGATATAAAAAACACAGGAACATATTTTAGAGAACTTGATGGGTCCAGGATATGATGAAAGTTTCAATTACATAAGTTCACCCTGTTCTGGCTTATGCTATCTTAAACTTTTTTGAGGTCAGGTCACTTGACTGTACTGGTGACCTGACCTGAGATGTCATAACCTTAAAACTTCAACAAAAGTTGTAAAAATGATCATAGAAAAGGTATGCCAAGTATGGTGTCGCTACTAGCCACAGTTTTTATGCTATCTCCAAAAAACCTGAGTGGGGAAGTACCTGCCCCTGTCAATGTGCATGTTTAACATGCTGACGGACAGTGCACTCACTACATTTGTTGGAAGACCATTCCACTCATTCACTACCCAAACACTGAAAGCATTTCTTCGGACCCCGTACACAGCTCTAGCTTTCAGTAGTTTGGGTAGCCTCTCGTGCAGGTGCCCATATTGTGTTTGAAGAAGTTACTGGGCTCAACATTCATTCAGAGTTGAGCATTTGATACACATCTATCATGTCCCTGTGCCTACATCTGTAGTAGTAATGGAATGTTCAGAGGCGTACGCGCTCCATGTATAGTTTCTGTTTGAGTTTTTGAACCATCTGTTGGTGGTATGTCTCTGGACCTGCTCCAATTTCTTTTGGTCTGCTTGATTGAAGTAGCCCCAAAGCAGGTTGCCATACTCCACATGTGGTCTGACCAATGTTGTGAACAGAAGCAGGATAGAACTTTTGTCAATTTTGCAGAATGAACAGTGGAATACTGCTATGATCTGGATACCTTTTGAGCTGCTGCTGCTGCATGCTCACAAAATTTCAGTTCCCTACCAAAGATGATGCCAAAATCCTTCTCTGAGAGGAAGTCATGGAGCGGAGTACCTCACAACCTGGGTTTCCTGTACTGAGTACCAGATGAGCAGCACCACACTGAATGCAACGGACACTGAGAGAGACCTAGGTGTTATTATGGATAGGGATCTCAAGTTCTGGCAGCAGTTAGCGACTTCTGTATCTAAAGCAAACAGAGTATTAGGAGTCATCAAGAAATCGTTCACCAACATTGATACCTTTGCTTTGCCTCTTCTGGTCAAGACGCTGGTCCGTCCATTGCTGGAATACGGTAATATTTTCTGGGGCTCTTTAACCGTTCCGATCAGATGCTGGTTGAGAGGGTCCAGCGTCGGGCCACTCGCATCATCAGCACATTGAGAGGCTTATCTTATCCTGAACCCTTGCGTGCCCTGGAGGCTTCCCTTGCTCTACTACAGGCGTTATCAAGGGGATATGGTTAGGGTGTTCCAGCTTCTTCATGGGCTTATTGATCAGATGAGTTCTCAGTTTTTTCCACTTGGATAGAGGCTCTCACACCCAAGGTCACCCAGGGAAGCTGTTGAAATCCAATGCAGTTTTGAGACAGTGTCACATGTTTTTCAGCGTTCGGATAGTCAATGACTGGAACGCCCTGCCCCTTTCGGTGGTGAGTGTCAACACCGTTGACCAGTTTAAGGCCAAGCTTGATGTCTACTGATAAGAGTCTACATGATAGTTTTCTAACTCTTACATAGACCATTGACCAGGATTATACCCAGTTCTTTCATCTCGAGGGCCGATATCGCACGCGTGGGCATTCTATGAAGCTGATGAAGCCGGAAGCCGTCTCGCGCGTGCGTAGGGCGGCCCTCGGTGTCCGGATCGTGAACAGCTGGAACGCATTGCCAGCCCATGTGAGAGCTGCTCCTTCATTAAATACATTCAAATCTCGGTTGGACAATCACTGGGCCCAGCAGATGTTCCACGTACCCGACGAAGATCATTAACCGACCCGAACTCGGAAGGTCCGTGGGCCTCTCGGTTTTCCAGAGCCATATATCTCCACAGGAACTCATTAGATCCATACACACTCCAAAAATTCTTCTTGGCAGGTCGCTCGGTAAACGAGGCCCTCCGTTTCTATCAGACGCTTCAATCTGAGAAAGACTGACTAAAGACTCAGCTTGGAACGAGCTCGTCAGAGACCAGAGCCAACAGGCTGGGACGGCCTAACAATCTTCTGTAATTTCTAGGTGTAGGTACTGGGCCCCTGTCATGTTTGATGTCCCACAGTGCCCTTTGTAGTCCTCCCTCACCTTCTCACTGGCGGTCATCGGCCAGTCTTCCTTTCTTCTTGGGAATCCATCAGAGGGCTTCCCTACTCGCAAAGGCTTCTTAGACTCAGGCTTCCGTCTTTGTATTACAGGAGACGCAGCAGCGTTATGATTAAGGTATTCCAACTTCTGCACGGGGCCATAGACCAGGATCCCACCCAGTTTCTCTGTTTTGACAGGGGCTCCCGCACCCGCGGCCACCAGTGGAAGTTGGTCAAACCAAGTGCGACATCTAGAGCAAGCCGCTCGGCATTCAGCTGTCGTATAGTTAATGACAGGAACTCCTTACCCACAACTATGTTCGAAGCCAGCTCTATTGATCAGTTTAAAGCAAGACTGGACTCCCACTGGACACACCTGATTTATGAGACCCGCGACTGACGCAGTCACTGACACCCCACGACTGCGTGGGGAACCCCACTCGGGCATACGCCCGGACGAGAAAGTGAAGACTCAGAATGAATTGAGCTCGTCAGAGACCGGAACCGGCAGTCCACAAGGGCCTCCAGAATTTATCCGATAATTGTAGGTAGGTAGGTGTACCGGCTTGAGGAACTCGGGGGCCTAGGTACCTACCAATTCATCTTTGAATACACGTTGAAGTGATTTGCTTGAAAAACATCTGCCTCTGCCAAAGATTACATAATATACCTATACCTATACCTAAATATTACAGATTTTGCAAGGCCTTATCGGCCTGTTGGCTCTGGTCTTTGACGCGCTCTTTCAAGGCTGAGTCTTCTGTCAGTCTTTCTCAGATCGAAGCATCTGAGAGAAGCGGAGGCCCTCGTTGACCGAGTGACCTGCCGAGAAGTGTTCCTAGAGTGTATGTGTGGGCCTAATGAGCTCCTGGGGGAGATACATGGTTCTCAAATACCGAGAAGCCCACGCACCTCAGGCACTCGTGTCGATTAACGGTCTTCGTCGGGGACGTGGAACATCTGCCGGGCCCAGTGATTGTCCAACCGAGACTTGAACGTATTAAATGAAGGAGCAGCTATCACGTGGGCTGGCAATGCATTCCAGCTGTTAACAATCCGGACCCCGAAGGACGCCCTACGCACGCGCAAGACAGCATCCGGCTTCGTTAACTTCATAGCATGCCCGCGCGTTCGAGATCGGCCATCAAGATGGAAGAACTGGGTGTAGTTCTGATCGATGGCGCCATGTTAGAGTTGATAAACTCTTATCATGTCCCCCCGGAGTCGACGATGGTAGAGGGAGGGCAGATTGAGTGCACGCAGTCTGTCAACATACGAGTGTCGTCTGAGGGATGGTACCATGCGGGTGGCTCGACGTTGGACTCTTTCAATACGCCTCTGATCTGCCCTGTTAAATGGTCCCCAGACAGAGTTTCCGTATTCGAGCAGTGGGCGCACCATAGTTTTGTAGAGTAGCGGAAGTGTGAAAGTGTCGATGTTGGCAAAAGACCTCCTCATGATCACCAGTACTCTGGATACCTTAGAGGCTGCTGTGGCTGCCTGGCGTCAAAATTTCAGGTCTCTATCCACAAGAACTCCCAGGTCCTTCTCAACCTCTTGTGCCTGGACTTTTCCGCCGTCCATTTCGTAATTGTGTTCTTGGTTGTTGTTTCCTAAGTGGAGCACGCCGCATTTGCTTAAGTTGAAGGGCATCTGCCAAGTGGAGGACCAATCCAGTGCCCTTTCCAGGTCCGCCTGGAGGGATGCAACAAGAGTGGAGGAGTCGGCTCTGGCATAGAGCTTGGTGTCGTCCGCAAAGATTTTGATGCCTGAGGTGATGGTGTCCGGCAGGTAGTTGATATAGACAAGGAACAACACGGGGCCCAGCACTGAGCCCTGCGGGACGCCACTGGTAACATGTACCCAGTCAGAAGCTGAAAAACCAACCACCACCTGCTGGCGGCGACCCGTGAGAAATGCTCTCAACCAGGCTAGCAGCCTCCCCCTACACCATACCCTTCTAATTTGGTAAGCAGGCGCTCATGCGGGATTGAGTCGAATGCCTTTTGGAAATCTAGATACACAGTGTCGATGGGGTGGCCTTCCTCAATTTGCTGACTCCAGTCTTCCATGGCTTCCAGGAGTTGCGATTCGCATGAACGTTGTGGACCAAACCCATGTTGATGACTGGTCAGGAGGTTATGCGCTGGCCAAGGTGGCCCAGAAGTGCATCTTTTATCAGAGACTAAAGCAGCTCCTAAACTTGACGAACTAGACGAAGCTTAACTGAACTTGACGAAGTGTTCTGTCCTACACCTTGGTAACCAGAAAGAACCTAACAGATATACCATAGGTGGAGTAAACTTAAGAACATCCCAGGTCAAAAAGACCTGGGCATCCAAGTGGACAGTGAACTGAAATTCCATGTGCATGCAGCTGGAGTAGTAAAAAGAGCCAGAGGTCTACTCGCTGTCATCAGAAGAACTTTCAGCTTTCTAGATGCAAACATGGTATCGAGACTGTACAAAGCAATTGTGAGGCCCTCCTAGAGTACGGAAACTGTATCTGGGGCCCATTCTTTGAGGGCGACAAGAAAAATACTGGAGAGGGTAGAGCGCCAAGCAACCAGGCTGGTTAAAGGCTTAAGGGACCTATCCTACCACAACAGACTGAGACAGCTCAAGATGCCAAGTCTAAAGTACCGTAGAATATGTGGTGACATGACCAGTATTTACAAGCTTGTTACTGGCAAAATCAAAGCTGAAGGCCTAGTGAAGCTACATGACTCAAGCTACGGAACAAGAGGACACGTCTATAGACTGAAAAAACAACAAGCAAGGACGCTGGTGAGGCGATTCCACCTACCGATTCGTGCCTGCAACAATTGGAATAACCTGCCTGGACATATTGTAGAGGCCAATTCAGTGGAGGTATTTAAGAAGAATCTGGATTCACTCTGGCAGAGTCAACAATATGATGTCTAGTATAAACCGTAGTATTTTGGGAGCTTTCAATGTTTTTCCTGCGATCCAATGAAACATCCCACAGAAAATTCCCAGTTATTCCGCCTTTTCCCTAACGAACACGAGCGGCTGGAGGTCACAGGCCTTGCGGGCCTCTTTTCTTCTACTTACATCTACATCTACATCTACAGTTTGCATGGTATGGCGGTTAGGCTGACAGGCCTGTAGTTCCCTGGGTCTTGTTTGTCTCCTTTTTTGTATATGGGTGTAATTTTGCCCAGTTTCCAGTCCTGCGGGATGACTCCTGTATCGAGGGATTTTCTAAAAAGGAGAAAAATAAATTCAACATATTCCGCGCGGTTCTGTATCGAATCTTATCTTAATGTATCCTCCCATACTACACATAGTTCCCAAACAAATGAGCGAAAATCCAATCCCATACAACATTCCTCACACGTGCCTCGGTCTCCACCACCACCAACCACGCCGAAGCACTCTCCTCTCTTCCTCCACACTACATATAAACAGAAATAAACGCTAGAAAATTTCCAAGGCGGTCGAATTTGGTTTATGACCAAGTATAATCAGCAGCTGTAATACTGCTGTATGATTTGTTGACCTCTGCCATTGTCTTATTCTAAGCCAATGAAAGGCTAGTTCTTGTCACTGTAGTGCATCTTTTGCCATTATTGATATCAAAATCAAAGCGCAGACTGTAGACGGCGCACTGAAGACGAAAGAGGTCCTTACGTTACAACACCCTGCCCTCAAGCTAGCTACGGTTTACAGTCCTCCTACAGCTTGAGTTACTTTCCTGCATTAAATTTCATAAGCAAACTTCTCTTTTTTAAAGGTGGTGGTGTGTGTGATGATGATGGTTGATGATGGCTCTTGTGAGAGATTTAAAATGACCAGAGACAGTGTTTATTCTTTGTCATGACGTAGATCAAGATTGATGTAGCCATTGTCAGTGATAAGAATGTTTTATTTTGATCTCCGTGTACCAGTACAGGCTGAGGTATTGTTTGTAATTAGGGTTGTCCTTAGACTGTGACAGATTGAGCTAGGATAAACGGTCGGAGCTCTATGTTAACCGACTAGGGGAAGGGATCAAATTTTGTGACATCGAAAATGTGTCATGGGTGCAAGGGTGATATTCCTGTCAGCGAATTCCCATTTAGTTTAAAACAGTCAATAAACCAAGACAAGTAGCAAATGTGGCATGTTGCACATGGTAGACATTGCAGCACTCTCATGGATCTGGAACATGGTGTTGCTCTTGATTGCTTTGTACTGGGCACTCCCATATCATATCATCCTTCAACCATCCATCACCAATGCCTCCAGATTCATTCAGTTTTTTTTTCTTAAAATCTAACTTGTGCTACCTCTTAGGGTCATTAGCCTTTCAGGTTGTGATTGCTTGGGTTTTTCTGTGAACAGTCAGATTTGATGTCTCACAGGCACAAGATTGTCCATTTTATTGTTCTCTATGTGATGAATGTATATGCTTTTAAGTCCTTTTTAATGGACTTGTGTATGAATGAACATGTATGGCTTCAAATGAAAAGTTGGTATCTAAAGAGTGTATTATAGTATATGGTTCAGGCTTTGTGGTTTTTACCCCCTCAAAGATGTAAGTTACCCCTACAAAGACCCCTTAAAGTTAGTCTCAGGCACAATTTCAATCACTATTAGATGGTATATCCAGGTACAATCAGGATCCTGATGGAGGTTTTGTAAATGGAAACCTGAGCTCAATCTGATTCTTGTCAGTCTGGATACAAAATCTGGCAGTATTTGGCAGCATGATGGTAGACATTCTAAAAAAATTGTGATTGAAAACTTTTGATGTGCTGCAGCTCTATCCTTATCCAAGTTAAAGTGTCATGGAAACTGTGATTTCTGTATTCTGATTCTTAGCTATGCCCTGATTGCCACTTGCCCATGGAAGCTAAGCCAAAGTGTGAAAGGATAGATTTTAATACTTAATGCAGGTTGGGGTAGAAATGAATACTTCTATCAAATATGTTGCTTTGTGAATGGGATACCCTACATATCATCAGTTTAATTTTGTATGTGAAGTCATTAAATTAGATTAAAATCCAAGGATAATTATAGGATATAAGGATAATGTTGTTAATACCTCATCTTTGTGCCATTGACCCATAGATGGGGACTAAATCTTTTTAGTACATAAGAAGATATTGATGTGGATGGATGAAGAGGGGCTGCAGAAATAATACTTTATTTACCCAGGGCTTTTGATTTGGTCTCACAATCTGATCCTCCTTACCAAACTTTGACTTCTTGAAGTGGAGGCTGAGCTCATTAGATGGATTGGGGGACTTCCTTGTTGGCTGTGCACTGTCTGTTTCTAGTCATGGTTCATTGAGTTCTTCATGGCCAACTTGAAGTGTTGTTCCCCAAGGATAAGGATCAGCTTTAGGCCCAGTTTACTCTCATTTTTGTAAATCACATCACTGTCAGCCTATCTTGCTAGTATGAATAGTATCTTGCTAGTATCAGAATCCTTGCAGATGATTTTAACATGCACTTTGACAGGTTCTGAGCCACCTTGACCTTGATAGGGACCCTCCCTACCTAAGATCTTGGAATCCATACTAGTTAATGGAAAGCAGTAAATTGTGCTAGGAAGCCTGACTTACCTTCCAAAGAAAGTGTTCAGTAATTTTTTGTCAGGTTAAGTTCATGGTCACCAAAGGCCAGAACAGGTCACAACAGGGATATAATTGGATGTAGTTGAAATTAAAGTTACTCTGTCATGACATCTAATGCAGAAGAGCTATAATAAAACCATCCAGATATTTGGAATCCTCTCAGCAGGCTATGTGAGACATGATATATGTACTATGCCATTGTTAATTCAAATCTACGATTTTACCTGACCTAGGATCAGTTCAAAATCAAATTGAGTGAAAATGTGTATCATTATAACCACAGGGATAAATCGAAGTCAGTGATGTCAAAATGAACGTGGGATCTCTATTCTTGATGGAGTAATTGAATATAATCTTTTTATACATGTATTTCCAATCAAGAGGTCTGACCTTAAAACATTGATATGAATATTCTGATCAAGACTTGTAAGTATCTGGTGGGTTCATTCTGTGATATGAATTTCAGATTGATAGGCTTATCTTGTTCTTACTGCTATCTTAAGCTTTCCTTAGGTGAGGTCATTTTACCTGCACTGGTGCCCTGACCTTTAATGACCTAGACCCAAAATATTAACACAAACTGCAAAAATGAGAGAAAATGTATACCAAGTACAGCAGCACTGTGCCCCACCGTTTACAGGTAATGTGCGAAAAGCTCGAAGGGGGAGGCGGGTACCCGTCCACCTTCAGTGCGCGTGTTAAGATCTACACGCACACTGATGCTTCCATACATGTATTCAGGCACACCACTTCAGACACACAACACATGTCAGTAGCAAAACGCCCGACAGGACCGAAAGAAAATGAGTAATAACGCCGGAATACGAACACTGGAATGTGAAGAAACGCATGAGAATTGGAAAAAGGGAAAGAATTGTGGAGGATAATTTCTGGACGGAGTATGCCGGAATGAGCAGGGCGGAAGCCGGATGAAAGTGGTCCGAGAAGACGGGCGCGGAGCAATGGTAGAGCGGCGATGGGGGGGGCGGCGGCAGTGCCACGACTAGTGAGCCATGGACGGAGCGCAGGAGGCGGACGACCGACGCGCGGGGGACAACGGACAAGCGAGCCACGGACAGAGCGCAAGAGGCCGACGACCGACACGTATGATCAGAGCAACAACAACTCTGCTCATCACCAGCCACCTGTCCAAACATACATCAACACACTTAATGTTGATTCTTGCTGTTGGGTACAGATGGTCAACTCTAGGGATTGAGCAGTCCTCAGATTCTAAAGATCACATGCATTGTGACAAAAACAAATTGTGTCGCACTACCATATCGATCAGATTCCAATCATCAGATTTCATGAGGCCTCTATTTAGTGCCCATATGCAGCAAATTGTGGAATATTGTTCATGTGTGTGGCATACAAGCTATTCTGGGGGATTTGCCGCAACAACAACGCCGTCCGTCTCCGCCCAACTCGCACGCCATTACCGAGCCCGCCCCCATCAAATTCTCCCACCGTGTCAGTCGGAAACCCCAGGGGCCCCGCCGGACTCGCCGCCGCCGTCCCCCCCCCATCCCGCCGCCGCCATCGGTTTGCGGTCGACAGGAGTGGGACGCGTCGAGTCGCGCTTTTCCCCCTTTGCTCCGGAACGTGCGGTGCCAAATTCAAATCGTTCATTCAAATACCTTACCCCGACCTTCCTTCATTCGACTTCATTCATGTGGGCACTTGTACTGCCTTTTTCGCGTGCGGTCCCAGTGTGGTATGTGAAAACATGTATGGTTCCACATGGGTAGCATGCGGTATGTGCAGCGTAACTGGACTAAAAGGGTAAAATTTAAAAAGGTAACATTTCCCCGGAGCTGCTTATGGCCGTTAAAAATCCCAGTAAGGCTGGCTGGATGCGTGGAAATAACACCCACACCCCCCTCCACCTCTATCCCCTTTATCTAATTCAGTTATTCTATACATGTGGAAAGAAAACAAGTCAGCTTATGTGATGTGTTTTGTTTTCAGATTGGGATGTTCTTGTGCAGTGTTTTGCAAATGTTCTGATGATTAAAAATGCCGGATTTGGAGCCGGAGGGGCTATATACCGCCAGTCTAGACCTGACTGGTGGCGGACAACTGAATTATCTGGTAATGGGTTCAGCTCTCATTGTAATAATGATAGCTGCGACCTGTGTCTGCTGGATGAAGAAGCACGCAAGGTGGGTGCTACAAGTTTACTGTGTATATGTCTCCTGTCTGTGTGGCCGATTGTGTCAAGGACTCAAGTTTGAGCGAAAGTGTCCCTTTTCCAGTTGAGAAGTCAACTATTGATATTAGGGATTGTCTTAGCACTGTCTGCATGCGAGGCATTATTTAAAAGAAATATTACGATATTACTCGCTACCATCATTTCACTAATATCGATCTGAAGACGTTCCGAGAACGAAATATTATCGAATTTTCTACCATAAAAACATAATATTTCATTGATATTAGTGGTTATATCTAAAAGATGAAGAAGAAATATAAGAAGGGTGTTTCCCCAGAGGCATTACTCCAGCTGTTTTTTTTGCAAACATCGGAAAGTGTAACATGAATGTCTGTTAAATATTTGTATCCGTGCCGCAGTGCTGAAAACCTTGGACTGCCAGGACGAATAAAGGTCACCAATCACGACGAAACGGCTGTAAATGGAACTTCGAACTATGCTGGAGGTAGAGATGAGTCGAGGTGAGAAAACGGAGTAGTCTAATAGTTGGTTTCTGGCTCGGTATGCATCGTGCTTCCCTCTGGTTCGTTAATTGCTTGTTCCTATTGGTGTGAATTGCAAGTTAAAGTGCTAGATAGATGTCCTTTCAATTACAGATTTGGAAAAGATTGTTAGTAGAGAGAGAGAGACCATGTTCAGCAGTAACACTTTTTTAAACCTGGCGGGCTCCCATTAGCTCTTTGTATAAACGACATACTTTCTACCGCGCATCTACGATGTTTCAGTCCACACTTGCAAGCCCCTATCGCTATTGTGTTCAGTCATGGCTGATATGGTTAGTATGGTTTGTAGCGATTCTCAGACCCAGATTTCGTTGTCTTGCTGCAGGTTCCCGGGGATGAGGTGGCTTAGTGGATAGCACCCTTTGTCTTCTAAGCCACTGGTCCCGAGTTCAAGTCCCGGTGGAGCCTCTGAATAAGTTTATCTGATCTCAGATCCCCAAAATCCCTTCCAACAGGGTAAGAGTTGGCGACGCCGTATGACCCTGGCAGTTGGTGCGTCGTTAAACCCCAGCAATAATTATGATTGCTGCAGGTTCTCGGCGCTACAGCGGGAACTGCCTCAGATTCCCACGGTGCTGGGGGCGGCTCGCCGGGACAGCAGCGTGCCTTCTGAGCCCACCTCTGAGCTGTACGCCGTTGTGGCCGACCCAGGCGCCCGACCGCCTCCCGCCGCCGCAGCAGCCCCTCCTGCCGCCCCCGCCGCCACCGCTCCAGGGGAGGCGCCCAACTACGAGACGATGGATACTGCGCGCGGGGAGGGCGAGGAGGAGGAGCAGGATGAATATTATGAACAGCCGGCGGTTGCACGGTGAGGCACGAACTGTGGATGACAGGTTTTGTGGTGTATGGATAGGGCTGAATAGGAATGCTGGGGATGCTGAGATTGGTACACGGGAAATGCAATGGCATGCCATGTCATGACGTCAGGTTGTTTGATGGTGAACCTTGATTCTCATATTGTTATGATTATTTATTATTCACTTTTATCACAACAATCAACAACTGGGACAACCATGTGGTTAAACACTGCATTCGCTAAATGGGTAGACATTTGCTAGATTTGTGCGATAGTTTACTGCTCGTCCGAGCAATTTGGGATTGTGGCCACCAGATGATAACTTCAAATACATATCTGATGAAATAGAAAATACACCTTTATAAGGCAAGGGGAAGCACTTCGAGAAATATGCCAATTACTTTTACCCGGACATATGGGAGCACTGTCCCAATAAGTTAGACCAGTAACCATTTCTAAACATGCGGACAAATCCATGGAGCTTGGGTGCTTTCCATGCTTGAGAAGCCTTATGGATGGGCAATTTGGTAGTTTATGGTTAGATTACAGGCGTTTGACTTTAAATGTAGTGAAATAAAAATAGAAATAAAAATTGAGCATTTTTTATGAGAAGATAAAAGACCAGATCTAGGAAGCCCTCTTTTCTCTCCGAGTGAAAACGATGTGCTGACGTTTTTTATCCATGGTGAGTACCTGCGTCAGCGTACGCCCTGGTGATGTGCCCGCTTGACGCCCGTACGTCCGTTTCAGGGCGAGGTCGGAGCGTCAGAACAGCGTCCCTCCGCAACAGGCTCACAGCCGCAACGCCAGCGCGGTGAGTGAAGTGTGCCTGCTCATTGCACGCTTTACGGTGGTTGGTGGAGAAACACCTGCTTCGAAATCGTGGGGCAATCGGGGTACCTTATGGATGTGTTTTATAGAGGTGGGTGAATCGTCTTTTCTTTCGTGCATTCCCCAACTCACTCCTCCTGCTGTCCCGTCCGCGAGTCCCGTCTGTTCTGCGTGTTTTGTGTGCCCCGTGTGTTCTGATATGAATCCTGGCTCTTCTGGCCATAAATTCCGTCCGTCGACTAATAAGTGTGTTGTTCTGGATCCAGCGTCCTTTAGGTCCTGATCTGAGTGAGTCCTGCCTGTTCTAAGGTGTGAAGCCTGTTCACTGTGACTTGTAATTTCCGTCTATTCTGATCCGCAAGTCCCATGTGTTGTGATTAGCCAGTCCTGTGTGTTCTGACGCGTGTGTCAGAGTCAGAGTCAGAGTCAGTTTATTCGGTAACATCCTCAAGATAGCGAGGTTTTCATGCTCCCACGTCAATGCATTGTGGAAATAAAAGTAAGAGAGAGGTGAATAAAATTAAAAACATACATACAATCATCACAGTAGCCCTCAACCGTCACCACGTAAAGCTTCAGCAAAGCACGTTTGAACAGGCTCTTCGCTCCCAAATCGCGAATTTCGGTGGGCAGTGATTGTGCTTCGCAGCAACAACGTACGCAAGTCTGCGCTTTCCTACATTAGTCTAACTCGGGGTATCTGAAGCTGTCCTATCTGTCTGGTATGATGAGAATGGTGAACGAATTGAAACATCGTGCTCAAGTCGGTTGGTTGACATGTAAGAACACATTCTTAGCTAAACATAGTTGATGATATGAGGTCAGTGAAGATGCAGATAAAAACCCTAAGCGCTGAACATCTTGTGATATGTGGTCTGACCTTCTCTTGCCGGTAATGATCCTGGCACAAAAATTGATGAGCTTCGTACACGATGGAGTTGCGTTGTGCAGCAGTGCCGTAAATGGAAATGCAGTAACGAATCGAAGATATGACTAACGCGTTGATGACTGGTTTCAGAACAGATCGAGGTAAAACATGACTAGCATTTCTCAGTCCTATCAACATGCCTGTGCACTTAGCAGCTAAGTTGTCAATGTGTGTTTGGTATGTCAATGATCTGTCCATGTAGAGTCCTAGGTTTTCACTGCCCTACTCTCGGTCACGACAACATTGCCAACGCGAATGCTAACTTTGGCAGATTTTTAGCATTGCCTGCGTGCCGAAAACAATGAGTTGACTTTTGGAGGCATTTAATTTCAGCGAGTTGTGAGCAAACCAATCGAGCAATACGGAAACTTCATCTTCTAGGTCAGCAATCATTCGAAAAATGGTCTGTTTCTTGCCTGAGATGAGTATCTGGGTGTCGTCAGCGAACTGAACAATTTTGGCCTTTTGGTATACAGACTCAGTTCGTTAGTGAAGACCGAAAAGAGCAAACAAGAGAGAGATCCACCTTGATATACGCCCATCGTTTGGAAGAGATTTTGACCAGATTTTGACCCCCTCTTTAGTTGTAATTTTGACCTGCTGCTGGTGCTGTCTCAAGTAGTCTGAAAACCAATGATTTTCCACTCCGTAGGCATGTAATTTCTCGAGTAATTTAGTATGGTTGATCACATCGAAGCATTTTGAGAGATCGCAAAGTAGAAGAAGTGAAATGTTTCCATTATCCATGGCCTGGTAGATCTCATCGGTTATGAGAGTGTGTCCTATTAGTTGTGACCCGTAAGGTCTGTCGGTTTTGTTCCATGAGTTCTGACTGTTCTGAGAGGCGTGTCCTGTTTGTTGCGATTCTTAAGTTTCGTCTGTTCTGATCCGTGTGTGCCGTCCGTTCTGACCAGTGGGTGCTGGCCCGCGTGTGCCGTCTGTTCTGACCAGTGGGTGTTGGCCCGTGTGTGCCGTCCATTCTGACCCGTGTGTGACGTCCATTCCGACCCGTGTGTGCCGTCTGTCTGACCCATTTTATCGCCGCCTGTTCTGACCCATTTGTCGCCGTCAGTTCTGACCCATTTTTCCTGTCTGTTCTTACCCGTGTGTGCTCCCATTCCGACCCGTGTGTACCGCCTGTTCTGACCCATTTGTCCTGTCTGATCTGACCCACGTGCGCCGTCTGTTCCGGTCTGTGTGTCGCCTGTTGTGACCCGTGTGTGCCTTCCATTGTGACCTGTGTGTCCCGTCCGTTCTGACCCATTTGTCTTGTTTGTTCTGACCCGGGTGTCCTGTCTGTTCTGACCTGTGTCCTGTCTGTTCTGACTCGGGTGGCCCGTCTGTTCAGATCCGTGTGTCCCGTCAGTTCTGACCCATTTGTCTTGTCTGTTCTGACCCGGTTGTCCCGTCAGTTCTGACCCATTTGTCGCCGCCGCAGTCGAGCGGTGAGATCGCGGCCCGGCTGGCAGTCAGTGGTGGCGTGCCCGCCTCCCAGGAGCTGCCGTACATGACGCCGCCGGTGGCGCGCGGTCCGCCGGAGCCGCCCTCGCCCGTCACCCCCGCCTCTGCCCCCGCCCCCGCCACTGCCGCCGCCCAGCAACACTTCAGCGGCGACAGCGTTCACTCAGCCGATTCACGTGGGTGCAGTCCTACCGGGGAGATGGCCGCTCTGGGTCTGATGCTCTATAGACTCGGACGCTGTAAATTCTCTGCTGTTGCCACGTGTGCCCAACTATGCGGGAGTGTTCTGTGTTCGAGATATAATGTTGCCATACAAGAAAGACATATTCTGGTTAGGTACGGAGTATGAGTTGTGCGATGCGTGCTGAAGCTTAGGCGTGGCGTATGTGAAGTCGTCACCTGTCTCTCCGCTATCCTTCAGGCGGCTACACTCGTATCACGGTGCGGGAGCCGGCGGCCGAGTTGTCCCTGCGCTCCGCCGACCGTTCTCCCCGCACGGCCGCCGCCTCCGCCGCCCCCGCCGCCTCAGCAGCCCCGCTGCCCGCCGATAACTTCTACGCCACGGTGGACGGCAGCGATGACGACATGTACGAGGCCATCCCGGAGCGGCGTCGCCGCGCCGGTCAGCCGCCCGTGCTGGTGGCGTCGCCGCCGGCGGCCGCAGACCAGCCGGACGGAGCGGTGGCTGCCGACCCTGCCGGAAATGCAGGTATGTCCCGGGCGGGAGGATCCAGGGGTGCTGTTTTTCAGTGATCAACAGAAACAGTCCGCAGATAGCTCGCAGTCAGAATTGCTCTCTGTGAGTTAGCTGGGGTTTGTATACTAGGTCGTGTGTTCGAAGCTTGCTCTGAAGTTGTTGAAGACTCGTTATCGTCATCACTTGTCCCATAACCGGCCCGGCGCCGCGGCAGGTGCGGCCGGGGACGCTGCCACGGCCGGGGCAGCGGCGGCAGCGGCGCGGGCAGGCTCGATACCGCCGCCGCCCAGCGTCGACTCGCTGCGCCAGGCCCTGGTGCACTCCCGACAGGGTGAGGCCGCCGTCTGACCGCCAGGCTGGGGCTGACCTGCCCGCTGGGTGGGAAATCGTGGCGGGCCCGAGCTGAAGCGCGATGGGTATTTGTGGTAAAGCATTTACTGATGATCAGTGAATTTCGTAATGAATTGCAGTGTGTTTAAATACAGATATTATTCCTTCTAATAGCCAATCAAATTGTTCCTTAGTTTAAATCCATAGTTATTGGATGAAGTAGAAATAAGGAATAACTATTGTTATGAGTGCAACGAATTTTGAAAGGTTGGCTACGAATCCTAGTGGAACTTGTCTTTGGCCTGATTTTTTATTGACAAATCTGTCCTTTACTTCGTTTTGTGTACTGAATAAGGTTTAAGATGTCAACTGCGAAAATTATTTCGGGTTGTCTTTCTCCATAAAAAGGGCATAGCCCGAAACATTAAAGGTCACATCTCTCTCCCTTCTTCGCACCAATACCTCCAGTGACCTCGCCCTCTGACCCGCACCTCCGCGGCAGCCTCCTGTTCCAGCGTGGCGTCTTCCAGCACGTCTCCGCCGGCCGAGCGGCGCTCAGCGCGCTCGCCGCTGCCGCCTCTGCCTCCGGACCTGGACCAGCTGTACGCCAAGGTGCAGAAGCCGCCGCGCGGTGGCGCCACCACGCCGCCCACGCCGTCGCAGCTGATGCCTGCCGGCGACCACCACCAGCCGCTGCCCGTCAACTACAGCGACTTCGAGGTAGGTACCGGAGGAAACAGGAAGCACAGGGGATGGTATTGTGTGTACGTGCACCGGCACCGGCTTGGCTCGATTCACTTTTGCAATTGTAAACTGGATGAGGTGTTGGGTCCACCTGGTCCCAGCGGATCAGCGCTCGTACTTACTTGCACTGATCATATTGGCAACTGTCATTAATGATGAGTTTGAGCTCGGGCGTCAAAGTTGAGTTTGTTGCGTGAACTTCCGATGTATGTAATTCATAATAGTATCACTGGATAAGGCTAGAATATTTCGGAGCGATCACCAATGTCCTTTGTATTAAAATGATGTGGCGTTTAGCGCCCGACTGAATCGGACCAATAAGCATGAAACCTTTCTCCAACCACTCCCTGTATTCCTCTCCGTTGCGCTTTCTATGCGTAGCCTTAAATGAAAACTGCGCCACTGACGGCTGTTGATCGCATGGCACATCCGCAGGTGGTGCGGGACCCGATCCGACGCAACCGGCCTGTCGTGCGGCGCGAGTCCAGCCTGGACCCCAACTACGAGTCGATCGAAACACGCGCCTCGCGACGTGTCACCGCGCCTCCCTCCGTGCCTGGCGCCGACGAGGACGACGATGACGACGAGGAAGAGTTTGGGTACGACCGCGTGCGGCGGATCGGCTCGTCGGCAGGGGCGACTGTGGCCGGGTCGGAGGACGGTGCCGGCTACGCCAGGGTGCGGCGGCTGTCCTCGGGCCGGGCTGACGTGCCTGACCCGTCCGCACCGGTGGCGGCTCCCCTGAGACGCCGGGAACACCACTACGAGCGCGTCCGCCGGCGCCGCGATGAGGACCCGCTGTATGAAAAGATCAGCGGCAGTCCGGCCACCAGCGAGGTGTACGATGAGATCCGGTGGGCGGCAGGCCGTCGGCCGCCTCCTTCCGATGTAGAATCCTTCTACGAGTCGGTCCGCTTCGGTAGCGAGTCGGGTGATGTCGACCCGAACTATGAACTGTTGCCGGGGGGAAGCGGACCGGCTATGAGCGAAACAGACGAGCTATACGCCAGCATCTGGGACAGGTCTACCCCGGCCACGGTGCAGGACGGACGACACGGCAGCGGCCGGCGCAGCGGCGCCACTTCCGCCACAGTGGAGGACCCGTACGCCAGCATACGCCGCTCGTCCACCTCTCCGCCTTACGAGAGCATCACCCGGCCTGAGCCAACTGAGAGTGACTCCGACTCCGACACCATCGGCTACGAGAGCGTGCGTGCGGCGCCGTCATCGGTGCCGTCCTCGGGCGGCGGCGCCGGCGATGGTGGTGTTCTCACAGAGGTGGTGGACGGCTCGTCTGACGAGACCACCACCTCTGCCATCACGCCGGTCGACCTCAGCCAGCTGTACGCCCGCGTCCAGAAGGTGCAGCGACAGACGGTGGCGATCACTGACGGCGACCCGGTCCTGCCCCCGCCAATCTTCCCCTATCAGAACCACGCCGCTTTAGACTCTGCGCCTTCGCTGCCGCCGCCGCTAGACTCGGACGCAGCGCCACCTATACCGGACGCGCTGTGGACGGTGGCGCCACCTGAGTCGGCGGACGACAGCGGCGCTGCGATGCGGCTGGACAGCAGCAGTGCCAGCACGTCCCAGTACACCAGCGCGTCAGAGGCGGGCACCCCGCTGCTGCCGAAGCGTCTGGACGATCTGGGCTCGCCGCGGCGCCGGCGCTCCACCACCAGTGTGGACAGCGGCTCAGTCACCCAGTCGGACAGGGACGACCTGATGGCGTTTATGCCGTGAGAGGGCGCGATTGCACCCCGGACCAACCTGTGAGTAACCATTGGTGTTTACTTATGTGCCTGTCGAGTTTACTTTCGTATTTGACCAAATGGATCGGCAGTACTGTAGTGATCGGCTTGTGTTAAAAAGTATGCTCTAAAATTGTATTTTATTGCGTGTAGGCCTTTGGAACTTTATTTCATATTTTTATTTAAGGTGTGCGATAATTCCACTGCCATGATCATCAAGTTTGCTGTAAATATTTGCTGCATAGTGTTATCGAAGTGATACCATTTTGGCTAATGGTCACATATGTGATGCGTGAATTTTTGGACATGTGTTTCGCTGTTCCTTAGTTAGAACGTTATACCCTGTTTTATTTCCCCAGTGTTCCAAATCTCAGGGTGCTGGGCGGAGAGCGGCATCCAGGAAAGCTAAATTTTCTTCTCACTTGTGTTTTTTTCTCAGTTTTCCACTCTATTTCAGGTATAGTTTTCTTACACCGTTCAATAATTTTGGTGAATGTAAACTTATGAAAAGTATATATGCTAGAAGAGGAATTTTTATGAAAAGGTTCTTCCTAAACTTTCATAAGAGCTTAATTGACTTTTGCAATATTGTAACTTGCATTTCCTACTCGCTGATTATATTTTGAAATACTAATTTGGCACTCAGCACCCAAGCGCAGAAAGTTTTGGGACCATGTTCCCCCATCGTCAAGTAAATGCCAGTTTTTCCTGTATATGAGAGGTTTAATGTCGATTATTCACCCCGACTTGTTGAAAGAATACTCGGCCATCCACTAATATCACCTCGAGATGCACAGTAGCAGACACAAGTACGACCCTTGAGACGGAATAATGATTTTGTTTGAATTAGTTTTGAGGACTTATATAAACTTGCTTCCCAAGTCTTGCTCAGCATATCTCTAAACCATTTTCGTTTTATTACTATGCATCTCCCTTATTCAGTAGGTACCGTGGATATGTAGGTGCATAGAGATATGTTCAACAGCTCCGTTTACTCGTTTCGTCCGAATGTAAAATGTTTCACAACGCATGGGGAAAGTTGGCGCACGTAGTTGTAGATGATTTGGTTTTGGGCGAGCTATTGCAGATGATCAGAAGTGGGTCCGTCCCCTGTTCCGGCGCGGTCACCTAGAGTGGGCAGGGTGCCGTATTTTCGTGCCAGTTATACATCGGAAACCGACGGTTGTTGGATCGTGATCTGGACAGCTTCTCATGCCTCATGTAACTTATAAAATTGTGGAATACAATGCAGCAATTAAGCTGCTTAGCTAGCCTCCTGGGAGATGATTACGCTATGTCTCCTCTGCATCTAGTGTCTTGCAGCGTTATGGCGCAAAGGCATAACTCACAATTGTCACGCCTGTTCGGACCAAGACGCGGGGATAAATTTTCGGACTCGTCTGTGCTTATCGGAACGAAAATTTTTTGTCATTATGATGTCATTGGGTGGCAGAAAAGCAGCTGAGCGCCACAGCGCCATCGGTGTCGGACCGGATTACACCGTGTTTGATGGGTGCAAGCACCAGATGTGCGCGCTCGGGCAGTGTGAGGTATCTGGAAAACCACCCAGCCTTCTGTTACACACTGCACGCTGACACTGTGATCGACCTGCTCGCAGTCGTGTGTGCAGCAGCGATGCCGCGCTTTTATCCCCAGGAAAGCTGGATGCCTCGAGCTTCTGTTTTGCTTATGGCTTAGTGTATCTCCTGCAGAAAATGTGTCCGCACGCTCTGTGATGGCTTGAGAAACTATTGTTGGTTTCTTCCAAGGAGCAGCAAAGCTTAGATTGTAAGATACGTTGTGTTGGATGATCCATGTGTGATGGATGCAACCGGCATAAGTGATTTGTGTCGTCTTCCATATGAAATTTGGAAACCTGAAGTGAGAGGCCACCAGTGACGTTGATGGCCGTGATGCCAAACTGAGTGGTGTGACTGTAACTCATCCAAGCACGCTTCGATACGAACAATGGAAACTTCCACCTCTCGAGGTTGGTGTCCGTGGTTACGAGTGGACGAGTGCCTGCGCTAGCCTTAAAGTTCAGAGGGTTGGGTCGTGCTGCATTTGGCGCAGAAGCATCAGTGGTACCTGCTAATACGACCGGTTGCCAGTGAGTCATTTCATGCGAGAGGCGCTGGATTCGTTGAATGTCCCCATTTTTTATGTGTGTTGATTTTATGATAATTTATACGCTGTCGGATGTTGATAGTAGACAGCATCTGACTTATCACGCAGCCATTTTTTCGCACATATGTCAGCTTATTTATTTACATTTTTCTATCGCACGTGTTCAGTGGCCGCGAGTGATGTGTTAAATCATGTATTTATTCCCTTTCTCTGGACTGGATCGTCACAATGGCATTGGTGGTCTTGTTAATTGCACGCTTTTGCTTCTACTGCGCTTTCACAAATGTCTGGTTTGGTTTAATGATATTTCTTTCTAATCACAGTGATACCGGAGGTGTGGTTTTCAAAGAACACACCTGCATCGTAAAACTTGACCCAATCAATGAGTGGGACTCCCTTTCTCGCAGCTTACTGTGGCTAATTTTTCTAACTTATTTGTAGTATAGTAAAGAGACTCCGTGTGACATGTTGAAATCGAGAATCACGTTTTCCCAGAATGCCGTTAGTATCCGTAGAAAATGAGCGAAGATGTATTTTCCTCGAGTGTGTTCTTGAGACCGTTCTGTCCCATGTGACTCTGTCGGATTGCCTCTGTGTGCTGTATGGCCAGTGAATAGTCTAATGATTTGCCTAGCATCGCACCCTAATTTATGGAGATTCATGCCTAACATGTAGCGAAATGTGAGTAGTGTTTCGCTCATTATTCCTGCCTTTTGACGAGCCAGAAGTGACAGGGCTTCGAAGGTTGGGCGATGCTGGAGGCAGGGGTTGTTACGCAGACTGACAATTGTCATCTAGATCCCCTTTGTCCTTATCTCGCTTTTGAGCCTGTGTCACAACAGAGCCATTGAAAAGATCCAGAACTCACGAATCCCAGAGTTCAAAATGAGTTCGCACTGCTTTTAGTTAACTGCAATATACTCGCAAGCGGTGCCAAGTCGGCTGTGCCGCTGTCTCCGAATCAGTCGTATTGGGTACCCCCAATGGCTGAATTATTCTGACGACCGAGAAGTGAACAGATCGGAACAAGGGTGCCAAAACACCACTGGCCCTTAATTCGTACTGGGTCTGCTAACTCTGCCTATCTGGGGTCAATCCAGGGGTTAATCCAAAAGATGGGGCTGAAAGTCTGGGGGTATCTATATACACGTTTTTCAGGCATATTTGGGCCGGTGTCTACAAGTGTTTGTTTTGCTCTCTTCCGGCTGTTCAACTCGTACAATATAGCTATCATCCAGTTGCGCTCAGCCTTCGGGTCCTTGTCAATTCTGGATCGTACCTAGTGGGGTAAGAGAATGGAAACGACGTTGCATTGTGACTGTGCTACTTTCATATGTGCCGCGAGCTGAGCGTCCGGTTTCGTCGCGTTTTCTAACCAGCGCTGTGGAACATTGGTCTGGTAGTTGCGCCTTATTTGATATTTGTCCTCGTTGGAGGTGTTGGAACACAATATTCCCAGCTCCTTGTCCGACCATTTCGATTCACATGGTAGCCCTGTCAATGAAAGAAGGTGGTGCTCTCGAAAACTATGGCAATACTCGACAGAAATATACGGGAGCTGGCATACTGCGGTATAGACTCTTGTTGATGCCTCTAAGTACATCTAACAAATAGGCAGTTGACGTATTAGCGACGCTGACCTTGTAATATGTTGCACTTTTCGGTTCTGTAGTTAGTGCCTGTGCACAAATTCACCTGACTAACGTGGAGTGGTGTGAATGGGACTGATTGTATGCATCCAGTTGGTGCTTACAGTGGAGGCCCAGTTCAATGGTGGCACTAGATACATTGTTGACACCTCCGGTTGCTTTTGAGGAATGCTGCCAATATAAGGACTTTTATTCTTGTAATCGCTGTTTTACTTCTCAGGACAAGCTACACCTGCCATTTTGTCGTGTTTCAAGACTTACTGGAATGTCGTCTACACAAATGTGCGTCTACACCTTCCCTTGGCGAGAGAAATTTGGAAAATCCCAAGCTGCAATGCTTAGCACGTTCTTTTTTACCAGTTTTAACAGCTGCCGTTTAAAACTTCATGGCTTAAAGCTTTTACGTATGAAACTTTGGAATCATAGGCTTTTGTTTTGCGATTATTTGGTCTATAGGAAATAGATGTGTCGTCTCTCAATCATCAAGTAAGATTACACAATGCTCAAGAGTTTATTGATAGACGCATTGAAATATTTAAATACAGCATCAGGTAAAGAACGTTTCCTTACGCTGTTTTCACACGGCCATAGGCTGATACGTTACAAGTCTCACTACCCTATCTGCCGTCTGGGTTGTTATATTACCCGTCAGGATCTGGCTGACTGGACATGAGAGAAACGGCGTTTGCATGCAAAGTGCCGGGCATTCTTGTTCCCAAACCTCTTCTTCTGTCAGCTATTTGAATGTTTACCCGCTCGGGACTAGTGTCCATTTATGTCGGAACAAATGCAGATCTATTCCTCGTTGGTTAAGAGTCCTTGTGTCCTTTGATGAATCTCGTGTCGCCCCCTATCGTCTACTTTTCCTAAAGGTACAATTCTGTGAGAAAGGAAACAGACGTGTTGCTTCAAATGTGGGAGGTAATCGCGTGAGACCTCGAGTGGGCCGTTTCTTTTTTTGTCCCCAACGCAGGGGTGAAGGAACTGCTTAAAAAGTGGGGGGGCAACCTTAGAGGGGGCCCAGTCCACGGGGGCCCATGATAAGAAACAGTTTTAAATAGCTCGTTTGGTATCAATAGGACGCTAGGGTCGTTCATAAAAAACGTTTACTTTTTCAAACTGGAACCCACTTTTTCCATTATATATTCAATTCTAATTTCAATGAGCCACATTTAAAGCGTCTACGACAACGGAAGATATCGCCTCAAAACTGTTTAAAGATTTCATGTTTCAGGCGCCAGATTAGCTGCCCGGCGTTGCAGTCTCCCGTTGTTACATTGGGATGAAAGGGGTGCATAACCAACCTGTAGAGACAGCGCGGCATGTACGTGCGTATAAGAACGATAAATGGACTTCAAAAAACATCCATTTACATGTCAGATCTATTTGCAGCGTAACATAAATACGTGCTATTCCACATGAGACGTCGAATTACATGTTTCAACAGCCTAGTACTCTAAATCCCCACAGAACAAGAATGCTTTCCGGAAGTGAACCTTTATTCTGGCAACTTTCGTTGGAGAACGTGTTTGTGAACGTGAATGTATTTTTTTCACCGGATCCCTTCATCAAGTCCCACTACCTCACTCCATGGGTTGAGCGCGGCGCCTGTGGCGACCCTCCCCATGTGTAATCATTGTCCTTCCCCATCAACCATCCTATCCTTATCCTACAGTGTGTTTTTGCTTAAGTTGTCATTTATGTCCCTCATCTTCATTACGACCGGCGTCAGAATAGCCACATGAATAGTGGAGATGCCGTGTATGTCAAATAAATAAAATAAATAGAACGTGGTTGAGGCAGGTGCTTCTCTCTATTCTCCTGTGAACTATTTAAGGGCTCCGATACTGCTAGAAGAAGATCCTGTTGCATATTTTTACCCTTTAGATGACTCACGAAATCTTCCACCAGCTTCACACCACAGTCTGTGGGGTCGTTCACCACAGTAAGTTCTGGAGTACCTTGAAACCGGGAAGCTATACCAGTCACCAGCTGCTCAAAGGAGCATTGTCTGGTCAGAATCTCAGATTCAGGCGCTCGAATACCAGCCAGCTTTCAGTAATGACAAATTGGCAGAGGCTTGGTATCGAGCCATTTACCGAGCTTTTCACAGATTTTGTCGAAAACTTAGCCTGCCCAACTCAACGGTGGATGGTTTTGCTGTTTACGCCAGGTCTTGTGTCACTGTCTTCCTACCTTCAGCATTGTGATTCTTATTTGCGAGGCAGCTTATAACTTTCTGGGTACAGATAACAATGGCGTTTGCACATTGACTTCAGCGCTTCTTCACAATACCGGAGTATTTTTATTGGGAGACCTATCAGGGAACGTTCCTGGATCATCAGGCAAGGCTAGTGCTTTGGTTCTGGAAGACATGCCAGCTCTGTTTTCCTTGAGAAGATTATCACGAATTGCACAACCTGGTTTGCCTGTGGCTGTCAGGAGAGGCTGATCCAACAAATATATGTTCAGAAGACCCGGAGCCCACCAGAGAGCCAGATTTATGGAATGTAGGATATGTATGGCATGAAGTACGCCCTACTACTGAGTCAGATTCCGTTCGTCATTCCAGAAGATACTTAAAGACTGACTATTATATTTTTGGGGGCTTAACGACGTATCAACCGCTCAGGTCATATGGCATCGGAGGCGGAAGGGGAAAGAATTAGGCTTGAGCTAGAGCAGGGCGCGAAATCCTGCCTCTGAGTGGCCACGTGGGCTCGAACCCACGACACCCAGCATACACAGAATGTCATTGGCCGAGCCGAGCGCGCGTGCTAACCGACTGCCCCACTCAGACCCCGAAAGAGTTGAGCAGTTTTCCTTGTAAGTGGTTCCCAACCATGCATTCTGGTTCCTCCGTCGTGGATCTGGATAGACAGCTTTATAGCATTCTATGAGCTTCAAAGCTATCCATAAAATGCAGTGCAGTGCTTTCATTGAGTTGATATAGAAATCGCCCTGGATGTGTTAAAGTCAATTTGCTATCAGCTGGGGTATCTGTGCACAGAAAATTATATTCTGTCCCCTGATGAGAATCGCCATATTAGAGGTAAGGAGCTAATGGCATAACAATTGGCCAAATTAGCAAACAATTCACAATAGTTGGAAGCAATCTGAATTAAACAAAAACTATGAAGCAGCTTATATGTTATAGCGTATATAACTGAACATTATATTTCAGGAGGTAATCGCGATTGGTTTAAGGTTACTTCTTAAGAAAAAATGATTCACCTTGCTCAGATCAAAGTTTGTTGTGTTTGCTTTTAATGCTCTTGCTTTAATTCTCTTAATGTTGCCACAATTTAACCAGACGGTAGGTTTTAGGGGTAAACCCTAGTAAAAAAGCAGAGATAAAAAACGCCACGGGATGAAAGATGTGGCCACAAGATGCTTGTTTTTCCTCTCCAAGGATCATTCACTCAAAAGCGATTCTGAACATCTAGAGGACCAAGGTCCAATGTTAACACTGAAGTTGACAGGTTCCGTTTGAAGTTGACTGTCGAAACACCGAAACCTTGCTTATAAACTAATAAATCAGGGTAAAGGGAGGTTTAAGGGTGGGGAGGGAAAACACACACTTTTTCCCCGAGCTTTCCGTTTGTGGAAATTCATTTTTTGCACCTCCCCTGGATATCCCACTGAGTATATGAATCACGAACTCTGCCATCATAAACTCGCCCTGCAGGTAATATGCCGCTCAGGTATAGATCACCTGCATCCTGAACCACAGGTCCCGGATTCAAGGCCCAGCGGGCTGAATAAGTATAACTGAAACTCCCCCCCGCCCAGAAAAAATACTCCGAACAGGGTCGTGTTGGTGGTGCAGTATAACATTGGTTGTTTGGTGCATCGTCAAGCAGTTATTGTTCTTATTCGACTCGCCATGCTGCCATCAGCAACATATCTCCGTAGCTTAATATAAGGAATGTGCTAGCCCGGCACCACCTGGGGTCTTTCGTAACCCCAACGCCGGGGGGGCGAAAGAGGGCCGGGGGAGGTGATCAGACACCCTTACTATCTCAGGAACCGGCAGTGATACGGAAAAAAATCAACGGCGCTGAGAGCGTCTTACTGTATTTTACTCTGGAACCGAGTTTGAACCATATCCGCGGAACCGTGACGGCACTGTGAGCCAAACTGGGTCAAATTTAGACCCATTTAGGAAATTCATTTTGACTCGGGAACCAGTAGACCTAGGACAAGATCAAAGACATGAATGCACTCGTCTTGATCCAAAGATTCAAATGATATGCAGCATGACCTTGTAGGGTCACATTATGATCTCGACCTTAGGTCAAGGTCAAATAATTGCCTTTGAAGGTCATGTTGTTTATCCTTCAAATGCTTGGGTCATGCTCGTCACTACGATACCAAACCCAAATCTGTATCTTTTTTCGTTGAAAAGTTATAGACACAAAATGTCCAAAAACCGTCACCTTTGGTGAACTCTGGAGACCTTGGTACTCACCTAACCTTAAGATTGATGACCTCGTCCCCACTTTTTGTTTCAGTAGATGTAGAATGATATTCAGAAGCTTTATTTAGTTCTTATAGAAACTGAGTTATGCCTTGGTTTTGTCAGTCGCATTTTATAAGAACAAAATCAGCTTACATGGGCTTAGAAATTACGTCATAACTCGTAGACCTGACCTGACTTAGTGCCAATTTCTGGTCATAAGCTAACAAATTGATCATCCTAGAAGCATACAAAGCGATGCGCATCACATTAAAATCAGCTTAGAGCCAATCGCGGAAAACCAAGGGATGGGGTTTAATCCGACCCCTTAGGCGGTGAAGGGTTCAGAAACGGTCGAACAAGTAATAAACTGGCTCGTGCAGGCTGAATTTTTTATTTTTGGGTCAAATTTTCTGAATAAGTAATTTTCTTATGGACATGCGCAAAATAATATCATATCATCATTTGCATTCTCGACAAAAAAGTTCCCGTTGACACAGTCTAACGCACATGCCACGCTGTCTTTGCTGGTACGCTATGCGCCCCTTTCATCGAAATTTAACAACGGGAGACTGCAACGCCGGGCGGCCAATCTGACGCATGAAACATGAAATGTTTAACCGCTTTACATTTTTCCTTTGTCATAGACGCTTGGAATATGGCTCATTGAAATCAGAATTGAATATATAATGAGGAGAAAGTAGGCTCCAATCTGAAAAGTAAAAAAAACTTTTTAACGACCCTAATAAGACACGCATGCACACTAGGTTGTCAAGATATGACAAATTGAAAAATGTAATTTTGCCCTATGATTTCGAGTTGTATTATGATCTAATATATCATAGAAAACAAGTTTTGTCCTTTTTACCTAAAGGTTTTTTTAATAAGAAATACATTTTTAAGCTCTTTCGGAGGATTTCAATCATGTTTTACCAAAAACCTGTTTGTTATATTTACTCTTGTTTTTATATTAGGTCTTGAGAGCTCGCAGGTTTGATTTCCATGGGAGGGCCCAAGAATTAGTCTCTGGAGCAACCCAGAGCTTGTCTCTGGGTCTTAAATAAATAATAAAAATACCAGGCATATTTAACAAAAAAGACATTGAAACATACCAGTTGGGTAAAGACAGCCAGGAAAAGTAAATTGATTCTGTCAGAATAATGCCGCTTGTTAGCACGTTAGTCAACGACCAAGTAATACCAACATGTGCTTTTCTCTGTCCTAAAAGGTTGTCCCGTGCCTGGCCAGGCGATTGTTTTGCTACAATCGCCCTAGTTTGAGAGCTCGTTGTCTTAACATGCGCATTGACGGGGGTCTGAGCCACCTTCGCTTTGACGAGGGGGTGGATACCCGCCCCCCATTAGATCTCGAGAACCACGGTAGGAAGCGAAAAACGGTAAACGGCGTTGGGTAGCCCATCCACTTCTCCATCGAAAATATTTGTACCATTTTTTTGTCAGCTCACATTTAAGGTCACGAGAGGTCAAAACATGCCGTAATAGTAGGGGGCAGGCCATTTTTAACATGTTAACTGGGGGCCATTTGCCCCCCAGTGCCCAAATGGCCCCCAGTGAAATACACGATGACTAAAACGACCAAATGCAGACCCCAAAAAAAAAGACAACACCACCCGATAATTATAACTGCCATTCGGTCCCAAATTGGCAATCCACAAAAATGTGTTACAAAAATCCCCCTGGCTGTCACCATCGTGAAGACGAAACAAAGCGCGTAGTTACGGAAACCCGGCAAAGCAGCCCAGCATCAACTAATCACAACACTGGACAAACGCGGCCACAAGCAATCAAACCTCCGTTCTATCCGACCGGAAGCCCACATACCAGCCAGTACCGTGACATTGCATGATGCTCTCATTTCACACGCAGTCAGTTGTCAGCCTAAGAGCTCGTTCGTGGATTAGACGGGACACGGTAGTCAAAGTGCGTAAGATTGGTGCGGGGGTGGAGAAGTGCTAGCATTTTATTTATTATTGTGGTGGTAGTATACACAAGCGTCGCCACCGGCAAAAAAGAGGGGCCAGCGAAACTCAACCGATGCTGACAGCAAACTTTCCACGTTAGTACCAAAAACTTTTCGAATTAGGGCCCTCGTTGCCTTCCGCAGCGGCTGGTTATACAAATTTCCGGTTCACCCCATTTTGACTGAGATCAGAAATTATTGGTAAAAAGGGGTATTGATGATGATGATTGATGGATAAATCATTCGATGGCCTCGCGGGGTGGAAGGGCACCCTGGCTTCCTATTAGATGGGTAGTGCTGAAAATATTAGGTCAAGTCAATATCAAACGTCAACAATTAGTTTTAAACAGTGATACAAGTTGTTTTTCTGTGGTTTTATGACTACCCTAAGGGTCGTTTTAGCCTCAAATCTGGCTTTTATGGTTTTTATTTGCCTATTTTAGTGGAAATAAAATTTTGCCCCTCTGGCCCCTTTTTCTAACTCAGTCTGACCTTTCCGCGAAAAAACCGGCAGCCCTGGGCAACACCTTAATCTCAAACTTGCAACAACTAAGGGGCGCGGTAGTGGGTGGTCAGCGTACTGGCTTCCATTCAGCCGACCCGGGTTCAAGGCCCGGCGGCTTCCCGAACAAGGAGCAACTGGCCCCGAGAAACCCTTCCAACAGGAAAAAGTGGCGACGCCAAACCCGGCAGTTGGTGCGTCGATAAGCCACAAAAATTATTGCAATAACAAAAACTGAAAATATTTTTAACACTTACGCGTCTAAGTTGTATTAAAACCCCAAAATGGGGTCTTGACCCTGAAGACGCCATAATGGCCAGCACAAAAATGCCCCCCCACCGACTTTCCCTTAAAAATGCCCTACTAGGGGGCTGATAAATCTCAATGTTATAGTTGCTCAGTTGCCACTTAACACATGATTCTATATGAAAAATGATAACTTTTGATGGTTTTGTTATGGGCGTAGCTTTCAAAAAAACTTCGACCATGGGCAATTGAAAGTTTTCCTTTCTGCCAGTCATTTCCCGGTACCGCCCGGGTGTCCAATAGGTCCTATCTCTCTCAGTTTTTCGCGAATATTTGTGAGCGTAATTGCACCAAAGAAACGAAACTTTGTAAAATGTCTAGTTGAATAATTTTTAAACTTTAAAAAAATCGTGTCAAATCAGGTTACTGACTTATGACGTCATTACTTAACACTCGCACTGGAGAGGGGTCTGGCACTAACGCGCTCTGGAGGGGGCCTGCTAAGCTCCCTTCTAAGATCTCAAAAACTAAGTGTTTTAGAAGAACGCCAGTTGGAGGGTGGGTGGAGGGTGTGATGGTCTAAATAATGACTAATTTTCATTTACCTAGCTCAATATCTTCCAGGTCAAACGAGGTCATTAAGGTAAAATTTTGGCCATGCTGGGTACTTATTGGAAAATGATGTGATTATGCGGGAAAAAGACCTGAATAAGCTAAAGGCGGACCAGAGTCATAGATGGAAGATCGCAAATAATCTTTCTTGCCATTTTTAGGTCAACGCTATTCAAGGGCATTGACTTATAAGGTCACAATATGGTATGCTACCTACAATGTATACTATTTCGAACTCTTTTTATGCGGGAAAAAGACGGGAATAAGCTAAAGGCGGACCAGGGTCATAGATGGAAGACCGCAAATAATCTTCCTTGCCATTTTTAGGTCAAGGCTATTCAAGGTCATTGACCTGTAAGGTCACAATATGGTATGCTATCTATAATGTATACTATTTCGAGCACTATAGCAACTGTTTGATGAGATATGAGGATTGACCTTTACCAATAGCCTTTGACCCTGGCCTTTGACCTCGACCTTTACATGAGGTGACTTAACTATGACGTCATAACATAATATGCGTCAGACCAGGTAACGCTATATGACCTAAAGCACTAGGGTCAATGACATTGAAAGTTTTGATATGACCTTGAACTGTGACCTCTGAAATCGATCTTGACCTTCATTTGAGGTGAACTTAACATATCATCCCGTTTATATGGCGTTATGACGTCACCACTCGGTCTCCAATGCAAGTGAACTGGTCCGACCGCGCGATTCCGGCGATCTCAAAATGCAGGTCTAAATTTGAAGGCCTTTGAGTAATACGAAATTCAACCGATGAAACGAAATGCTCTCAAATGTGGCCAAGTATCAACTTTCGGCTACGGGCGGTTCTCCAGACACCTTGAAAAATAGGTGGGGGTGGGGGCTCCGCGGTACCCTCCAGTCCACGTGTTAACCCTTTAAGTCAATTTTGCTATTCTTAAAAGTGGAAGACTAAACCAGAGTGCAACTCGCCTGTTAAAAGAGCTAGATTTCAGTTTTCAGATCATTCAAAAGCCCATGGAATATATATAATCGGAATTGCTGACAATAATTTTGAGGTCAGTTCAACAATGAGGAAACCAAATGTCACCAACATACACCATTATGAAGAAAATTTTGCCTATGTTTTCGAACACAAAGATATAACAATCATTTTGCTTCATGACAAAGGACTTGCAATGGTATGCAAAATGACCTTGACATGTCGTTATTTGACCCTGACCCGAGGCCCTTGACCTCAGGTCATGGTGAAATATAAAGGTATCCCGTTACCTAAGAAGGACATGTTGCATGACATTCGTCTCGTTGAGCTGGAACAAACACATAAATACCGCCAGATATCTTCTAAATCTTCGCACGGGGCCGTCGGAGCGAAGACGAACGCTGTCCGTTTCCTTGGTGAGGCTAGGTGAGGCTCCCCTTTCACGCATAGATACATTGTCACAGCGGCAATAAACGTGAAATCAAACGGAAATAACTACTTCTGAAAGCCCCTGCAGAGACAAAAAACAGTTAGTGCCCAAGCACCTTATATCAAGTCAAAGTAATGCAGTAACATTCTTATGTAGAATATACCAAGTCCACCAGGGCTCTCCTGGTACCCGTCACCTTCTGGGGGAGAGGAACAAGGCCGAGAGTTCAGGTAGCAGGGTGGTCTTGATGTAAGGTCAAAGGCATAAACTACCCCAACAAAGCAATAGCATGCATGACCCTGATTAGTATGGGCCAAATGGTCTTCCTGACACCAACATTATAGTTATACTGCGTTTAATTGCAATCCTTTAACACTCTCAGATAATATTGTATACTCTTGGTGACCTCTGCTGACATAGCTATGGACCTAACCGGACATCTGTTTGTGACATATCGCATTTTTCAATTCAACAGCTTTTAAATGTTATCCAATCCAGAAATTTCGTCTTGCATTTCTAAGAGTGAGCTAAATTTCCACTTCGAAAAAATCACTATGCATAGACATAGGAATGACGTCATAACTCAGTGACCTGACCTGACCTATCCAGGTATTTTTGTCAAAAATATTGCAAAATTTGTCAGGTAACAGATACGCATACTGACACTGCCTTAAAACAAATACTCTTGGAATTATTTGCAAGAGAAACTGAGAGTAGCAGGTCAAACGGAATACTCAGTACGTGCCGGAAAACAAGCATCAGAGACGAAATTTTCACTTGCCCATGGTCGAAGTTTTTTTGCAAGGTAGAACAATATCTTCTGCACTCAAAGTCTTCATTTTAACCCCAGAATCACCTCCTGAGTGGCAATTTGTCTATTCCAAAAATTATTTTTTCACCATCATTATCATCCCCCTAGTAATAGGGATAACATGTAAATTAAGTTTTTCGGCCATTTCATCTGAACAAGTAAAGATAGAGAAAAACGACTTGGACTATATGAATCCTGGCAGCAAGCCGAATCGAATGATATATAATTTGACCTTGCTAGGTTAAATCAAGGATTTGACCTGACCTGAGGTCAGGTCAAGGTCAAATTAAATAAAATGCATATCATTAGAACTGCAAAGACAAGGCAAGTCTAATGCAGCTAAAATAAACGCTCTATCACCATCCGTTACTGAGTTATTCAGTAAAAACCATTTTCCCACGTATTTTCCAATCAAAAGGTCATGGCTCGTACCTGACCTTAGGTCATGGACTTCAAACATACCGGAACATATTTTAGAAAACTCGGTGAGGCCATTGTGTGATATGAGATTCAATCCGATAAGTTTACCCTGTTTTGACTTATGCTATCTTAAACTTTTTTTGAGGTCAGGTCACTTGACCTGTACTGGTGACCTGACCTGAGATGACCTAACCTTAAAATTTTGACAAAAGTTGTAAAAATGATGAGGAAAAAGGTATGCCAAGTACGGCGGCGCTACGCGCCGCCGTTTTTTCCACTGTTTTCGAAAAACCCGAGGGGGGGGTGGGTACCCGCCCCCTGTCAATGCGCGTGTTAATGCGATCCTATACCTAATATTTTATCCTTAGAGCAATTGAAGTATGACCTCAAAAAGGTCATTTATTTGATCCGTAATAGGCAAAGGGAGAATTATGCCTGCCGGACATGTTTTCTGAGAGGACTGCTACTTTTTTGGCTATCGTTTAAACGTTCATAAAATGTGGCATCGTCTTAAATTTGAAAATATTCATTCGGAGTGTTTAGATAAAAAATCAGTATTCATTCATCACCAAAAATAGATTGGGATATTTTAGGTGTCGTTTTAAAGAAAATATATAATGGATTCTCTGTCAATAAATGACCTTATCATGCCCGTGTGCTTTTAATTTTTTTAATCTTGAACTCATGGTGATCACATTTGCTAGTGCAATGCGTACAAAATTAAAAAATGTCATCTTTCACCAAATGGAATGAATTATTTTTTATTTAATTTGTGCAGCTGCATTATTGTGCATACGGTTTGTGCATTGGTTTTATGGTACAATCTTGTTATACGTTTAATATCATTCGCTTCATTCATACTCTCTTCTGTTGGATATCTGCGCGTCGTTGAGAAAACGACAATCCCATGACTAGCCATGGCACGCTCACAAACGAGCAGTTGAAACAACTGAGAATTCTAATTTCATCTTTGGTCATGCGGGAGAGGCATGACACAATTGCTCGTTGAAATGTGACATCATTTCCCAACGGAAGTATAGAGAAGCAGATAATCTCAATGCAACATTGTACGTCCCGGCATATATTGAATCTAGTTCTTATGATGCATAGGTTTTACCTAAAGCAAAACGGGGGGAGCGCATACAGGTAAAGACCGACTACGACCATCTAAAGCTGGATGCAGTCCTAAAGAAAAATATTCATTCTAAAGCGGGCTCCAAAATAAATAGACCTTCAAATCTGAAACTGTAAAAAAAAACTCGTACTACAACAGGGGGGAGGGGCGCACCACAAAGTAAGTGCAGGTTTTGCAGACTTCAAGAATATGGGGGCACACCTAGGTGGGGGGCACACTCAAAATTTGGCCCCTCCCGAAATGAAATTCTGTTTGCGCCACTACCAGCAATCTGACTTTGACGACACGTTCAACGCTTCTTTGGTTGGGAAGGTATCCGTTGACTCGAGTTTGGAGGCCGCCCTGAATAATCCGACAAGAAGCGCTGGGAGGAGGGGGAGCAGAAGTCAGCGCTGCGGGGCAGGGTCGGGAAAAGTCCCGGCTGTTGCGGGCGCTGGGGGCGTGGTCTGGACTAGCCCCGCCCCGCGGGGTGACGGACGGAGTGCGTGCGCGCTGCGGCCGCCAGCAGTGCGACGCGATGACCGCGCGGTGGGGGTGCGCGGTGCTGGCGCTGCTATGTGCGGCGCTGACGCCGATGGTCGGCGCTAGCAGTCAGACCGCGGCGGATGCCACGCCGACGGCGATGGAAGCACGACTGCAAGCCCTGGAGAGGGCACGCGAGCGGGACAGCGCCGAGCTGCGGCAGCTGCGGGCTGAGCTGCCGCTGCAGCACGGACTGTCCCAGCTGCGCCACGAGCTGCGCCAGCTCAGCGAACACGTGCGCACGCGCGGCGAACTGCGAGACGAGCTGGTGGAGCTTCGGAGTGAGATCGAGAGCATGAGGTGAGATTGGAGAGTGGGACCGAGAGTATCAGGTGAGACGTCTGAGTGAGATCAAAAGTATGTGGCTATATTTGGGGATGATATCGAGATAAACTGGTGACAATGGCGAACGTAGGGCTGTGCAATGCGATAGATTAGCCAAGAAGACATCAAGCCGAAAATGGAACGAATTAGGGGCGAGGGCAAGGAACAGATGCCCTATAGACACAGTGGGGAAGACTTGGGGTAAAGTTATGCATCATTTTTGTTTTGTTCAGACTGCTCAGTCAGTTTGCTGGTCAGGTTAAAAGCCGTCTTGCTATCACTTTTTGCCCAACATATCTCACACCACCCGTATCCCTAGATGGTCTGATGTTATTTTGCCAGTATTGACATAAGTAAGCTGTCCTAGATCAGCTATGTAAAATGCATAGTTTTAAGCGGCCTTCAATTCTGTCGTATACACTACTTCGTGTAATTACGCGATTACCGGCACGTCTTAGACTGTTTTAGATACTTTTGTAAAACTAATGCCACGTACCATTTCAAGTGACTGAATAGTACAGGAACACTAAGAACTCTTGGGTATCAACTCAACCCTGAGCTTTTTTATTTCTCGTTTCTTTTCTCTTATCCCCTTGTTCATATTTCTGGGAACTACAGAAAACGGTTTGGCTCAGCGCAATGCTGCCTAAGATGGTTGCGCTAAACTCAATTCCAGATGTTTAAACCAAATTTCAAGTAATGCCAGGGCATGGAAATTTGGGGTCATTTTTCTAGAATCGCAATGGGTCTCAGTCGTCTTCCTCGCTGCACTTGATCCAGGAATGGTCATTTGGCACGGAAGTAGTCCAAGCTTAGGTTCAAACTTTCAATGTACTTGGATTGATGGCACTTAACTTCTTGAGCATGTGACAAGGGTGTGACATACTCGTATGGTTCCATGGCTAAAATGCGATCCAGATTGGGCTGCCGATGGAGTCCATCTGTTACTATTTTTCTAGCACTTTAACACGGCCCGTGCTAAGGCGCTGAGAAAATAGCACTTGATGGACTCGACGACTCTGCAATGTGTCCTGATCGGCGGTTCAGTTCGGATCACATTTCGACCATGGAAACTAAGTCAAATACCAGTGACCTTAGTTGACCTCTCGTGACATCATGTGACCCCAGCAAATTCATGTAAACATGCTCGTTGTTATGATAAGAATACGATATGCTCTTGGGCCTAATGCATTAAAAAGGTGAACTTACCTTTGTGATTTTGTGATATCGAGCGCTTTTGAGGTCAAATAGGGTCATGACCTAGAGTGTTCCAAGCCTACAAAAATTGAGGTTGTCCATAATCAAACAACAAGCTGCTATACCCTTAAAAGTTTGTTAGCCAAATGCCATCCAAAGTCAACAGTCAAAACGGTCAAGCAAGGCCATTACCGAAATAGTTTACCAGTTTAACATGTGTGGGCTTACAAGGATCGAGGAACATAAAACAATTTCACCGGCCTTAAACCATACTTCCTAAAAAACCCGATTGTTTACAAATATCGGTCAATTCGGTTCTCTCAGGTGTAGGAACACCGAACTTGGGGAGGCCAAGGAGTACAAAATAGTTTTCAGTCAACGCCAAAGGGGTGCTAGGTAAGATCTTCAACATTGGGAGGGGAAGCATGGCTTCCTTGGTATTCTGTTCTAACGTTTATGGCCCTCTAAAAATATATCTATGCTCACCTCAATCACTTGTATCTAATCTAAGATAACAAAAGCAACATAATCTAAGATCTGTGTGCGCATGCTTCTAACATCAGTTTCCAAGCACACAGATGGTCCCGGCTGGCTCATTGATCTTTGACTTTCCAAAGTCAATCAAGGTCAGTAGCCTGAGATGACCTTGTTTAACATTGAATGATATGTGTAGAAACATTACATGTGCATAATAGGCCGTTTTGCTAGCCATGCAGTTGCTGGCCTACCTACTCTAGGTAGCAAAAACTTGCCAGGTCATATCAGGTTGTTAAGGTCACCTTTGTCCCATAAGTTTTAAGTTATGTGATTGTTCTTGCAAGATGTGAAGATGTCATAATACGCTCTTTGGTGAGGCCAACTGAAAAATGGCACGAAGGCAGCTCGTGACTTTGTTTTTTTGTGATTTTTCGGCATGTTCGGGTCATAAAGCTGGGCGACCTCCCCAGGTCACCAATCGACCTGATGTGAAAAAAATGCATAGACAATCCGGAGAGTTAAATTGATGGAAATATGCTGCAGCTTACACAGCCTCTTTCTATCTGCTATAAATTTCCAAACGGCCGGGGGTCAAATTGACCCTTCCCCGGTAGGCCAAGGGTGTAAAATGTTCCGGTTGGACGAGCGTTAAAGCGCAGTCATTGCATCACAGTTATCCAACCTTGATATGAGAGAGCGACGGGCGACGGAGGGGTATTTGTTGATATGATGATAACAGATGATTTCTTGACTGATCTACCTTCGCTTGGAGGCAAATGCTAAAACTAAGGAGGAAAAGGCTTGCATGAATTTTTGCAAGATATATACTTCTTCAAACTAAAAAAACACTACCGAGAAATAGCACGTGTTTAGGTTAAATTCTGAAGCACATATTAGAGACCACTAGAGGCTAGACACGATACTAGCTACGTTTATACAAGCAGATATATTGCCCAGCCCAGGCTTGGTCAACAAGCACGGTGGCAGGGTTCAATTTTGGGGGTAACCTGGAAGATTTAGCTACAGCACAAGTAGCTGTTGTTTCCTTTTGGGCTCAATTTCCGTTTTTTAGAGCACTAAATCGAGCATGGCCTTCATGCTTCTGTCATCACGGTGCTAGACGCGTGTTTGCTTTGTGTCCCAAGTGTGCCAAGCTCGCGTCAAGCAACAAGGCAGGTAGGGGTGAAAGTTAACACTACATGTGATGTTCTATAAAGACGGAAGTTGAGTCCAGAAGGAATCAGCAGCTATTCTTACTGTAGCTTAATCTCTCAGCCTGCCAAATTGAGTAAGTATGTATTTGCACATTTTTTCAGCCAGAATATAGTAATTAGATTGGTCTTAGTGTCTCAAAGCACTCCTTTGAAAATTAACACTATTTGTTCAAACGGACCGCCCCCCCAAGACCAAAACCACGGAGGAGAAAACGGAAACGGCGTTGGGCGCCACCACTTCCCCGAAAACATTAACCATTTTTCAGGTCACATTTAAGGTCACGAGACAAAACAACCGCAAGGAAACAAAATCAGTTGGCCATCATCAACAAGTAAAAACAAAACGACTGAACAAAACCCCAGCAAGCCAATCAAATATAAATTGACTGCAACAAACAAATTACCACCAGGCAGGTCAGGGCAAATATATAAAACGCATATCATAGAACGCAAGCCCAGAGTCAAACAGCCAAAATAAATGTTCATCGCCACGTACGAGTTATCTGTAAAACCATTTTCCCATGTATTCCAAAGAGGCAGCCCACCGACCAGGCACATATCAAAAAACCGGAACCTATTTAGAGAACCGTGGGCCATGGGATACGAGTTTCAATCGGATAAGTCACCCGCCCGACTAGCTATCTAAACTTTTAGGTCGGGTCACTGACCGTACTGGACCGACCAGAGACCCAACCTAAAATTCACAGAAGTTTAAAAAAAAAAAGGCCGACGGCGGCGCGACACGCCGCCGTTTTCGCATCCCGAAACCCGGGGGCGGGCCCGCCCCCGTCAATGCGCGTTTAATGATTGACTGAGCTTTCACCAGTAACAAACCGTTAACAACTGAGATTCAGATACAGTTCACGGCTTGGCTCAACACATTGCTCTACCTCTATATAGAATGTGTCATCACTTTTGGCTTGTCAATTTTGTAAAAAAAAATGATAAAGTTTGACACCGATAATACTTTGGTGAGTGGGAAATGATTGGAAGCTTGCCCCACAACAGCTAAGGTCAGTCCTGAGCAGCTCATGTGCCTTTCACAGATGCCTTAAAGAAGAAAACCTCTTCAAAATATCTCATAGGAGCACCAAAGAGCTGATTTTCTCAGCTAGTCCGGCAAGAAAGAACTATTCTTTGGAATGCATCGTGTAATCAATGGAAACTTTAGTCGGTGTTAAGTGTTTGTCTTTTTTAGCCCAAAAAATGGACGTTTGCTCTTCACTATGAAGTCACACTTCGACAGAGCCCAACGTTTTTCAAGAGGTGTTTTTATATCTGCGACACATATCACTGGGCCATGGCTCATAAGCTTCAATGGTTGTCTAATTATCCTCACTGAATCAACCTACACTTGTATCATAACACCCAAATATTTCCTACATGGGGAAGTTGTTTTAAATGCGATGACTTTCCAGAGAATGGTGGTAGGGTACTTATTTTCACGTCATCCTATTTGGCTCTTCACTGTAGTGCCAAAGATATGTGTTATCATACATAATCACCTTGACCTGGCCTTCGGTCAGATCATGTCGGGTCACAGAAATCTTAAAATTTGAACTGACAGGATCATACGATGCATAATTTGTAATTTGATGGAGCTTGACGAGAGGATTTCAGTGATGCGTATATATATATATATATATATATATATATATATATATATATATATATATATATTCCATAACTCTGCTTTATCAGCTGTTACCACACAAAACGTAAATTTCCATTGTATTCCTATTAGAACATACTTTAATCTCTGGTGACCTCAAAATAGACCCGACTAAAAACTCTTACATACAATTTTCAGTAGATATCAAGAGGGCTTATCTAACACCACTTTGTGCTTTTCACTACCTGGCATGGTCGCTGATATAGTAGGGGAGTTTGATACCTGCCCCCCCCCTCCCTCCCGTACTGGCGAAGGTGGCTCGGAGCCCCTTACCGGTGTGCCTTATATGTAGCATTTGTATTACGCCGTAACATCAGGACTAAGCTTTATATTCTGGATTTTTTGGTTTTGTGGTTCAAAAATAAACACCGTTCTTTTTGCCCGTGACAGTCATCGTTGGTCATCGTATAGCTGTCGTCCCTCATCCACGCCTACTTTAGAGTTCGTTTTGGAGAGAAACACTATTTCTGTGACTTATGTTGAAAAGCAAGAGTGATTTCAATATAAAGTTTGGGATTATAAACAGTGCCGTGGAAGCGTTGATCTCGGCATTTTTTTCAGTTTCGGTGATTTCTCAACATTAGAAGCTATAGAGGTTTGACCGATCCTGTGCGTTATAGAGCTTTCTCCAGCATGTTTTGTTTCGGCTTAGTATTTGTATCGTCTAATTTGACATTATAGTCCCGTCCCGTCGAAGATAGGTATCACCGGTCTAAATCCGCCTTTAGGAGAATGCATGCTGAATATTCGCCCGGCCGTGGAACAAAAAGATACTAACCATTAATTTTCCATGAGAATTATTACTTCTACCAAGGACAACGCCGACCTAAAAATTCCTGAGTCAATCTACACTCGAGAGCTAAAACTCACTATGAACAGCGTGCTTTACATCTGGAGATTAATTAGATTTAGTGATACCGTTATTATCTCATTTAACCTCTCTCAAGCATAGAAATGTTTTAACATGTTCTTTGCGTTGGTTTTCTTGCGTCCAAGAGCAAAGTTGTGTGGGCTGTAACCCATGTAATTACTGTGTCACGATTTTTAATTTTTGTGCTGATGTTTTCGAGTAATTCCAACACTCCAAGAAGATGGTGGAAGCCGAAACCTGCTGAGTTTCACAACTAAAAAAGTATAAATACATTTTTCCTGGTCAATAAGTTCATAATACATCTATTCCCGTGATATACGTAAGCCCAAACCAGCTTTATATCAATAATTAGTCCTAGCTCATGTTAAAACGGCAGCAGCGACCACAGGATGCAGTCCCACCACCAATTGAGTGAATTTACGAGCCAGCGTACACGGCTTCATTTGGCTCACGCACTGGCGTGGCGGGCTGCAGGCGGGTACCCGCAAGCGGTAGGGAGGGAAGGACAGCCACTGAGGGGACGCACAACACGGCACAACACCGCTGCGACACCGCCAGCAATCGACGTGGCGGCGAAATTTATGGATATGAGCCGGCGATTACGCATGTGCACTAGAAAGCTGAGCATGACCCCACTGCAGCTAAATTGCAGGCGGACTCTGAGTGCCGCCCTGAGGACGGACGTAACAGGGCGGCGACGTGTACCAACAAGAGGTGAGTTATGCTGGGACATAGGTGATACCAAAATCGGCATCGGCGCAGCGTGAAGGTGAAGAGTTTCTCAGTTTTTTGGTATTTAGCAAACGTGGGTCGTGAGGATACTAGCATACTGAACTGCGTAACGGCGAGGGCACGCCAGCATAACCGACGCAGTCCTATGATGCAAAGTTTTGAAATGCGCCGCCTGAAGTGACGCGTGAGAGGGACACGTCGCCCTGGGCCAACACAGTTTCTGGTCCCGCATCGGTCACCGACTCCTTCTGTCCAACATCGCGACGGGATAACGGCATCGTTATGTGTATAGTCCATGTGCCCGGCAGAAGAAGCCTTCTTATGTTTCGAGAACTAGAAATAATGCATGCATTATTCTATACCTAGTTAATCTTTGCGCACTCTCAGATGCTTGAAACAGGTGGAGTGTTAGATTCTCTTGAGACTCCTTCTCCTTCACAGTGTACTGTCAGCGATTATCATGCAAGGTGAGAAGATAGTTTCTGTTTACTCCTCGGGAGGTAGACTATTGAGTCACTTTGGTCCCGTAGTATTTTTTCTCTGTCTTCAATTTTTTTAATCGAACTAATGATGTCAAGCCCATATATAGCATGATAAACTGTTAACGTGCGCTGCAATACAGGAATAAGATATAGCTGGTCGTTAGCATGCGTACGGACAGTGTAGACATGTATTTTGAGCACCGTATTTGAGATGAAGTGTTTTGTGAAAAAAATCGAAACAATTACGGAGAAGTGCTTCAAGCAAGCGACTCATTACCAAGCGGGCACGCAGCGCCCGCAAGGTCTCACGATACATATAGATAACATTTTATATATGAGCGACCCAGTCCGTCCCAGCCTGATCCGAACATCACGCTAAGGAAGAGCGTATGTCTCCACGAATAGTGATGCAAATGGAAATTGCAATTATAGTAGCGGCATCGGTCAATAATATGCAGCAATTTTCGAATACAACTATAGCCTGGCACGCCAGTGGTGTTCGAATACCACCGAGAGCTTGCAAATTTTCCTGACAACGTTTTTGAGAGGCTTCAACGCTGAGAAACAAAATGTTTGTCACCGGAATGCTTAAGAGCTTTGATAAAAGGGAATGTTTGTAAATATCTTTGTTTGACTGTAGGGTAGGGTGGATAAGCGGAATATCTAAGTGGTTTATTTAGAGAGTCCGCAAGGAAAAAGCGGCTCATTTAACAAAAGATAATTTTCTGCCACTCTTCTCAACCATGTACGTATTGGTTGTAACTAAACCATGCATTTTATCGCGGCTAGACATATTGGGCGATTTCGGCACATTTACGCTGTAGAATAGCGATTACACATCCAAAATAATTCAAGCCAGCCCTCACTTGCTAGCTTGAACCACAAGCTTTTGCTCGGTTACCGCCAACGTAGAGGCTATATTGTCAGGATCATGTAATACTGTTTTCTCGCATGGTTTAACAGTTGAGAGCCGATAAGGCATCCGCATCATGACTTTAATTTGGGGACACTCCGAACATTTCGGTTGGAACCGATCACACGGCATAACTTGCAGAGTGACGTTGCTAAAACACCAGGAAAAGATAATTGCACGTAATATCACGTATGCCTGTCTTAAGTCAGAGCTGATAGTCAACAACTCAGTGTGTTGTGAATTCTGTCGCAGTACCGAAATACGTCAGCTGAGGGACCGGACAGCGAACATGCCTGCCCGAGCGGGGGCACGCCTGCACCGGGGTGGGACCCCACGCTGGCAGCCTGGCTGAAGGACTCAGTCACGCAGCTGAAGAACCAGCTGGCCGACCTGGAGGAGAGCTTCAACTCAACGCAGCTGCTGCACCTGCAACAGGTAACTCGACAGGCCGGGCAGTTTTAATCCTCAGATGAGCTTAGTCCTCAGGTTTTGAAGAAGGGCATGGCTATTATCGACACAGATAACCAGCTTTGAAAAGGGTGCTTATTGCTTTTGGATTCGCGTTATGCTAATGATTTGAAATTTAGCCCTAGGCATTCTAAAAACACTACTAGCAATGTATCTTTATCATACTCTTACTAACGCTTATACCAGGGGTATGGATTTCTTTAGGAATGTTTGGGGGTGCCCAAATTTAAAAACAATATCAATAACGATTGTATTTAAAGGTGATAGTATAGTTCAAAGAGTTATTTGCATTCCCACGGGCATGCAAAACTGCATGGATCAAATTTCAAGTCTTTAGAACAAGAAACGAAAGCAACATATATATTTTCTATCACTATTTTGACGTTTTATTGGGGTACCCGGGCACCCCCAAATATATATATTCGCAGCTCTCATCTATACTGTGTACACATAATCCGGTGAGCAGTGGCGGCGCCGCCGGCCAAAAAGGTGTGCGCGTGCGGGGGAGGTTGTGAGTGAAGCTTTACCTCCTCGCTGACAGAAAATTTACACTTTTTTAAACAAAAATGTTTTGATTTCGGACTCATTGTGACGTTCCGTTCATTCTAAGTAGAACGTTTTCCCTTTGACTGAAATCGTAAATGATGGCATGCAAATGTGGGTAGCACGTTATCGTATCTCGCCTTGCCCCCTTCGATACCCCTACCAGCAAACTTGCTCAGACTGGAATGCTGCTTTTGTCTTCTGTGCATCGAAGAAGCTAAAGATCTCTCTTTTATCAGTTGTTGATATGGCTGGATAAGCATTGATTCCTGGGGAACAAGAAATGCCCATTATCGAAAGTGTTCATGTGCATTTAGTTTCAATCGAAATCAGGGTCAATACTTTTTCCAACCACCCAAGCTGGTGCTTTCAAAAAGAGTTTATCTCCCGTGGCCTCATATTTTATTGTAAGGGAAATTCAACCCGATCTCATGAGAATACCAGCGGTGGATTTCTTTAGTAATATTCAAATTTGGCATCGGAAGCAAGCATATTGTGCACTATTGTGCATATCATTGTGTGGGATGAGGTTGCTCGGGACACAAAAAGAACGTTTGAACTGTGCCACCGCAAGAAAAATTGACAATCATATTTTCTGTGCTGGTTTAAGGCTGACTGACTGCTTTCAAGCACTGAATGAATAACTATTCACAGATTCATCACTGGTGGCTAAGCTGGGACTGTCAGCATTCATGGGTGCTTTATAACCTAAGGAGGTTTGTGCGCCTGAAAGTCCGAATAAATGTCAGCAACTGTGTAACAGGGACGAGGAGGTCACAGGTAGCTAAGTCACGATAGTCACGTGCAGAGAGCTTGTTGCGTTCGGAAGTTAAGTCCCGACTGTACGCTGACGAGGAGCTCACCTCGCCAGCCTGCTGAATCTTGTCCGGGAAGTACCAGGAAGTGGCGGAGTCTAGATTGTGATGTGACGGCCTAGAGGGCTCTTTAGGTGATAGAGCTTTGGCAGTGAGGTGACGGCGACATTGACTGGTCAGGTGACGGAGCTTTGACGGTGAGGTGACGGCGACGTTGACTGGTCAGATGATGGAGCTTTGGCAGTGAGGTGACGGTCACGTTGTCTGGCCAGGTGACGGAGTCGCGGCTGGAGCTGGCCCAGCATGGTCTGCAGCAGCTGGAGATACAGCAGCGTGCGCAGCAGGCCGAGCTGGTGGCGCAGCGCGCGCAGCAGCGGCAGCTGGAGTCGGATTTGACGCAGCAGCTGGCGCAGCAGCAGCTGCAGAAGACCACCTGGGCCGCTCTACTGGATCAGGTTAGTGGGATTCCGATTATTGCAGCTTCTGGGCTACATGCCTCTTTGGGCAATTGGAGATGTGAGGTATCTGAGCATTGCACCAGAAATATGTGACGCGAAAAATCCAGTGTTCCAATCTTAATCACCCACGGAAGCCTCAATATCGGGCGATATGAGCATCGGCAACATATATCTGGAAACTGGTACACAGGAGACTAGCAGTGGCATAAAAACTTCCGACTCGAGACTGAAGGATAGCATGCGGATTTTTTACCTCAAACAATTGATACCAGAACCAACCAGGTTAAGGGCCGTAGTTACAACCTCGGATACCAATTATTTATTGATTATAAGCAATAGTGGTTCTCTTGTCCTCTTTACACGCGATGACATTTACCACTTTCTTGGCAATTCCCATGCTTAGCGAACTGGGTGAACTGAATGTGAACCGATCCCTCAGTCATCCATACCCTGTCACTCAGTTCTTAACATGACGTACTCTGACGGAACTCTATACCGTCTATGTGCTACCAATTTTCGACTATTTCGACACTGTCTTTGGCCCTCAACTAGCTTTTTATGACGCCAACCGACTCGAATGATTACAAATGGTAACAGCGAGACTCAATACAGGCACCCAATTCAGAATATATTTCGTCAATGTGTGCTTCGATCCTGGACAGAACACGTTAGCAGTTAGACACGATATTCACAGCCTTGGTTTATGCTTAATAATGGTGGACAACAGCGACATGCATTCAAAATTTATCGTTAACATTGTTCCACACATCCGACAGCAGCACACCGACCGGAGACTGCGCAATGCCCTTACTTTCTCCCTTCTCCCAAACCAAACTTCTGGGTTTCAAATGTTGTGTATCCCAGCAACCATCAGACTTTGGAACAAGTTACCAGAGACGTTACGTGCCATCACACAATCCCTCCCCCAAAAAAAACATATAAAGGCTCAACCAGCGCCAGCACTCCCTCCAAATGGTTAAAAAAACTGGGAATACATTCCACACAAAACTCAATTTAGAGTTTTTTACACTTATAGGTCTATTTTTGAACGAAATTAGGTCATCAGAGTTGCTATAAAAAATCCCATTGCTTGTGCCATCCCGAATAAGCTCGCACGCTGCTTCTTTTCACGACCGCGGCGGTCGTGTTAGTACCGTCTCTAACAGCTTCCCCTCAGTGGATACCGAGGGAGATGAATGTATTTCTGCGCTAGGAAAACATACCTTTTCAATTATTCTTTCAGCACTTTTAGGATAAATGTTCTGACATATTTTCGCACTGCTTAGCTTTTATTGACTTCACTATTCCCATCGGTTTGTTATCAGATGCATTCTATTGATCACTTATACTTAAACGTTTTTACCGCCTTTTACACGTGTGTCACTCATCTGTGTTTATAGTCTTCTTTTTACCGGCATTGCTCTCACCTGTTAGGGGAGCATGTTCTGTTAGCCATTTAACTAGAATAAATAATAAAAATTTTGCATGTTTGGACCTGTGACCTCCGAGAGGTCATCTGGGCAGGTTTACTTCGGCAGGTTTTCATACTTGGTTTAATAACTGCCGGAAATGACGATAAAACTTTTATTTTGATAACATTATGCTTGCATTATTATTGCAGGTCGATTAATATAAATATTGACTACGTGAGGTCAGATGGTGACCCTAACCTGACCTTAGTTCAGGTCATTTTAATGTTTTGATCTAGTATAGTCATATCATGCATCACTAGATTTTACCTGACGAGAGGAAGCGAATGGAACCTAAAGCGATTTCTAACTCAACTCTGTCAGAAGCTAAGCCCAGAGACTGTTCTCTAGCATGTCACCTTCTTTGAACTGTCTTGACCTCAATATTTACCTGAGCCAAAAAGTGACCAATTTAGTTTCTTCATGACTCATGGGCTATCCACCATTCCTCGCGTTTTTTCGCTATCCCGCATTAAAGCCGAGTTCAGAGGGGTGTTTGAAACCCCTTCCCCCATTAGGGCGAAGGTGGCTCGGATGATCACCGGGTCGGGTGTTAAGGCAATTGCTTTCTAAACAATTTTCCATGGTTCAGTTCCAGGGCGGCTGTTGTGAATGAGACCCACTCAATATCCACCACCACTTCATGCAGCAGGGTGATCATGTGCAACTTTTAACAGCCTCTTCAGCCCGTGCAAAGAATATCAAATACGTCCACTATAGGAGAATGTGTTAGGTTCATCCGGAAAATAAGCAATCAATTATGTTTATGAAGAACCAAAATAGTGAATTCTAAAATGGATACTCTAATATTGATATGTATCAGAAATTCTGAAGCACTGTTATCGCTTAGAGGTAAAACCTTTTACCATGTAATGAGAAAATGCATCCTAAATTGTGCTAAAGATAACACTTCTACCACAAATATTTACCAAGTGCTATTGATAGGGCTTGTGGTGGCACACGCGCTGAATCTGAGTTTATTGTCAAAAGGGGGTTACATACAATACTTTCAAGCCCGTCAAATGCTGCAGCATTGGTATTCAGTGAAGCGGTCAAAGATCCGTGATCGAAGCGTTAAACTGATGGTGAGTGATGCAATGTGCTCGTTCATCTCATGCTAATTTTCATATATCCCCATTTGAATTCCATAACAATATCTAGGTGTGCCAGGATATCCCACCCAAAAGCCAAACTCCTCAACAGGCATTTGCTCTGTCCGATACCATTTATAAGCGCCTGCGCCTGTGGGATTGGGAGCGACACTATGCTGTCACCTCGCCCTGACGCCACGGCGCCCCCACTTCCCACCCTCACCACCCCGCGGGAAGTTGCCTCACGGACCGGGGTCACATACGAGTCCCACGCCCGTACCAGGCAAGGGTGCTGAGACACTCCGCCCGAAGACGACCACAACTGTCACTGAAACCCAGCGGGGGTGTGTTGTATTCTTGGAACATATCGCTCGGCTCACTTTGCCAGCACAATGATGTGTCTATTCTAAACTTATAAGGCTGTTTTATGTGCCACATTGGGATCTGTGGAGAAAATCTGAAATTGAATGTCTGTGATGCTCTAAAACACTGGCTATATATTGTGCCTCTGTTGTACCTCACGGTGCCGTGTTTCTCCTGCTGTGCGCCGCCGCGCCACTTACTGGGACGGCGAGCATGAGTGTCTCCGCTGGCGAATTTAGCGCCGGCGCAGGGCCGGGGCTCATTAACTGCAGCTTCGCCGCGGTGAATGCTAATTGGTCGCGCGACACCGCTGCTGGCAGCGAGTGACCCTGCGACCCGGAAATGGACAGCTCTGTCCAGTCTGAAAACCGCACTGGTGAGTGTGAGTGGCGGACGCTTCTTTACTTTGGCAGTCATGCGCAGAAAACACTGTGTTGAGAGCAGTTGCAAAGCATGAAGAAGGCCATACCGATAAGCTGGTCTCAATAAAGGCAGTCCAGCCCCTCTGAGCTTCGCACCCTGTCTGCCTTGTAATCGTTGGTGACACGGTGCTGTAGGGCGGTCCAGCACGACTGTCCGGGGTTGGCGCGTAAACGGCGCGCGCTTATCGAGTTGCGGTAGCGGAGCCTGCGCAGGCAGAGCGTGTCGAGCGGCGACCACGGAACCGAAACCGCGCAGCACTGGGGGGGTGCAGAGGAAAACTGGCACAGCTCCCAGGGTCATGTAGTACACACTGGTCAACATTGGTTATGCCCCTTCAACATGGCGTTGTTTCAAAATGCTCCACCCTTCGGGTGACATTTGCCCACTGAACACTGTAGCTGGCGCGTTTACAATGCTCGTTTTTATAAGCAAGGCTGATATGGCTTCATGGTATATTTTCAGCGTATGAAATGCGTTTAAGCATAGCATGCAATTTTTCCCGGACTTTCACCTTACGAATATGCAACACATGTCTTAGATATTATGCAGCTGTGAGGTGGGAAATTTTGAAAGCGTGCTTAACTTCTATGTGCATGGAAGATCAACATAAGTAAAGCTTAGCATTGTATTTCATAAAAAACATTACACTCAAGTAAGGAGCAGCATTGCTTGTATGTAACACTTAATCCTCGCCCGGTGGGGGGTGTTTGAATACCCCCTCGGGTTTTTTTCCGGCGGCACGAAAAAATGGAGGCGCGAAGCGCCACCGTACTTGGCACACCTTATCCTTGATTAATTTCGCAACTTTTCCCAAAACTTAAAGTTTGGGTCATTTCAGGTCAGTTCACCAGTGCAGGTCAAGTGACCTCACCTAAAAATGTTTTAGGTGGCATAAGTAAGAAATGGGGGAATCTCTTAGATTGAAACTTATAAAACATAATGACCCCACCGAGTTCTAAAAAACATGTTCCGGTATTTCTTTCATATCGATGACCTAAGGTCAAGTACGGACCATGACCTCTCCATTGGAAATGGATGGAAAAACAGAAATTGGGCTGTATTTGTGTAGATAAAGCTGATAATACCTTCATATTCTCCTAATCGAAGTGTCCTGGGTCTCTTTCTATTGCAATTTTTGAGCTGTGACCTCTGAGAGGTCATCTGGAGCTACTAAAGCAGTTTTAAGACTTAGGTCCATAAATTTGCGTGAAATGATGATACAGATTTTATTTTTATACCATTGCGTTTGGATTACAATTGCAAGTCAATTTATATGCATATTGACTATGCTAGGTCAGAAAGTGACCTTGCTCTGACCTGAGGTCAGGTCATTTTTGTGTTTTGACCCAGTATAGTCTTATCATACATCATTCGATTTGCCGTGACAAGAGGAAGCGAAAGGTGCCTACAAAATGATTCTAAATCAACTCTGTCAGATGCAAGAGCCCAAAAACTTTGCTCGAAATGCCAGCTTCTTTGACCTGTCATGACCCAAATATTGACCTGAGCCAAAAAATGATTAATATAGTTTCTTTATGAATTTGTATGAGCTATCCACCAGCTTTCACGTTTTTTCGCTATCCCGCATAGGGGCCGAGTTCGAGGGGGTGTTCAAACACCCCTCACCATGGCGAAGGTGGCTCGGAAGCCCACCGGGGCGCGGGTTAACATTGCACGTAGGTAAAGCTTGACATTGCACGTAAGTGAAACTTAAAATTGCACGTAAGGAAAGTGTCGTGCAAGCATTAATATTGCGGAAGCAAGCCTCTGCGTCGAAAGATACCGCCAGGGGATTGACAATTTGGAAACATAGGGGAGGGTGGGGTGGGTTGTATCAGTTTTTACTCCAGGTTCATTAATTTCGTAACTACTTGGGATGGCCTCGTGATTTCAATACCATCTCGTAGCTGCATCCTTTGGCTTCCTTTTGCCGATAGATTTGTTTCTTTATCTTTACTGGTTTGTCTCCTACTGCCCGGCGAATGGACCTTTTCACTTGATACAACTTACCCCACCGGTTGGGTGAGTTGTATCACATGGTGGGTTAAGTTGTATCAGTGTGTCACGTTTCGAAGACTGTGCCTGCCACCAATCATGGCCGTGGGAACAACCTTCAACGAATTTAAAATTTAATTATAAACTTAACTTGGAATTTATTGCACCAAACTATGGCCAATGCAGTACGAAATTCATCGCGACAAAAAACGCAAACGAAACATCAACCGTCCAGGTGTAAAGGTCACCCGTTTGGAACAAAGAAGCCAACACAATGCGACGAAACGGGCAAATTCTAGACTAGGTACCAGCAGACTTAAGTCAGGGCTAAAGTCTGTTCAATCTGCAACTGTTCAATCTAAAAAGCCTAAACGTATTAGTTATGGACTTACTAAGTAATCCCCTCACAATAGTTACGGGAAGGGTTGTTTCAGGGATACAGATGAATTGCATGGACGTTTGAAGGAGGAGGCGGTGGGCGAGCAGGGGTGTGCCTCGAATTTGTGAAGCGCAGGTGGGGATGTGGCCATAACTTCTCGGGACTTGTTAGACTTTAATTTTTGCTTTTGCTTTCATTCCATCAGCGCGGCCTGTCTTGCACTTATCCTGGCCTGCACTTTTTGCAGCAAAAATATTTGTACCTAATTTTTCGTTGTGGCTACCTGTGATGATATAGTGTTTTTGGCAACAATGAATCGTTGGCGACATCCCCTAATGAGCTGTATAGGCAGCGTGGGGTGCCTACCCATTTAAACGGGTCCTAAATAAGCTCAGGGGCCAAAACTAGCTCAGGGGCCAACCTTCAACTCATGGGGCCTAGACATGCTGAGGGGGCCCCAAAGCAGCTCAGGAGGCCCATACAAAATAAGATGGCCAGACTAGCTGGGTGTCTTGACGAACTCATGGGGCCCAGATACGCACAACGGGCCCCAAACAAGCTGAAGGGGCCTATATCAGTTAAACGAACACGATACCAGCCCAGGGGGGCCCTTGCCAGCTCAAGGGAGACTTATCAAGCGAGCGGCCCTATGACCAAACCAGAGGCCCCTTAAGTAAATCCTATCACGGGCCCTAGACCCAGCTCGTGGCTGCCACAATAATTTCACCTACAGGGTTATTTTTAGCTTAGGGGAGGGGGCCCAAAGCAGTAAAGGATCTAAGGCCAAGCCAGTAAGCTCCTGTGCAATACTCTTTCACGGTCCCAGAACAGCCCAGGGGCAACCTGAAAACTCGCTCTCAGATAGCTCAAAAATTAATTCAGAGGGCCCAGGATCTGTTGAGGGGGCCCTTCACCACTTAAGGGACCTCGAAAAGCTCAGAAGGCTCCAGTGGCGACACATTCAAGTTCAGTGTGAGGGCCTGGTTATCTAAAGCGGTCCCAGATCAACTGAGGGGACTCAATATCAGCTCAAAGTAGCCACCAAAAACTCAGAGGCCCAGGCCCGCAGAGGCTGTGCGGCCTCTGATGCTTAGTTTAGCGTCAATAGGGGATTTCAGTAGGGACCCAGCGTTAGTCAAGACAACTGTGATATGTGGAGGTGGTCGATACGGCACCTTAGTTTTTGCCAGGACTTAAGCTCACCAAAGTTCTCTGTATTAATTGTTAATTGCGCTTAATGTAGCGTCAATCAGGGTTTCTGTAGGGACCCAGCGTTAGCCAAGACAACTATGATATGTGGATGTGGTCGATACGACACCTCAGTTTTCTCAGACCGAAGTTAGCTGTATTCTTTGCTCATGGTGCTTCAGTTAGTCCAGCATTTTCTACCAATGTACCAGTCATTACTTTCTGGGCGAAACCTTGCCGGCCCGAAATATGTTTGATGGTAAACGTGAACATGTTTCACTGAAAGGCTGCTTTCATGAAAATAAGCATTTACAAATACGTTTTTTAAACGCGTTTTTCTTCGACACTGTCCGCCTATTGGGTGGTAAATTGGCGCCCCTCAGATTCGGCGCCCCCAGGTTCGGCGCCCCCCCTCAGAGCCTGCCCCTAACGAAATCCTAGATTCGTCACTGGACTTGTTAGACTTTAATTTTGCCTTTGCTTTCATTCCATCAGCGCGGCCCGTGTTGCACTTATCCTGACCCGCACTTTTTGCATCAAAAATATTTTACCTAATTTTTCGTTGTGGCTACATGTGACAATATAGTGTTTTTGGAAAAAACGAATCTGTGGCGACACCCCTAATGAGCTGCATGAACATTGGGGTGAGTTGTATCACTGGTACAACATACCCCACCTGGCCTTGATACAACATGTACCACCCTCCCACATTGGAAAAAACGTCATCGTGCTCAACAACCAGTGGCCAGCCGAGAAAATCCTTCTCACGCACGAAGCCTTAGAATCTACCCTTACCACTGCTACAGCGATCCTTCCGATTCATGATCATCTGAATGACAAAAACACACATTTCCTTACGACGAAATTTTACAGAATGACATCCCGACAACACATTTTCTACACTCACCGCGAAACGCACCAAGCCAAGCAGACGGCAGTATAAAGAAAGATGGCGGACCTCATGCCGGATCATCTGGTTGTGTCGGGAGCGCTATCTCTTGGATAGTTTTGGAAAAAATCGCTCTGATACAACTTGTCCATGATACAACTCTCCCCGCTCTGCCCTATTTTGCAGTGCTGTTCATGTTTGCAGTAAACTAGAAGATATTGTCGTTTGCTTAAAATGTAAATCACTTATGTATTCGGGTATCACACACACTTCCACACTATTGAGGTGGCTTTTGAAGTACGATCGAGATATTCATAAACGAATTCACCTGCCTCTCGCTGGAACCCTCAGCAGCTCACTCTCTCGTTGCTTTGCTTCCGTCTACTGCCGTGCTACCACTACTGCTTCTACGACTACTGCGCACATAGGTTATGCTAGTTAAGACATTAGGGGAGGCTTAGGAATTTTTGCCTCGCTAGCGAAATCCCTTGTTACGTAGACAATATTCGGCTAGATAGCGTTAGCCCGTGCTCTGTAATGCAGTCCGTACGGTCTTGGTGTTAGGCCCTTACTCACTGGTCACGAAGGCAGTCTCCGCAGCCGTGGTGTTAGGTTTTTTCTTAGTGATGCAGTCTCCACGGCTGGGTGTTAGGCCTGTATTCACCGGTCACTAATGCAGTCTCCATCGCCGTGGTGTTAGACCTATGCTCAGTAATGCAGGTTCCATTGCTGTGGTGTTAGGTCTGTGCTCAGTAATGCAGACTCTAGTGCAGTGGTGCTAGGCCTCTACTCAGTAATGCAGTCTCTTAGGCAATCGAGCTTCTCGGTGTTATCTGTAGACTTGTAAATGCAGTTTCTGGGTTAGAGGTGCAGTTTCCCAGAATACTTAAAAATGCAGTTTCCACCATCATTTACGATAGGTTGATATATTTAACGCACTTCTTTAGGCATGCAACTGATTACTGATAAATTGATCGACTCGAATCGTGCACTCGTTGGTGCAATCAGGCTTTTGCTTCTCAGGCTGAATAGTGATATTTCCTCAGAAATTAATCAAACACTGAATTGTTGCCGAATGATCGCAGTCGAAACTCGAATTCACAGTCGAAGTCATAGCCCACGTCGGGGCCCACGTTCGTGACTAGATCAATGTTTTGTTCCAAAACGTCCTAACTCATGCAGACTCCAGAAATATTAGGAATCCAATGTGTTTGGAAACACTGGAACCTGAGAGAAGCTCACTAAAGTATCACAATACTCCTCATCGGCCACGGGGAGCACTGGGAAAATTATTACATATTTTAGAAATTGACTGGTTTCCTATTATCATCATTTATAATCTGTTTTAAACGGATGTATTAATATCCATTTTCAGTAAGAGAAATTGGTTCATTCATTTCTATTTTCACTGCACGCTCCTATGAGTGAGCCGCCATTGGAGTAATATTTGATGCAAACAATAGAACAACTAGGAAACTGCAAAAGTCTGGCATATTTGCCCAAAGGAATGGTTGTAACTTTTGTTTATTTAAGAAAAATGTTCGACTATCGCTTAAACTTATCACTTGCTTGCCATCCTCAGTCCTAAAACCTCAAAACCTGCAAGAAAACAACTATCGTTCTTCATTGTTTTGATCCAGTCAATGCATGTCGGCATGTAGTGGTATGTAACGCATGTGTCAACAATGGACCGAGCACGGGCAACGCTTGTCAAGACCACAGAACACATGTAAAACCAAGACTTATGACATCTGAAGCTGCAACAAACGACACGGTCCCACCCTCCGCAACGTTTCCCATTGTTACAATGCGCTGTAGGAAATTAAAACAGCATTTTTGCCTATTTCAAGAGAGCTTGCAGCATTGCGTCGCGTTTGAACAGCTCATTTCGATTTTTTGTCTCCATGGCTGGGAGAGATTATCGCACAGAAGCCAAATAAGCCTGAGTAAATAGAGGGCAAGGAGTCTGCAGTAACCTTGGATAAGGAGTGAAAGCTTCCACTGCACTAAAAAATCAGGCAATTATGCATTCAAACCTACTCAGTACAATTACTAGTGGAGCAGAGAAGTTATTATAAAGTTAAATGCTCACCAGCTAGTCCTTATGACTGAATATTCGGAGTTTACTCTACTAGAGTTTCTGTATGTTTGAGATATATTCAGCGTTTAGTTTCATTTCCCTCAAGCTAGCAACATAGCTGCGAATGAGAAGCACTGGCCGGCACTCGACTTCCACGGGCTTTTAGTAAATGACCCGCCCATAAAAGGTTATGTTCCTCAGCCAGGCTTTAACATGCAAATTGCTGGCCCAGATGGTGCGCGCCCTGTGATTGCTTGAACGTTTAGACCGCACAGATGGTCACTGGCAACAGTCTCTCTGAGGGACCTCTGGGGCCCATTTGTCCCTTGAAATGTGAAAGCTGCAGAATAGGGGAAGCTCACAAACCGGATGGTGGCAAGGAAATCTTCTGTTTGACCACAGGCCAGCATGCTCTGAAATCTTGTCATTTTGTGTAAGAGACTAGCGAATGAGATTTTGACTGCTTGATATTCTGAGCGTGAAGGTTGAACCAATTTAGCTTATGGTGTCCAAGTCCAGGCGTCTCGTCTGATCCAATCAGCTCTCTCAAAGTGGCAGCTGGCTGGCGTCCGTAGTTTGAGAGCGCCGCTTTGCCGTTGGCATTAGGTATCTGAGCCAGCGAGTAATTGCTATGAACGTGAATGATAGGCAAACGTAATTGGATGGTTAGTCACCATTTTTCCAATGCTGAAGGTCGAGCCAGATGCTACCCGTAAGTCGAGTTTTTTTCTATGCCCTGCTGTCTGTCAAGGATAGCGGGGTGTAGAACATATACTGTTCAAACACCCTACTAGTTTCAAATAATGACAATGCATTCAATGAAGGGGAGGGATGTGAATGGTTTTCAGAAATGTGAGCTTTCTGGGTTAGGCACTCACTCATGATCCTGAATAGATTAGCAGGGTCATTCCACCATAAATCGACCAGAAATTTCGTAAAATAAAACCCTTCTATTTTTGATTCTCTCTGAAATTGGTTTCAAGGGGGTTTCAAAGGTGTAGAATCTAACCATGGCGTCAAAAAATTATTTGAAAATTTGGTCTGGCCGATATAGCCTCCGGCATTTTTCGGGGGTCACCATGTAGGCATTGTTTTGAAAGCCTATAGTTTTGCCATTTTTTAAATGATTGTGACGATATTTTACATTTCTGTTCACCATTTAACATATTTCAATTTGGCTATCTTCGATTTTTATATTTCTGCAAAATTGACGTCATGACCTCGTGACCTAGTTTTTGAACGGTGACCTTGACCCGCAGTACAGTGAAATTTATAAATTCGTGTAAAAGCATTTTTACCTTTGGAAATACTCTTCTAGGTAAAGTAATAAAAAATATGGCTTTCGCACTAAATATACTACTTTTTGCTTCCGAAACCTGACACTAGGTGTCACTATGGAGCTGTACCATCGTAACTCGCGGTATGGTTAATGCCAGTGACGACGGAACGTCCGAATTTAAGAGGGGCGCCATGGAATTTTCACCAATTTCTTTCCCGTCAACGCCATAGAGGGTGTTAACCCTTACACGTAGAGGGGGTGTTGCAATCCCCTCAGGTTTTTCAAGAATTGAAAACGAGCTTCTTAAGTTAGAGTCTTGAAATGTTGTATAGCCTCTGACGCATTCATTGGGGACATCTTGCAAAGAATTGTTCCTACCCTTCAAGGTCACGGAGTTATGACCTCAAGAGTGGAGGCATGTTGGGGTCATTTGGGCGCCTGTAACCGTTTTCCGTGAATGCTCCAGACTCTTATCGTTCTTTTGCATCATTTGCTCATGAACTGTCCCAGAATATTTTCTTCCAGCCTTTGAGGTTCATTTTTATCATGTTAGTCCCTTTATGACCTTTTTGACATTCAATGACCTTTATTTGACCTTGCATCACCTCAGTGATAAGTATCTCTGTGTCGAATAACGACTACAGATGCGCGTTTCAATTCGGTATTTCTAAATGAGATGAACACCGAATTATTTGACTTGCGTCCGATACGGGCCTAACCTTTTTCGACCTGTGACCTTTTTTACCTTGAAAGGGGGTAAGCAATGACAAATGAAGAAGCAAACTTACTTGGAGTAAATGATGCAGAATTTTTTATGAATAGTCAATTAAAATGATATGGACACTAAACTAGTTGGTTTGCATGTCAAATGGACTTGACCTTTTTCGAAATTTGACCTCATTTGACCTTGTAAGCAATAGCAAATGATGAAGCAGGCACTTGGCGTAACTGATGAAAAATGTCTTATGAATTGTCAATTTGCATGAAAATGACACTAAACAAGACGTTTTTCTTCCAAAACTGACTTAACCTTTCCAACCTTTGAACTAATTTGACCTTGAAGGGGGTGTAAGCAGTGACAGATGATTAGAAACTCACTAAATTGGCATAAATGATTCAGAATGGCTTGTGAATAGTCCATTTAAATGATGTGGACTCTGAACTAGTTACTTCCACTTCTAAGGAGTACTTTTGAGCTCTGAACCAGTCCCATGCAATGCAATGCACCACTAAAAATCACCAATGATTTGTTTTTAGTGCCTAAAAATAGTTAATTATAAAAGAGCTAAAATAATGAGTATGCTGAGCAGAATTCACTACGAGATTACCATAGGTCAAGTTTAAACAAGTTTGAAAATGCCACAAGGGATTACCAAACGCTCTAAAAGCCGAACTGAGGCATAACATGTTTTAAATTCAAGCTACGTCCGGAGGAACGTGACACAAAGCCTCAAAATCCAAAAATATTCCTTAATCCTCGCCCCACCTAGAATAATGAAATCGATGGCCCCAAAGGTTTTTTGGGAACAACAGACAAACAACGAGGGGCAGCACCACGGTTGAGGGTTCTACCTCTTACCCCATTATTTTCCCATCACCCCTGAAATTTATTACCCCGGCTCACCCTAGGTCAGGTCACCAGGCGAGGTCAACCAAGGTCACATCACATTAACTTTTGAGCTCTACCACAGCTACATTTCTAAGCCGATCGATTTAAACTTTCGACACTTCATGACCACTCCGGAGTCTACAAAATTTATCTTCGGGATTTTCCGATTTAGTCACCAGGTAACCTCTTCCATAGAAAAAAACATGGGAAAAGCTGTCTTATGAGCTAAAAGTCACAAAATAATCGTAAATGCTCAATTTGCTCAGACAAACGTTTTTGGACACCCTTTCATGGATCCCAGAGACGATATTGCCCTTTGAGCTATCTGAGATCATCAGAGGTCACCAGAGGTCAAAAACAGCATTTTGACGATCACTTTTGACCTAGTTAAGCTACAGCACTGAATCAAAGGTCATCGTGTATGTCTCGACACTAGTTTTCATTTGATATACAGCACGGTCACTTTCTTACCTTTCGAGACCTCAGGTCATATTAAGTCACGAGGTACCCTCTGGAGGTCAAATCACTGGCGGGAGTCCATTATTTTCCACATAGTGGAGAAAGTCCTGGTATTTTCCTATCAAATGATTTTTGCTAGATCTCAATAGCTCTAATGGCGTGAGAGCTATGCTCAAGTTTCTTAAGGATTGCATGTCTTACTGGAAATAGCCTATCGTGACATAACTTGACCTCTGGAGGTCAAAACATAGACCTGAGCGCTTAAACGTGTTAATAAAATCTTACTGAATTAACATGAGCTTTCTAATGCCTTTTGCAGCTTTGCGCTAACTTCCATATTTTCGGAGTTAGGGGCATTGATGGCCCACCAGTGGGGCGAAGGTGGCGCCGGACCCCCTGTGGGGCGCGGGTTAAATGCTTCTGGAAATGACATCACAGTTCGGTGATTCAATGTGACGGGAACACATTTATTTTCAAAAGATGCACAATGATCCAAACAACCATACATGAAATTTACAACAGCCAAGTTCATTCCCAAAGGGACAATAATGTGAATTCAAAATAGGGGAGGGTAACCCCCTATTCCTGTGCTTGTGTAAAAAATGCTTCAACTCAAGGTTGACTGCTTGATTTTGACTCTTCAAATGTTTTTCATCTTAAAGTTGCAAGTTAATTAGAACATGAGTTACGATAGCATAGCTCCACAGTGGCACCTAGCGTTATATATAGGAAGCTAAAAGTAGTATATGCATTTCGAAAGCCATTTTTTCTTTATTTGATATGAAAGACTACTGTCATATGTCAAAACGCTTTCAAAAGAATTTTTGAATTTCACTGTACTACGGGTCAAGGTCACCGTTATAAAACTAGGTCATGAGGTCATCAAACATTTTTTGTTTAAATTTCAAAAATTGAAGATAGCCAAAATGTTTCCCGTAGAATTTACATCCTAAAACAATACAATTTCCAGAAATCACTTGAAAACTTTTGGAGCTATAGGCATTCTAATCAATGCCTGTATAATGACCTTCAGAAATTGCCGGAGGCCATTTCTCTCAAACAAATTTTTAAATAATTTTTTGGGTACCATGGGTGGATTCTACGCCCTTGAGAGTCCCCATATACCAATTTTGGAGGAAATCAAAAATAGTAGGGTTTTATGCCTTGGTCGATTTATGGTGGAATGACCCAGCAAGTAAAGATGACTTTAAGCCTCATCTTTCCAAAGCTCCTCTGATAAGAATTATAGATCACTATCAATAAGCTTACATAAAGAGAAGAAGTTGCACCTATAAATGGAAAAATATATGAGTAAGCAGCTGGAATGTGTAATGGTATAAAGTTGTGTAGCTAGAGTCCAACGACGGATATACCTGATCACCGGAATGAATATAATATGTTGACGCAGCAAAAGAGAGGCGTGGAAACAGCCCTTCAGGGCAATGCATCAATTGCAGTAGCAACTGGTCCTGCTTTTTAAACTACTGGCAAATCTTGACCCACAGGAAGACCCGTGAATTCAACCACCAACTATTGCAATAGTATCGCGATAAAAATGAATATTTTTTTATAGCGCGTGAATTTGTTTAGAAATGCTCAGTTTTCTTCCTTGGTCAACTTATTTCTAGGTTTCAGGATGACTTGGGCTGTGCGTATCAAAAGCGGACATTATCAGATCTGGATATTAAATATATATTTCTTAAATCTTCACTTTTCTAAGAAAATATTTAACTATTTTGGCAGAACCCAGTACGATGTACAAGGATGAATGTTTTGCAGGGCTATTTCAGAACTTTGAATGGGGAAAATTTATATTTGAAAGACGTATTTTCATGTAAACAATTTTCAAAAGAAAGCTGCTAATTGATCTAGTGCAAACAACCCTCTGAAAATATCCCGATTTCATTCAAAGTTTAATAATGTCACTGACGTGATAATCACGCAGATACCAGAGCCATGGTGAGCCATTTCCTACCTTTGGTGACCCGGGGGTGTACCCTGGGCGAGTGGCTCTGTGTGCGGGAAACAGCCTGGCACAGAAAAAAATCCGTCCAATATCGCCGACGACTGATGTACACGATCACCGGAATAAATATAATATGTTGACGGGCGCCCCAGTCATATCGCCGACGTATCAGAGACTTCGAATATATTATTTGGATTCTCTTAGTTCCGGGGATCTGGAAACAAAATTACCCTGTATGAAACTTCTGCTGCCAAAATAGGATTCGCTTTTTATATACATACATACACACACACGCACACACACACACACACACACACACACACACACACGCACACACACACACACACACACATATATATATATATATATATACATATATATTCATGCCTTCCGCACATCACTAGCTGATATGACCAGGGTACCAGCCTTTTGTATATTCAGAGCCTTACTTCCCAGCTTGTATTTTGCTAACGACTTATATTTTTAAATCTTTCCTGGATACTTACAATATAGATTTCAAGGAATGCAATTCCCAATCTTCATGAATCAGTTATCAAAATCATGCTCGTCTCTTTAGGTCGAGCACATGTATGCACCTTAGAATCGACCTCGTTGTATAGTGGCTCTAAAAAGTATATTCTCGAATAGTTGCCGGCTGGCTGAAGTGAGAATGTGAAAAATCGTACTGCCGCAGATTCATGAATTCCTTGTCTTATAACAACAAGGATGATCCTTATCGTGGTAGAGGAATCAGTGGTGTTTCCTCTTGCCTTGGCTGGATGTTTTTTTCTGCTTTTATATAAGAAAGTAGAAGAGAAAGCATGATGTTACAAGTCAAGGACCTAGTCTCATGACGTCCTCTAATCCCTACCATTTTGCTGTCACAAGGCAATAAATCGATGAGGAACTGCCTTGGGCTCGAGCTCTTCCCAAATAATAACTAAAAAATTTCCTGCCAATCCCAGTCCCTATCTAGCTCTTTTGAGCTCCTTACAGGACAATGAAATTCCGTCTACCAGTGATAGAGCCAACATTAATAGGTAACCAGGCCGCTACAGTTTTTCTTGTAGATTCCAAGAAGCCAGATGTACATACAGCTGTCGGAACTACAGCTGGTGCGTTGTTCAATGGAAGGCCTTGACGGGAACCGAGACTCATCACATGATAACCTACCGTCCGGGTTAAGAATTTGGTGTGACATTTTCCCGGAAAGGCCTCAGATTTGGCGGGTCGGGGGACGGCAGCTGGAGCGGGCTAACGAGCAGGAGCCGCGTCGCAGGGCTCCGGTGCCGCCCCCGGTGTCGCTAATTGGCGGCAGCACCTGCTGCCGCGCCATGCATGGCCCGCCGCTAACGGACGCCTTTGTCGTGTCGCCTGATACCGTCACCATTACGGATAGCGTGAATCTGTGCTGTACGAGGAAACGGGGTGGCTGGAAGTGACACAATGCTAGGATGTGCACCACTGGAAAGGCCTCAAGAGGTCGCACTTCTGCTGTCTACACTGGATGGAAGCGTGACATCCATGGTAAATAACGCCCTTGAGCGATTTCACACCTGAATCAAGGTGATGAGAGGGAAAATGTATTCCATTCCACAGACCATATGAACTTTCTCTAAAATGATACTTTAGGAGCCCTCGTTGTCGAATATGGCAGGACTGCATGGGACTCATCATACACAGGAAACATTTTTTCTTGCAATTTTCTAAATTTATAAATGCAAACTTATTTTAAGGAGGGCGTTTCTAAACATAAAACGATACAGTGTTGAGGTGCAAGCTTTGGAAAAATAATTTCAAAGCATTTTACTTCTAATTATTTTCTTACATGCCCACTGGACAGTTTCAGAGCTGACTACCACTCACGCAGCCTTTCTTCAATCACCAGTCGAGAACACCAAGCCATCATCCACTGCAGCCCTCTCCCCGACCTCGCAGGCCGGGTCCGTCCAACTTGAGGCGGATGCCGCAGTTAGCGTTTGCATACTAATCCTGTGACCACCACCGCCGGCCCTCGAGGGACGCCCTCTGCCCGCTGTGTAGCTGCGGAATACAAAGCCTTCGGGAGGGGGACGCCGTGCCGCGGCGGCGTTGTGCCATCAGCCGGTAATGAGGCATTATCTCGACAGGACAGCTGCAGTATACGCCGCCGCTTACTTTGCATATTGTTCATTATACAGAAACAATGCTGAATGACGCGGTCCTCTCTGCATCTAAAATGAGAGCAGTCGTCTTCGCTTCCTCGGAGCTTGAGCTCGTTTACCACATCTTCTATATCGTAATCGTGGATCTGACCAATGTGGAACGCGTGGCTCAAGACCACGCACAAAAGCATACCCAGCCTTGACGTTCCATGGCTTTGAGGAGCTGTTCTGGATCTTCGCAAGCGGCGCCTTCTCTGGACTGCCGCGTGAGTGAGCGCGAAAATGCGCCACACCGGCCGCCGCCGCGCCAGAAGCGGCTAGGCGGCCACCATAACGCCACCGCGGCGATTTTCCAGTCAGTGACCACCAATGCTGTGCTAACGATACCGGCACAATTTTCCACTCCAATCCCGTCTCGCTTCGATTACCCGCTGGCCGTCATTCAGGCCATCGGTCCATTCCCTACTGGGACCAAAGTCGTCTACTGGGTTTGCATTGCAATGTTATGGAATGGAGTGCGCACTCCTGTCTAGATACAGTATATTATTGGGAGCACTTAACTGAGTTCCGCAGATGAAATTCGTGACTTGGGCGTAATTCTGGAAATGTATGTAAATATTTTCAGCAAGGTGACTTCATCTGTTAGTGGAGTGCTATCTCTGTGGGCTACTAACTGAAATAGATAATAAACAAAACAATAATGCTAAGGACTTTGGTCTGTATGGAGTATATTCGTTTGGTGCTGCAAAGCCGTTTCGAAAAAATGTGTCATTTGCGTTCCAGAATTCTTTTCACAATGAAGTAGTTCGCATATTAGGCAAAAAGAACAAAGCATAGCATGTCATTAAAGGAATGAAAATCACCATCATGATGCATATCTTGCAGCTTTACATTCTGCATGGTTCTGCAATGGTTTTATGCAAACGTACAATCTTTTATTTTCTAATTTTTTATTACCACTACTTTCATTGGTATTATTATAATTATTATTATCTGTATTTTTTCCTATCGCAATTACCATTGTTGCTCTTATTGTTGTCTTTCTTCAACCGTTATAACTTTCTATTAATAATTCCATGATAATCTATGATATTTGTATCGATTTCGAATGTCATCACTATTATCATGATATATTATTCCTGCATATCACGGAGAGTTAATTTCTCCCCTCGGAAAGAGGGATATATTTTCTGCTTCTCAATGACTCTATCTGCGGAAAAATAAGGCCTATCGTGCTGTTCAATTTACCATCGTAGGTGTTCTTTTTCTCAGATTGTAATGATGCTATGAAATCCACATAAAAAACATTGTAACCAATACTGGTAGTCTCAGGGGTAAAGTTATCCAAGTCAAGAAATCCACCTCCCAGAAGTCAATTCCTCTGCGTATTTGCCAAATTTTGCTGAAGTTGTCTTCAAAGTACTACTCTTTAAATATTTTTCATTTTCCCCAAAAAAATAATGTTTGGGAATGCTCTTTAGCCCATCAAGGCATTGAGGCAACTTATCTGGTTAAATTTCCAAATATGCGAAGCTGGAAAAGGAAATTTGCGAGCCTGTCTGTGCCAAGATGTTAACACGCGCACTGGAGGGGGCCTCGGAGGCCCCCCACCTGTTTTTCCGAGGTGGCCGGAGAACCGCTTGTAGCCGAAAAACGAAACGTGGCCACATTTAACAGAACGTCGATTAGTGAAGACTTTTTGAAAATCTGCCGAAAATTTTTTGGCTTATAGGCTTTCAAAGTCAGACCTGCATTTTGAGATCGCCGTAAACGCGCGGTCGGACCAGTTAGCTTGCATTGAAGACCGAGTGGTGACGTCATAATGTCTTATAAGCGGGACTATATGTCAAGGTCACTTCACATGAAGGTCAAGGTCAAGGTCAAAGGCCACAGGTCAAGGTCATATCTGCACTTTCAAGGTCACTGACCACTGTCCGTCCGGCCAAATGACGTTACCTCGTCTGACATATATTATGCTATGACGTCATCGGTAGGGTACCCAAATACAAAGGTCAAGGTCAAAGGTCAAGGTCAAAGGTCATTGGGAAAGGTCAACCCTCATTTCTCGCCAAACAGTGGCTACAGTGTTAATCAAAGTGTAAATAATAAGTAGTATACCATATGGTGACCTTAAAGGTCAATGACCTTGAATGACCTTGACCCAAAAGTTGTAGGGAAGCCTCTTTGAGACCTCTTCTCTATGAACCTTGTCCGCCTTTAGCTTATTCCCACCATTTCCTGCATAATCACAGCATTTACCAATCGATCCCAGCATGGCCAATATTTGACCTTTACGACCTCGTTTGACCTTTAAGATATTGACCTAGGTCAATGAAAATTTGTCATCATGTAGATCACCATAGCCCCCACCCACCTAACAAGTGGCGTTTTTCTAACCCTCTTAGTTTCCGAGATCTCAGGCGGGCCTACCAGGCCCCCTCCAGTGCGCGTTAGTGCCAGACCCCCCTCCAGTGCGGGTGTTAACGAGTTGTGTTGGTTGAGGATGTTGAGACACTGAGGGCTGCTTTGTTTCAACTCTGGTGACGTGCCGTTTCCTTCCACTGCGATCAGGTGGCTGGTGAGGGCCTGTCACCTAGGTTTCAGAGCACCTGGTAGCACGCGATGCTGCCGTTCGCTGAAGCGTCTGAGAATTATCATGGCTGCATTTCACATAAAGTGCATGAACCACCGGTGAATAAAAACTTAGGCATGCTTATTTCAAAAACAGTGTCATGTTCAACTTTTGGTTACAATATGTATATATATATATATATATATATATATATATATATATATATATATATATATATATATCTCTTTGGTGCAATGACGGTTGAATAGTATAGCACTCGCGCACTTGGATATTTTTCTTTGGAGTTTTTCTATTTTTCGTGCGTTGGTTTTGATTTCAGTCGTTAATTCGTTTAAAAGGTCACCAAAACTCATTAATTAGGACTAGTTTCCACTGTATTTTCAACAGTCATCTTCAGCATTAGATTTATCTTGACCTCATAGTTTTCATTCCACAATTCGAAAACATGTTTTTAAATATCGCGAGAACGAGCATTATAACAGTACCACTTCCTTATTAGCTACCTTACTTATTCTACACGATGCATCTAGGTATTCCTATAAGAAGATTAACATAGTTTGAGCGTATAACACTTACATTTGATACATTTCAATACACGAATTACACAAATTAATTACATTTTACATCAGTTACGTGTGGCATATATTCATTAACAATGAACATTGATCATCGTCTCATCCCCCCCAAAGCGTAAGTGTTCGGTGTGTGTTTATCTGCATGTTGAGTGAGGCCTTTTTCGTGTATATGTAGTGCTTCGAGGACTGCTAGTTTTCGTGTGTCATTGGTGGAAGCGATGATGTGTGTGTTCTGGACTAGTGTTTGCCTCGTGAGTTCTGTGTTGTGTGTAGTTTGCATATGCTGCTTGATGGCTCCATCCTGCAGATGCATGGTGAGCCGTCGAGACAGGCTAACCGTTAGCCTGTCATCAAATTTTGTGACAATCTGTATGATTAACGCTGTTTACATATCATGGTAAGGTTAAATTTCGTTTTGTCTACGATCCTGCTGTCGTCAATGGGTGGTATAACATAGTAATTTTAAAACAGATGATGTATGTGTACGGTGTGAGCATGTGAGCATAAGCATGTTGAAGGCTGGTCAGCATCCTCATCACACCTTCTCGCAAATGTGCAAAGCTCAAGATACTTTATTCTTAAGAAAGAAATATCACTCTAGATTATTTACGCTGCTGAGAATTCCTATCGCACATCTCAAAGGTATCTCGCCCCAGCCCAGCCAGTCCGGCTGTGAGCCGGGCGGTCATTAATCCATCTCCGGCGGCAGCAGCCCAATCTCACGGCGGCGCTCGCGGCTCAGTGGGGGCCGCTATTGACACTCGACACTGAAAGGCGGCCGACATTACCTGGATTATCCGGCCATCCAGCCGCCGCCGCCCCCGGCATTGTGCTGGACCGCCCGAGTCAGACACCTCAGCCTCGGCTGACTCCCCCTGTCGGAGGGTCCCAGCAGCCAGTCGCACAGGCCTGAGATTACTGCGAGATGTGTCAGACTGGTACAGGACCGGTACACCACGGCGCCCCTCCGCGCCGCGCTCAATAGAAGCGTGTCAAAGCGGCAGGGAGCCGCCACAAAGGCGAGCGCTGCCTCTGCGGTCGTGGCGGCGAGACTCAGCTGGGCCGCGTTGCAGCTGTGTTGACCTAAGCTAAAAGAGCAGCGCAGCCTGGACTAACTCGGGCAGGTGCGGGTCTGGTGATAGACGGCTCGCAAACGCAGCTAATCACCCAGAGCTACGTGAGTAAATAGTGGTGGGTTTTGTAGAGCGCCACCGATCTACCCTGGCTGCTCTTTTCAGCCGTGCCCAAAGGTTTGCACAGGCACAGCCGGAGCCTGCTGCTCGCATCAGAACCCACCGTGTTGTGTTCACGATGCAGGGGTAGATCTGAATACATGAAAGTGTGAAACTACGGTTGAGGGCCGTGGCTACACTTGGCAAAACGAGTGGTAAACTTATTTGTGACCGCACATTCTTAACGTGATGGTTTAAATACAACACGAGGATGGATTATGTCTTGGAACATTGGAGAAATCATGTCATCACTACATCTTGGAAGCGTTCGAAATTCTGTCAATCCACTATCAGCTATTTGAATCCGGCCTTGCCAAAGTTTCGGTATTGTGTATTCGCAGCAGGATGGAAATTCTTCCAAAGCTGGGACACCTCAAAAGAGATCGGATTCCTCCATGAATGGAGTGAGGCCTCCTCGTCCATTCAAACAACTACCCCGGGGATTAATCACGCCGTCAGCCTTTATCCGGGCGTTGAATAGGAGAGTCACAATTCTAACACGCTGGATCCGTTCTTGTCACATGCCCCGTCTGGGTTCTGTAGCCTCGATTGAGAGGTGAAACCTAGCGCCCCGTGGTGAAGGCTGGGCTGGTTTTACTTGAACTTTTGCAGCACCTCTCATGCTTCCGATCCCATTTTCCGATAAGTCAATTGTAGCGTCACTGAAATACGAGGAACTCATTTATTTCTCTCCCCAGCTATGTAACTCACCCATGTTTTTCCTGGCTCCCACGAAGCAAACTTTTTTTGATTTTTTGCTGTCATCCATGTCTCCATTATACGAGGAGACAAAGGAGCTTGGTATGCTTGCACCATGGAAGTTGCTGTGTTTTTTATTTTTGATAAGCCTAAGACTTCCTCATTTCAGGTGAAGGATTTATGTATCATGGAATGCTGTGCACTGTAGGTTGCCGCATCGATAGGACCAGAAGTGAAATCTTATTTTTAGCATCAACCTATGAACATCGGGTTGCAACAGCAAAGGTGTTCATTAATTTGGACCTCTTCAACCATTTGATTGCAACAATTCTTGTTGGCGGGGTATCGTATGTTTCAGTATAGCTCATGCTTGGCTGCATTCACACATGCAGCAGAGTCGAAATGCCAATGTGTAGCAGTGTGAGATTGATGTAAATAAGTTCGGAAATATATTCTAAAGCTGTTGCACATTCAAGCCTTTCTTGCATGCCTTTTTCACGTTTAAGGTTGACCTCAGGCTCAAGCCAACCCCTGCTCATCTCCATGGAACTCTTTCGGGAACATATTCTCATGTCCCAGAGCTACACAAATGTGTTCCCGCCCTCGGCTGCTTTTCACGCTGGCTTTAGAGTGTGGGCTTATGAAAACCATTTGGAGCGTCGTGTTTTGATCCTCGTTTGTGAGATATTTTGTGAGAGTAAGCCTCCGCACACATCCCGATTTTTAACGTGTTAACCGGACGGCCGTTCAGAGTAAGATGCTCTGTTCTTAATCCTGTCACTCGCATTTTCGCTGCCTAGCACTAAGCTATTTTATTTTCAAACTTACCCCAAACTTGTATAATTTTTTCAATGAGCTTGAAAGGGTTGCGTTGCTATGTGATGGAACTTTGAAATAACGTTTTTTTCCCAGCATGGCAATATTATTTGTTTGCGTGAGCACGCTCCCTGCACCCGTGACTTCTTCCAGGACCTCCACCTCGCGTGCCGCTCACATCAGAACTTTGTACAAACCTTGTATTTTATGTCTCTAATAGCCTTACCAATTCGGCTGCACCGCTGTTGCCAACCAGGCCACCGCAGCCCCTGAGGCGGTTCGGGTCACGTGACCTGCATCGCCTCGGGGCGAGTGGGCGAGCGAGCATCGTGTCGGCGGGCGCATCATCGGCCATAATTTTATTAATGTCTTAACGGGAGCACACTGTACTGTGAATAAGGGAATATATAAGAATATCTAAACATCTACGTTTCGTCTAAGTGTTCTGTTAAGACAATACGACAAATAAAAAGCAAGTCGTGTGGCATTGGATAGGCACTCTTTCGTATAAATTGACGTTGTACCAAATTTTGGCTGTGCTTATTATAGAAAAATACTTCCCGAAGATAACACTGCCAACACTTTGATGGAATATTCAGCCTGGCTCAGTATCGGCCAGTAAGGCTCAGGCCGGCCGTGGGAATGTATGCCTGCAACCATAGGGCGTATATGCTGGTGCAACAAACGTGCAAACATCCGTTCACATCGAAATTTTTTAATGCCTCCGCAAAGAATGTACGAACCAAATGTTTTGTATTAATGCGATACACAGAAAACATTATTCGATCCTAAGGTCTACATTTGACTTTCTCTTCATCCGACTTAACATGCTGCGTTGTCATTGTAACGATAGTTCGCGGCGTATGAGACATAATTGGTTATAAGGAATGCATGTGAAGGGACAGCCTCCTGCAGCTGTATTTCGGCGATAAAATGATAATTTGACCTCACAAATTTAGCTCCATGAAACTCTGACCTGATACGAAAAATGGATGTAATTTCAGAACAAACAAAATGTAGTGGCGTAAAATGAACCGCAAAAGCTATAACGGGAAATTTGACTAATCCATGTAGAAATACAGAGCGATTGTTACGTTTTATAATTGTCCTCACTGTACTCTCGTTGAGAGGAAATTATCATTTTTAGTGTTTGAAAGAATACTAAAACCTGGATAGTCACATTTAGTTTATATTTTTGTTTTTGACTCTATAGGACAAATATGAGTTGTGACAGTCCACTAAAAAGGAAAAAAGTCACGCCGCGTATGACCTGCCACTGACATCTCTCTTTTCTTTGTTTCATGATGCACCGGGCATCCGATGTTAATGGTTATACCTTCAAGGGGCGGTGAAGCTGGAAACAATTTTTGTACCAGGGTGGTGTTTTTGGGCGCGTCGGCGGCTTCGGTCATTTTCCTATTTGCTATTTCGATCAATTTTTGTACCGGCATTTGGTCTGTTCAGACTGTCATATCATTTGTTGCAGGATTGTGGGTGCCTTCAAAATATGCCCGACAGAGCCTTCAAAATATGCCCGACAGAGCCTTCAAAATATACCCGACAGTCATACAACTTTATCCTCGAAGAATTCAAAAAGACACTCATGTTTAATTGTTCATTGAGTTGACTATATGAGAGTAGGGAATATGTTATGTACACAACTTCAGAGCCCCGAGGTCCGCTATTTAAGTCAGCTAATCCGCCGCTCGAGGACGCTGATTGGTGGCATAGTGGCAGTAGCGATTGCTAGAACCAAAAATTAGCGGAGCAGCGGGTAACAAACTCAGAAGATAGTTGGATACCACTACCACTATACCGACAGCCTGTTAAAGGGACCGTCAACACAACAAATTAGGGACTGGAGATTGACAGAAATGTTTTTATCTCCGTGAGAAAAACAAAGGAAATGGAGGTAATGTTTTTGTTCTCTGATTTAGTGTATAGCTTACAGTAGAACTGAAAATTTTATGTCATGCACTTATTCAGTATTTCTCCTCGAGATTTAATTAAAAAGAGCAATGAAAATAATTTTCGAGCTAACGTTGTTGCAGCGCTTTATGATAAAAAATAGCAATACCCGAGTAGCGGTATCGGCGAAGCGGGTAGAGGTTTTCGATTTGGGAAAAGTAGCGCCAGCGGCGATAGACGTTTCAGCTAGCCAAGGTAGTGAACGTAGCGGTAGCGACTTCAGAAAACCTAGCAGCGGCGCCCACCTCTGCACCATTTACTCTCAGCGCTCTGAGCCCACTTTTCGTCGTTGTTGCCGCAGGTGGAGGCGTTACGGCAGGAGTTTCTGTTTCCGAACGACATCCAGACCACACCTGAACTGAGCCGCGAGATGAAACAGCGCCACCATCGCCCTGGATTGAAGAAGAACCACAAACACCGGCGCCCCTCCCGCCACGAGGTTACTGGCACCCGCCACCGAGGGTCGCGCGGCCACCGCCACTTCCACCAGCGCGTACTGGCTGACATTGTGGACGTGTTGTACAAGAAGCAGCTGCAGATGGACGACCAGCTGACGGCCGTCTCCGCGAACGTGACATCACTACAGAATCGCCAACTGGCGACGGTGAAGACTGGCGAGGTGCTGACGTCACAGATGGAGGCAGTGACGTCACAGGTCGATGAGGGGCGGCGGCAGCGAGAGTTGCTCAGCTGGCGTCTGAACGTCTCAGAAAGGTCAGTGCCGGTCATCGCGGGGAGAGAAGGATTCAGCTTATCTTCGATATAAGATATCTTAGGAGTGGAGCTGAGAGAGCTGAAATAGTGCATGCTATAGCCTTAGCACAAAAGTTGGCACGCGCATTGATGCGGGTCTGAGCCACCTTCCCAGTAACGTGGGGGGGGCTGGAGGTAGGTATGTACCTGCCCCCTAAGGTCTTGAAAACCACGCTGGTTACTGAAAAGCGGTAAGCGGCGTTAGGGAGCCTGGCCTAAGCTCTAAAGAAATCATTCTATAAATTTGTCAGAGTAATTCCAAGCTCACCGCCGGCCAAACATGTCACCATAGGGATTAGGGATATAGCTAACGGGATGTAATGGAAATTAAGTTTTTTCGGTCATACCATCTGACACAGAAGAACTGTAACAAAACTCTCTACACCTTTAGAATTCTCACAATAGGTAGCGCCGTATGATATATAGCATAACCTTGCTAAGTAAGATATCCATATTTGACCTGACCTAGGGTCAGGGGAATATCTGATTGGGTCAAAAAACATGTCATTAAAACCGCAGGGATCAGATGAGCTCAATGACAACAAAATAACGTTGTATCTCTATTCCCAACAAAGTGTTGAGCTTAAACCACTTTGCTATTGCATTCCCAATGCAGAGGTCATGACTCATATCAGGCCCTGGGTCATCGACATTAAGCGGTCTCAGCAGCCTTTGTAGAACCGGTGGGCAAATTATGTGATATACATTCAGACCGATAGATTAACCCTGGTCTCTTATGTTATTTCAAACTCTTTTGGAGGTGAAATCACTTGACCTGCACTGTTGATCTGATCCTAAATAACCTGAACCCACAATTTTTACACAAGCTGCAATAAGAATCACAGAAACGGTACACCAAGTATAGCGTCGCTGCGCGTCGCCGTTTTTAAGCCATCTACGCAGAACCTCAGTAGATGGGTCGGGTACCCACTGTCAATAAACGTGTTACCACGCACAACCTTTTTCGAAAAATATTGTTGCAAAATTCTCGCCTTGAAAGGTAAGGAAGCAGGACTTAGTAAAACGATATTTTGGTGTCGCCAACAATTTAATTGGATAAGGCTAACGTCATAATGGAAAAATTCATGTTGAACACTCCACATTTAAATCCGCCTCCAACATGATGCATCACCGATGGCTGACGGTGTTCTCCGCCGGCGGACAGCGGCGCGGCCGGGCAGCTGCGCCGCTCGGGGGCGGCGCTGGCGCGGGAGCTGGGGGCGCTGCAGTCGCGACTGGACGCGCAGGTGGCGCTGCTGCGGACTGACCTGACGCAGGTGGACGTGCGCTGCAGCCGGCTGAGCGGCAGCGTGGCGGAGCTGAATGCCGAACAGGACAAAGCGCCACACGTGACCAACCAGGTAAGCGGGCCGCCCGAGAAGTTTTCAGACTGGTGATGCTTAGCCTAAACTGGGAGCTCTACACCAGAAATTTGAGACTGCAGGGCTGATATACGGGTAAGCACGGCGCAGATTTAAAACATCATGACTCATGAATATAGTTTTTGCTCACCACTGCGAGTTGGACGAAAATGACCATTGCGCCATGGGGTTTGTACGCATGAGCTTCCAGGGTCTGGCATTGCTCAAGCGTGTAGTAGCGCGAACCTCCTGCCTGTCCACGTTACCAGAAATAATCCATTTGAAATTGAACGCATGTGACTTGTCGAGGAAAGTTCTCTCCGTCCTTTCTCATGAAAATAACAACATCCCTAATTCAGTAATGAAATGAGCGTATGTATGAGCGTAGTAATGAAATGAGCGTTTTTGGTTTCTAATCCCTGTCAACCAAAAACAGCTCGTTCTTTCCCAGAGTGCTGTGCTGGCCGTTCAGTAACGCTACAGCGGCTGTTTCTCAGTTGAGGCAGGAGATGGCAGCACTGGCGCAGCAGCAGCAGGCGGACCGCACTCAGCTGATGGTGGTACAGGCAGATCTGCTGGATCTGGCCCTGGACCGCTCCGCCGCGCAGGCAGGGGCGGAAGAACCGCCGCCCGGCGAGGTCGCGGACAATATTACTGACAGCGCCGTTGTGCCGCTCGGCGAGGTAGGCCAAGGCGCGTCCGGATCGCCATCTATAACTCTGTCACACACGCGCAACGCCCTCGACAGGCCAGCCGGCGGCGAGCCCTGATGCGGGGCGTGTCACACTGAGTGCAGGAGGCCGCAGACAGGACTCTAGTGTACAAGTAGCTTAGCCAGGGTGTAAGCAGAGCTAGTCAATGAGGAAAATGTTTAATTATGAGCTTTTCTGGTATCAGAGGTGCAGTTTGGACACTTGTTACGCGCACGTGCCCCAATCGTACGATGTACACGTGGCAGTTGACTGCGCAGACTCGTACACGTCTACCAAGAGTTGTAGAGATCTGCAGTTTGCATGCGGTTATGAACATTTGCGATTTGTGTGTCGCTACAGGCTACCGCCCTATCGATACTCCATGCTGGAGACTCACGGCTGCGAATTTTAGGTACTTGATCTGGCCTTTTAATGAGATCAGAATACCCGTGATCTCCTCGTGGTCGTGAAGTGCTGTTTCATAACATTGTTTATTTTCATAAGTGGAATCGGCGGGATGGTCTTAGTGATCTCTTATCCTCTCGTTAGAACATACGCGTAAGTATCTGCTTGGTAACGCAGAAACGAATAGTTGTAAGAAAGCGACTGTGTACCTCACAGGCGCTTGACGTAGTCTTGTGCAACTGATCTGTGTCTGCGAAGTGTTTCTGAAGTGCACAGCAAGCTGGGGCAGTGGCTCCAGGGTGTATATACGTCAGATCCTGTGACAAAGCTGACCAGTCACAGACATCTAGCCGAAGCGATATGTGACTTCCCAGTAGCATCGGTCATGCCACACAAGGGTTTACGAGGGAAGGGTGAAGCTGTGAGACGTTTAGCTATAACTTGAATCACTAGCAATCTATAGCATGTAATAAAAGGTTTTTTAATTGATGTTGGATGAGAGCGCACCCGAATGGGCAGGCGTGCCTTGACTAAATTACTGTACCGAACTTTAGAGCAAGAAAAGAAAAGAAAAACCTTTCCGTCGCTTTTGTGGCGTCATCCCTCATAAACATCCGCTACTCCCACAGGCAGTGTTCACAGCACGGGTTGTATTACTGCGACAGTGAGTTGGAGGGACTGGGCAGCGCACCCCAGCAGGAGCGGAGGTCGCAGCGCCGGTGCTGCCGCCGCACGGCCGTCAGCAGCACTACCACGTCTGCGACACCAGCCTACTGTCGGATCAGTCACATCGTGTGCCGCCCGGCCGCGGACCGCAAATGTCAGACCCAGCATCGATACAAAAATACCTCGTCTGAGGAACATACTATTCACGACTGTGACCAGAGCATTTTCACTTATTACACGAACGATGCAAAGTAGCGTGCGGTCCGACTTTCATAGCCGACGTTCACAGCATCGGCTGACTCAAGAGGAGCAAAACTTGCGGTTCACCGCCTGGCAGCCGGCATATCGTTGCAGTTGACATACATAATTGAACATTGCTGACGCACGGATCTTTGATACCGTACAAGTTACGTACACTAGTTACGATCGTGCCACGCTCACGATCTATCTGTCCTGTTTCGTTCTCATAGAACGCGCCAAACTCCATGCCAAAAGTTCTCAGAGAATCCTGCCAGGTCGACGCAAAAGGGTGCCGACCACTGCACACTCACATACAGCATAGAAAAAACAACATCATATAGGGTAAATAAAAACCTTAATAGAAAACCACTCTGAGCCTAAGTCGTCGTCGATAAAATGACAAAGAAGATGAAAAGCATAGGTAAGCCGCATATACATTCAGGAGGGTGGCGATTATTCAATACCCCTACACTTTGCTAATGGTGTGAACTAACAATCAGGAGAATAATTCGATCGTAACGGCATGATGGCGCACATCAGCACGCCATCGTTAGCATGGCTGGCACTACTCTCCCACCTGCTCGGTTTTGTATACATCCTCATTCGGCTCTCGCATCCCGGCAACCGCTGAGTTCTGCCGAAATTTTCTTTGGCGGAAACTATAAAGCATTACACAAAGCCTTCAAATATACAAGTTAAACACAAGCCAACGGGAAGTCATTGGATGAAAGTCCCGTTCCAACCATTGAATAGCATTCGATCACTGCGGAGTTCGCGTATATTGTCTTAGTAGAGACCTTTCAAACAGGCACACTTACCTGCATGCAGGAAACTCGGTCCCCATTTCAAACCGCTGCGTCATCTCACATCATTGCTTCCAAACACATTCTGTACAAAACGTTACCAATATGTGCTCTGACGGCGCCGGCGTGTTTACCACTGGGGTGTGCAACGCAGTCCTGGACCCTGACTTGACAACACTTCACACCACCGCTCTCCGTGCGGACAAGCTACAGAGGAAGCACTCTGATATGTGAACATGGAGTGCAGTCGCGGCAAGCCATGTCGCGGCGGCGGCGCAACAGCCTAGCAAATAAACAACATCTTACGCCACGTCCCCATATCAACTGCGAACGTTACGCCCCCAGTCCTTCGCTCCCCAGCACGTGTGAAAACCAGATCTCAGCCCCAGCACAAAAGCCACGCACCGCTGACACCGACAACACCCTCACCTGGTGACGGCACCAGTCCCGGGGGTACTGGACTCGTGCCAGCCACCCGCGACACCACGCTCTGCGGTAATCCGCGGCACCAGCGGCCCAGTTGCCTGGCAACATACAACGCTGACGTCACCGTTTCAACGCCGCAGGCGTTTACGGGTTGAGCCTATGAAGAGTTGGGTATTTCTGAGCAGGTGTGAAAAGGAAACTACCGCATCGGTTTCGTTGGAAGTGACTTCGTTTAAAACCTCATGAAATGTTCTAACCAAAACTTGCATTAACTTATCACCGTCAAAAACTTCAAACTCCTCTAGAACTTCAACCAAACTGGTATTCTAGCGTCCTGCTCCGCAGTATCACACGTGGCTTTCAGTCAGAAACGTACCACCGTCCGGTAACAATAACGGGCCTCCGACTACCACCAGTCTTTCCCGCTCCCGCAGCCCTCCTCAGCGCTGAGCCACTCAGCAGGCGGGGTGCAGCAGCAGCTGCAGGTAGGCGGTGGGCACGAAGCCCTCCTCGGCGCCGCGCTGTCTCCGGACTCGCGTCCAGCCGTCGCCCTGGTCCAGCTCTATCACCAGCACCTGCTCCCCCTCCTGCAGCGGGATCGAGCCTTCGCTGCTCGCTGCCGGCCGGACGGGGGCGTTAGTGGGCACCGACGTCCCTCAACACCCGGGATACAAGACACAGCGGGCACTAAACTGTGGGACGTACGTAGTTGATGCGTAGGCGTTGGGGTTTTCCGACGCTTCGTCAAGCGAGACCATATTGAGCCTACACACATATGATGACTTGCGGAAGATTTGGAGTCACGTTTTGATATTGAATATGAGCCGCTACAAAGCCCGAGTTTTACATTTGGCTGACAGCTACACCAGGGTGTCTGACGAGGAACATCTGCGCTCAGACTTAAGTAGCTACCACTAATATCCAATGGCCTCGAGGTTCACAAGAGAACCTTAAAGACTAGGGAAAAGGCAGGGTGTCATGGCTAAGGGGTGGATTTACTGGTCACGGTGAGCGCTAGATGATCACGCAGATTGCCGCACCCTTAAGTCAAAATAGTCCATCAATCGATACTGGTCACGGGCCACCACAAAATAGTGATAAAACGTACCGGCAATTTCACAATGAGCTTTATGAGGATTCATGAGCTAGTCGTTCGCACCTCTGGATAATCATCCCAAGCATAGGACCCATTATTTCTCTGCTAAGAGAATAGTGCAACATATTTCCTTTGAGCTTATGATAAAAACAATAAAACAGCGCTTAAGTACCACGTAAGTAAAAATACCAGCAGAGACAGAGGTTAGAAGTAAAGTCAAAATTGGAACACAGCAAACAAAACAAGTTAAATTCTTAGAAATGTTTAATCACGTCAACTCTTCCAAAGTTAAGCAATTCGATAAGGTCAAAACGCAAGTATACACAAAAGGGAGAAAACAAAAAGAGCAAATTAGGCCGATAGACCCATGACTAGTCGCACATGTAAATATTTTCTTCCTCAAATTATCACAAACGCCAATACCAGTCTTCTTCCGTCCTAGGTTGGCGTTAAGAGTACTGTCGCATGAATTATTTCAATGTTTTCAGTAACATTTCCACACTGAAACGCACAAGTAGGCGATGAGATAATTAGGAAACCAAGTCAGCTGAATAACAAAATCAAGTACGACAATATTCGAGCCCATGCGTGGAACAGGCAGTAATAAACATGCATAAGACTGTGTGACAAATATTAACGCGAATTATCCAAATATCCTGCCGCTAGTTCCAGGGGCAGTCATAAGCCCTGTAGGTCAGCTTAAAGCCACCGGGAGGACACCGGCAAATGCCAATGATGGGTCAGTGTCACCTGTCATCAGTTGCTTCCGAATTTCCTGAGTATCTCCCTCAGCACACCGCAGTAGGCTAATAATTTTCCATGCTCAGGCGAAACATAGTTTCAAAAACTGTCAATCTCAATCAAGCAGACTCTTGACACTTAAACCCGCTTATTTAGTCCTAAAGGGTCTAGCCGTACCTGAATTGCAAACAAGGGAAAACTCAAGCTTAACCCCGCGCATAACCCAAGGTTTTCGAGATAGCAGAAAACGACGAGGCGCAGCACCGCGGTTGAGGGCTCACCTCCACGCATCATTTTCCCATCATCCCGAAATTTTTACCCCGGGTCACCCAAGGTCAGGTCACCAGACAGGTCAACCAAGGTCACCTCACTTCACCTTTAGAGCTCGTAAGAGCTACATTTCAAAGTCGATCGATTAAACCCACACCATGACCCCTCCAGGGTCTACAAGGTGATATCCGGGATTTTTCGATTTCGTGCCTGAGGTCAGGTCACGAGGCGACCTCTCCCATTGGAAAAGCATGAAAAGCTATTTCATGATATAAAAGCCACAAAAATGATTGCAAATACTCAGACTGCTCAGAACAACGTTTTTGGACACCCTTTCACGGATCCCAGGGGTCATATTTGCCCTTTGACTTTTCCAAGGTCATCCAAGGTCACCAGAGGTCAAAAACAGTATTTACAATAACTTTGACCTAATTGACTAGAGGTGAAACAAACACCATCGTGTTTGTCTTGTCACGGCTTCATTTGATATACGGCAAGTCACTTTTACCTTCGTGACCTCAGGTCATATTAGGTCATGAGGTGACCTCTGGCGGTCAAACCACTGGCGGGAGGTTTTCACGTTCCACGTAGCGGAAAAGTACTGGCAATTTGCTATCAAATGTACTTACCAGGCCTCAATAGCTCTAATTGCATAAGAGTTATGCCCAGTTTCTTAATCATTGCATATTTGGGAAAATAGCCGATCTTGACCTAATTGACCTCGGAGGTCAAACCATTGACCTGAGCACTAAAACAGCAAGTAATTTCTTACTGAATTCACGCGAGCTTTCTATTGCACTTTCAGATTTGCGCTAACGCCCATATTTTCGGAGTTAGAGGGGCCATCGATGGCCCCGGTGGGGAAGGTGGCGCCGGACCCCGGTGGGGCGCGGGTTAAACCTCAAGCACCAAGCTTCAATGGTCATATCTCCTCGGTGATATGTACCACCTGAACAAATGCGGAAGACAAAACACTGCTAGATGAAAAACAACAAATAAAAAACTGTGGCACAACAGTCTAGACATCACATTCACAAAAATGGATGAGTCACCACACACGAAGCACACAGGCAAGGGTAGCCATAGACATGGGACAGTCAGCCAGCGCACGGTTCCGCGGCCGGATACACCGGCGGCGGGGGAGGGAGCGTGCGGGGAGGTAACCTGAGAAGGGGTAGAGTCCGCAGCCGCTGCCGATGGCGGGCAGCGGCACACTCAGAATGTCGGCCTCGTCGGCCAACAGCGCCGCCAGCGCCTCTGCCGGCCCCCGCCGCAGTTACACGGTCGAACGGCCACTGAGGCCGGCCGCAGTTACACGGCCGAACAGTCACTAAACCCGGACACAGTTACACGGCCGAACAGTCACTGAGCTCGGCCGCAATTACACAGCCGAACAGCCACTGAGCTCGGCCGCAGTTACACAGCCGAACAGTCACTAAACCCGGACACAGTTACACGGCCGAACAGTCACTAAACCCGGACACAGTTACACGGCCGAACGGCCACTGAGCTCGGCCGCAGCTACACGGTCAAACGGTCACTGAGCTCGGCCGCAGTTACACGGCAGAACAGTCACTAAACCCGGACACAGTTACACGGCAGAACAGTCACTGAGCTCGGCCGCAATTACACAGCCGAACAGTCACTGAGCTCGGCCGCAGTTACACAGCCGAACAGTCACTAAACCCGGACACAGTTACACGGCCGAACAGTCACTAAACCCGGACACAGTTACACGGCCGAACAGTCACTGAGCTCGGCCGCAGTTACATGGTCGAACAGTCACTAAACCCGGACAGAATTACACAGCCGAACAGTCGCTAAACCCGGACAGAATAACACAGCCGAACGGTCACTAAACCCGCACAGAATTACACAGACGAACAGTCACTAAGCCTGGCCGCAGTTGCACGACCAACAGTCACTAAGCCCGGACAGAATAACACGGCCGAACAGTCACTAAACCCGGACACAGTTACACGGCCAATCACAATTATTGTACAGTCACTAAACCGGACAGTTACACGGCCGAACAGTCACTAAACCCGGACGCAGTTACACGGCCGAACAGTCGCTAAAACCTCACATAATTACACAGCCGAACAGTCACTAAGCCCAGCCGCAGTTACACGCCCGAACGTTCTCTAAGCCCGGACAGAATTGCACAGCCGAACGGTCACTTAAACCGGACACAATTAACGACCAAACAGTCGCTAAACTCGGGCAAAATAACAATCACTAAGCCCCGACGCAGTTACACGGCCGAGGTCACTAGGCCTAGAAAGAGTTACACAGCCAAACAGTCACAAAACCCGGACATAGTTACACCACCGAACATTCACTAAACCCGAGCAGTTACACGGCTGAGTAGGCACTAAACCTAGACACAGTTACACAGCCGAACAGTCACTAAACCTGGCCACAGTTACACCACTGAACAGTCACTAAACCCGGACACAGTTACACAGCTGCCAGCACCGGTCACCCTTACAAGCTGAACAGTCGCTGTCCCGGGGACACAGTTACCATTACAACGTTGTTGGCCCCGGACGTAGTCTCCAGCCACGGACTAAGTTACCATTAAACAGCAGCCTGTCCTGGCTACCGTTACACAGCTAAAGCCCCTACCGCCGCCAGCTGCAGCCCAAGCCGACTGCCTTCAGCTAGTTATCATTACTGCAATCGTTATGCAGACCCATCCCTCACATTACTCCTACCGTAAGGCCCCCGGTCACATCGGTCACTTAAATGATATTCTAGCCAGCCAGCCCCAATCGCACTAAAAATACCGGTTCCAGCCGTCCAAATACACTGCTCCGGGACTCGTTGCCATGACAACAGCTGCATCCGGTTCATAGTTAGTTAATGTCACCAGACAAGTGAAATCACTAAAATCCGAGCACCACCACAGTAACAGCATAGATCGCTGAGGAATATTTGAGTTGGCTTTAGAGGCCTCAAACCAGTACGCTACATTATTCTAGATGTAGAGGTGAGGACCAGTCTCAGAGCTGCAGGTAGATGACTCAGCCTCAGAGCTAAGGACCAGCCTCAGAGCTGCAGGTAGATGTACAGATGAGGACCGGCCTCAGAGCTGCAGGTAGATGTACAGGTGAGGACCAGCCTCAGAGCTGCAGGAAAACCGCAACCAGACACACGGTGACGCCTCTCACCGTCGAACGGGTAGAGGGCGTGCGCGGTGCCCAGCACCGGCAGCGGCTCCTCGCTGTAGCTGTGGTCGTCTCCGTCGCCGTCGGCGGGGTCGGTGGGGTCGGGGGCGGGCTCGGGACCGTCGGCGAGCCGGCCGGTGACGGCGGCCACCTCGGAGTCGGAGCCGGAGTCCGGCAGAGAGGTGTGCGAGGTGCCGAGGCCCGACTCGGGGCTGTTGGAGGACCTGCCGCACAGCACAGGAGCGTCACTGGCACGTCCACAGCCGGGGACTCACGCAAGGAGATGATTGTGATAACTGCTGGGCTAAACAAAACGAGAAAAAAACGAAAAAACAAAAAAGTGCCACCTGTAGCTTCGTCGATTTCAAAACAAAGAATGATGGCATCAAACATTTACGCACACAAAAGAACATACTTCAGCGTATCAATTAATAAACAGCACTGCATTTGATAATCTTAGTCAGCGCCGAGCCGCAGTGAAGGAGGCAGGCTCCGAGGTACTCGGGTACTCACAGGTGGCTGGCAGGCGGGGTGGAGGGCGCCGCCTGCTCCTGCGGCGGCGCGGCGCGTGCCATCGACGAGTCGCTGGCCGACCGGCTCAGACTGCCGTCCGGCTCACTCAGACTGCCGCGCTGGCAGCCGCCGTCCAGCAGCCTGGCAACACCGGCACAACACACTCACTCAGCCTGGCAACACCGGCGGAACACACTCACAAAGCTGGCAACACCGGCGGAACACACTCACTCAGCCTGGCAACACTGGCACACAACACACTCACAAAGCCTGGCAACACTGGCACACAGCACACTCACTCAGCCTGGCAACACAGGCGCACAACACACTCACTCAGCCTGGCAACACCGGCACACAACACACTCACTCAGCCTGGCAACACCGGAGGAACAACACACTCACTCAGCCTGGCAACACTGGCACACAACACACTCACTCAGCTTGGCAACACCGGCACAACACACTCACTCAGCCTGGCAACACCAGCACACAACACACTCACTCAGCTTGGCATCACCGGCACAACACACTCACTCAGCTTGGCAACACAGGCACAACACACTCACTCAGCCTAGCAACACCGGAGGAACAACACACTCACTCAGCCTGGCAACACCGGAGAAAACACACTCACTCAGCCTGGCAACACCGGAGAACAACACACTCACTCAGCTTGGCAACACCGGCACAACACACTCACTCAGCCTGGCAACACCGGCACACAACACACTCACTCAGCCTAGCAACACCGGCATAGCACACTCAGCCAGCAAACAGAACTTACTCGGCCTGGCAACACTGGCACACAACACACTCACTCAGCCTGGCAACACCGGCACACAACACTCACTCAGCCTAGCAACACCGGCAACACACTCAGCCTGGCAAAACGACAAACTTACTCGGCCTGGCAACACTGGCACACACACTCACTCAGACTGCCAATACCGGCAGAACGGACCCTTACTCACTTGACAAACGTTAACTCACACATCTGGGACTGGCAGTTTCGACTTCTCAGCCTGGCAACACCGGAGGTACAATACTCAGCCTTGCAACACTGGAGGAACAACACACTCAGCTTGGCAGCACCGGCACTGAACACACCACTCAGCTTTGGCAACACCGGCACACATGTTGTGCACTTAATCTATCAACACCGGCATAACTCAATGAGCTTGGCAAAACGTAAGAACTTACTCGGCCTGGCAACACTGGCACAAGCACATTTTGTACAGACTGCCAATACCGGCACAATGACTCATCTTGAAAAAGACAACTCATACGTCATTCGGACTGTGAACGCTTTTTACAGAGCTCACTCACTGAAAAGTTGCAACACTACAGAACACACTCAACCCGGTAACAAAACAGAACACGCTCACTCAGTCCAGAAACACCAGAGATACTCAGAATGCCGCGCTGGTAGCCGCCGTCCAGCAACCTGGCAACCCGACACAACATCAACTCACCTGCTAACACTCGGATCATGCACTAATATGGCAAATTAAAAAATTACACAGTCACCGTTAAAATAACGGACAATTTCGCTACCTAGTTCAATAAGGGTATTGTTCCTTCCATTGTTACCCGGGCTTAAATCGCTTGCTTAACAGCTTATCGTGGTATGCACTGACATAACATACCCTAAAAAGTGCAAACAGTTTGACTAGATATACATTAAATGTTATATTTCTTAGACATGGCAAGAAGCACACACATAATGACCTATAAGCGAATCCAAGATACATTAGTTTTCCAAAGATATCAATTCAGCACGTTTCATTAGGCCTAACATTTTATAAACATTCACGGCTAAAATAGGATGGATAACTACCTCCTAGGAATAAGGGTAAAAATAGGGGCAGTGTTCAAGCCGGCAGCTAAAATTTGCAGCCAGGACCAAGGAACATTTATTAGTCATCTTTACAACTTGTGCTTAAAGTTCTATCATCAAAAGCGCAAACATCTAAACACAGTCGCATATGCATGCTCAATCCTGAAGTCTGGGACATTACGATGGTCACCGGGTCACTAATCACCCCAAGGCGAAGTCCTAGATCGTGTTAACTCACAACTTTCTTCACTCTATCATCAAAGGCTCACGTCCCTGAAACATAACACACCCTTTACACTCCCTTTCATCTTCATCAGACAGCCCCTGAAAAACCCCACAGTCTTTTAACAGGTCTCTATCGCCTTTAAATGGAGACATCAGAGCCGTCCCTGAAACACCACACAGTCCTGTGAACACTCGCTTTCACCTTGATTATCAGACGGTAACCCAATGACACACCACAGATTTCCTGTAACACATCCCTTTGTACGACATCTTGACAATCACGATCTTGGGCCCTGAATTACACGTCACGATGTAGTTTTACCAGTGTAACACTCCCATATCACCTTAAAATCCGACGGTCCCTGAAACACCACACAGTCCTGTAAGTCACTCCCTTTCACCTTCATCCGACGGTCCCTGAAACACCACACAGTCCTGTAACACTCCCTTCACCTAATCATAGAAATTCCCTAAAAACCACACAGTCCGTAACACTCCCTTCACCTTCATCTAGACGGTCCCTGTTCAAAAACCACACAGTGCTACCCGATTAACCTTCACCTTACATCCGACGTGGTCCCTGACGACAACACATAGTCCCGTAAAGTGAAAGTCCTTGACTATATCATCCAACTTTTTTTTTGGGTGCCTGAAACAGCACAACAAGTCCTAGTAACACTCCCTTCACCATTCATGCCGACGAAATCCACTGAAGGACACCACTACAGTCCTGGTGATCACTGGGCACTTCACCTTAAGCCAAGTCAGACGGTCGGCCTGAAACACCACTTACAGTCACTCGCAACGCACTCCCTTCATCCTGTTCTCCTGCAGCACTCATGGTCATCGGATCGCCCAGCGCCGGTCCTCGTAACACTCCCTTCACCTTCATCAGACCGGTCCCTGAAACGCCACACACCCTCTTACACAATCCCTTCATCTTCATCAGACCGTCCCTGAAACACCACGCAGTCCCTTAACAATCCCTACATCTACATCAGACCGTCCCTAAAACACCAGTCCTCTTAATGCTCCCTTTATCTTCACCAGACCCTCCCTGAACATCACAGTCCTCTTACACCCTCGCGACTTCCATCTGATCGTCCCTGGAAACATAATGCCAGGCACACTTCCTCCAGTCATCTGACCATTCCAAAAAAGGAACACAGCAGTTCTCACAATTCTGCTCCTGGGGAATGGGACACCGATTGTAGCTAAAGCTTCAAAAGCAAAGCATTCACAGCGCAGAAGCAACATGTTCCGGAACGGGTGCAGACAGGAAAAACCTTGAATATTAACGTTCTTTACTTCCACCAGACACGCCAGTCAAATTAGCCACGACCCTGTGTGTGGTAGGGGTTTATAGGGCGCCTTCAGCATCTAGGCTATATCGCGCCCTTAGCCAGAGCCCTGCTGAATGAGTGCCAGACCGGGTGCACGGGCCCGGCCTCACCTGGTGGACGTCTCCTGGGTGAGTTTGGCGGCCAGCTCGTCCATGCGCGCCTGGATCCGCTTCCGTCGCTGGTTGGGAGGCAGCGCGTCCAGGTCCTCCTTCACGAACGATTCGAACGTCGAGTGGGAGACAGAGTTCTGCCGCAGACAACCGCGCTGGGTAAACGAGTCGCGCGCGGCGGGCGGAGGACGATTCCGGTCACGGGGAGCGCTGTAACTAAACCGAAAATGAGCCGTTCTGATATCATAAAAATATAAAATAGAAACAAGCTAGAAAACAGGCAATTAACTATGAAAAAATTCCAGCACAATATAGAAATTAGGAGACAAATGCGAGACTAGATCTCAGCCATGGAACAACCAAAGGACAGACAACTCAGGTGTGTATCCCTAGGGAAAAAATGCCCAAAAAATCGCGAAAAACGATCTGGAAACTAAAGCTGTAGCGGAATTGTTTATGGGACCTTCCAAGCTTCAGGCAAACCGACATACTACTTAAATATTGCGAAATAAAAGGTAAAAAGAACCAAGGAAAATATTCCATACAAAAAACAGGCACAAATAAGAAAAGCATGCCTCAACTAAACACAAAAAAACAAATGCAGAACAAAGCAATAGTCCAGTTCAAGCCAATACATTTTTAGAAAAGGCTCCTTAAATAAAGATAAAAGCAGAATGCTAACGAAACGATCAAACTGCATGCGCACACAAAAGAAGTGTAAGGCAAAGTGCAAGAATTGTCAATGAAGCAGCCTCCAAGGGCACAAGAAAAAGACATGGGATGACCTCATCGCGTGAAGCCAGTGCCCTCAAATTTGACGAAGGCGCTGGGCTCTGCCGTTGAAATCGCGAGTAAATGGTATGGTGTTGGCACCACAAATCCAGCTCTCAGCACTCAAACGATACACACGACTGCAGTATCTTCTGGTCAAGAAATCCCGAAATTCAATAAATCGCAAATATTTCGAATATTTTCGTCATTTTTGTTTTTAATATTTGGTTGATTGAACTCTTCAAATCTTCTGTGAAAACGAGTTCCATGGTTTAGTGGCAGATGGAAGGAGCGATTTCTTGAATCCCAATGTGTGGTGGCTAGGTGCTGTCCTCCTTTCAGGGATTATCAGACTTCTGGCAGTAAGGTCCAGTCGAGTGAGGCGTATAAAGGTCTTAACATACTGAGAGATATTGGGTCGATGGAGTCGACACCACCCACTCTAAATACTTGCTGTTTCTCTGGAAACGGTAAATTCAGGACATAAAATAGAGGGTTTCTTGATATGCTCCACCACATGGTTATCTCAGTTCAAATCCCATTATAAAGTTACTCCATTCCTTCTAAGCGGAAAGTACAAAACGGCGTGCTTCGCATCCGGCACATGACTACAGAGATCGAATCTCAGCAGCACGAACCAGTGCAGCAACACGGTCTGGGTGCCATTTCCCGTGGTTAATAGGTGAGCCGAACCCAGCCACACTCCCTCCCCGCAGAGTCGGCCGCGTGCCCATACCGAGACCGTGTGCAGGTGGCGCCACATCCAAACCCAGCCGGATCACGTCAAAAACACTTTGGCTCCCAATTTGTGATTGCGTTGTTGCGGTTTTAAAAGGCACTTTCAGCGACTTGGCTATATCGCGCGTACCATTGCGATAACTCCTTATGCTTTGATACGTTTTAAGTTGTCTTTTCGTTTTTAACGTTCCCTTGGACGCTTTTCCTGGCGACAATTTTCAATCCACCAACGCTCCGAAACCCCACCACTTTGCCCAGCTGTTCCGGGTAAACGCCAACAACAAACTGCCAGATCCACAAACGCGTTCGAAGTTTGCTGGTACCCTGTCACCAAGGATAGCTGGTATCCGACGGGCCAATGTGTTCCAAATTACCCTCAAAACGATGAAAACTTTCGCAGACTTGACATTTTCTGGCCCTACACCGTACCACATCCCAACACGTAAGACACCAGTAAAATCCACGATCTATGCCCCAACCCTAAAACTGGACACCGGACAGGCACCAAGGAATCGCAGGACATAGCCAGTACAAGAACATTCCAAAGTCCCCTCGAATCTCTAGTGTTTACGCCTCTATGCCCACTCAGGTACTGGAACTGGGCTCATACGCACCCAGCGAGAATTCACACAAATGTGAACACGCCACACGTAGATGCAATATAAGAAAAGTCCTCCTCTGCCCTTACGTAGTACGCAAGCTGCCGCCATACCGGGGACGAAGCACACACACCCTCTTGTACGGAGAAAGCAAGGAGGACGGCCAACGACCACACACTCACCAGCACCGCTCAGAAAACCAATGATCTCCTCAGACGAAAACACCACGACAGCACTGGAACTGGGAAAGCACCGTGAAAAGCGTAGGTTGTAAGTGAGGCATGAAGGCACATCCACCTCCCCATAGGAAGCGCCAAGACAGCCGAGTCAGCGAAGCAGAGCCAGAGTCACCAAAGCGCGCACCAGCCCCGAACAGCGGCGCCGTTAGTACTTACAATGTGACCGATACAGCCCGCTCAGGTCAGGTCGGGTCCCGCCAGGCCACACCGAGGTGCAGGGCGGGTCAGGTCAGGGACAGGGGCGGGGGGCAGCGTTAGTGCCTCACCAGTCGCTTTGTTTGTTATTGGAATATTGGTAATTGGATACCAGCACCGGTCGGGGGTGTCATTCTGACCAAGTGATCGAAACTAAACTGCAAGCATCGTCAGGAGAATGGAGGGCTCACGCAGTTTATTTGCGGTTTTACGCATTTTATTTGTGAAGGAGTGTGCGTGACCCCAAGCTCCACTAAATCAACTACATACAGCATGGCATTCTGCGTTTTGCACTTGCAAAATAGTTTTTACACATTCATAGCGCGTCATTCTAAGAGACAAGATAGTCTCGAGCGTAACTAATGACTTGAAATAGCAAATAATGAGTGAAAATCAACAGACAGTATATAGGTCTATTCGATATCGCAAAATACATAGCATATCCACCGAGACAGCAGAGGCTTGGACATGGGAAGAACCTTTACCCTGAGAGTGCACTGACCCTAGACCTCGTGACCGCACCACTAACCTTGCTGCCGCTGAAGATGCCGAAGATGCCGCCGCGCTTTTTGAACTTGCCGGCAGAGAGTGTGCCTTTGACGGTGTTGGGGCGGGGGGAGCGAGGCGGCGGCGTGGGCTGGGCGGTCTCGTCAGGCCGCCAGCCGGAGAGGTCGTCAAACGGAATACTGTCGGGCGGGTCGAAGCCCGACTTGTACCGCTCCACCACCAGCTCAGAGTCCTGCAGACCGGCAACGGGTCAGCTCGCACATGGTAAAGATCACCGCAACTGACGCGGTGGTGAACCAAGCCTACACCGGGGAAAGCATGATTGCATTCCAAGCGAATTCTTACGCATTGAAATGATGGGCCAGTTGCCGTATTACTGGAAAGGTACGTTATACAATTAAAAACCCATGTGAAACAGAAACCCGGCAAAACCTAACGAATAATTCAAACTGATACGGCACCGAAATATTAAAACAACTATGCGCTCCCGCATCGCCAAAAACCCATCCCAGAACCGTCATCACACCAAAAAGCTGGGCGCAGTCCATATTTAACTTCCAGCCCGGCGCGGACCTACCCTGTCGGTGTCGATGTTATCAGCGGCGGCGACGATGCCGTCCAGGCACGTGTGCACGATGGGGAACACGTGGCGCTCGATGTCGACGGCGCGACGCAGGTGAGCCTGCAGGCAGCGCGCGCGCCGCTCGTCCAGCTGCTGCAGCGCGCCGAACAGCGCCGGCATCAGCTGGTTGTAGTGCTGGTGCTGCCAACGCGCGTCATACGTCAGCGGGGGTGATGCAGAGCCGGCAAACGTCAGCGGGAGGTGATGCAGAGCCGGCATACATCAGCGGCAGTGATGCAGAGCCGGCACACGTCAGCGGGGGTGATGCAGAGCTGGCACACGTCAGCGGCAGTGATGCAGAGCTGGCACACGTCAGCGGAAGTGATGCAGAGCCAACAATGGGAGGTGCTCCAGCACAGTCGGATGGGGGTGCAGAGCCGGCATACGTCACCGTCAGCGGGTGACAGAGCCAGCAATCGTTAGCGTATCACCGGAAAACGTCAACGGAAGTGATGCAGGGCCGGCACAGTAGCAGGAGTGATGCAGAACGGCACACGCAGCGGGAATGATGCAGAACCGACACCGTCAGCGGAATATGCAGGTTGGCACACGTCACACGCCCCGGTTGATAAAGTGCCGTCACCAGTTGGCGATAATTCTGGCGCTATCAGCTCATAAGTGCTGTTGCTTGTGCTGTCAACATCCGACCCGGTGAAAAATTGAGGAAGGAATAAGACGATGCAATGCCGGCATCACCACCAGTGTTGCCTGCTCACATATAACTTAGCTTTTCAATCTAGGCGACGACCTCTTCCGGCCCCAAGTAATTTCTACAAGACAGCTTGCACATAAGCACCGACGCAATGCTCCACATTGCTCATCGTTTTCTCGGAGTGACCGCCAGCGGCCCTTTGCAACGCTACTAAACGGGCCGCGCAGCCGTTTTCATTCCAACGCAGTAAATGGTCCAGCCCTGCCCCCGGCTCACCCCTCCCCGGGCAAGTGACGGTACGAGACCACGTGCGCCGGTGTGAGAGGGGTGTCGGTTGAACACCTGGCCTTTCGACCGGTATCGATTGTGTTGCACAATGCAGCAGCAGAGCTGTTGCCGTATCCCGCGCCAGCCGAACCGCACGTGTGGAAAGTAAACTCTGCACAGACCGGCGCGGGGTGCGGAATAAACGTGCATCCAGCACGTACAACACATTCAGCCCCCGGAGTCCACATCACGTGTCCAACATCGGAGCGCAGTTTACCCGGGCGAGGAAACACCGGTCAATCTTATACCAACTGTGACTGTTCACTAAAGCGGATAAACTTGATGGATGAGAACATACCAACTTAGTGCCCCATTCAACGATTTCGAGTCAAACCAGTTTATGAGGGTTTAACAAAAGATGATAAAATCTAGCTTGATACTGACTGAAGACTGTTGAGAAAATAGGATGGGTTCGATTTCCCTCTCTTCTCAAATAGGCATGGTTAAATTGAGTTCGTTTATGCAATGAGGTGTCAGAAAAAAGTACGAACTGATTCTAAATTGAGCAACCACACGCGAGTAACGACTCAAAAACAAAATATCGACACCTAATGAGTGTGAAGTCGAAGTCATCGACATCTATGAACGCAGAGCCTTGAACCACCCACGAGGCATCCAGGAGCGTCCGACACCTCTCACCGCAGCCGGCCGCGCCCGCCTACCTGCAGATCGTTGGTCTTCTGAAGCTGGTTGGCGTACTCGTTCTTGCAGTCCTCACACTGTTGGCTGCGAATGCTGGAGTTCATCTTCTGCTTCTCGACCTCGGCGCGGCTGAGGTTGAGGTCGGCGTCGGCCTTACGGTAGGCGTCCAGAGCCTGTCACACAGAGCGCACGAGGTCACCGAGGATCGGCACACGGCCACTGCCTTCTGTGGCAACAACGGTGCAGGATCACGAAACAAGGGATCAATAAACTCAGTATCACATCATGGTATATCGTCTCACATTACGGTTATGACGGTATGGTGAGTCCATGACGGTTAGTAGTAGCATATGACAGTTTAGTGGGGCTGTGTTTAGTTGGCGATTTACTACACACAAATAACACAGCTTCACGAAGGGCAGTCACGTTTACCAACATGTATTAAATAAAAAAACATACATTCAAGAAATCGGGTGGGGGTCCTGGACCAGTTTGAGGTGAGATGGGACGGCTACAGATGCAGCCCCGAGTTAGAAGAGGTCGGAGGAACAGCGCTGCTTCCCCCGGAGCCGGTCATCAGCGATACACCCCCCTCCCCTCCCTTCGGCTGAAATTACTCATGGCACCGGCGCTGCACTTGTGGTCAATGATGTATCACACTGAACAGTGTATGAAAAGGTCCCGGTCCCACTCGTAACCCTGCTGGGACTTCGTTGGTATAACGACGGTGCAGTGCAGTGCGTGCAGCCCGCAGAACACGCTGAAGTGAAAACCGGCCGGAGCGCACGTGTAACTCCCGACAGTTCTAGCGAGCGCAGTGGGGCTACAGTCACGCGAGACCACGCGTCGCCAGAAAACAAAGACTCGGCAGAGGGGATGACGGCACTGTTCCGACAATTGAAGCATCCGGCTCCCTAAACGCCGCAGCTCGCGAGGGAGTACCGGCGTACGGAGCGTTTACAGATCGAATAAAACGTACGGAGCTGAATAATTGTGGGAGTGCTAAATGGAAATTTCTAAGTGGCGGAAGAGGTGTGGTAGCGGGGTACAATGGCACGGAGTAATCAAGGACTTCAAGTACCGAAGCCGCGATGTTGACAAAAAGGGTGGCTTTGGAAAGGAGCTGTTGATCATAAACCTCGAGACCCCGATCGCCGCGAAGATCAGCGGATTGGATGCAAAATAGCATATCCGCTGGTGACGTCGAATGTCACGACACCACTTGTAAATAAGCATACGAACATGCTGCATCTTGGGCTGGTTACGCATATTAGACCTCTGCTACCTCAGGAACCCTCTACACTCAGGGTCACGACGCTAGCTTCTGTAACTAAAACAGATGATTAACGACCCAGCGTTTCACACCCTAAAGCCGGCCGGCAGTATCCCCGGCACAATCGCGGCTGGTCGTCCATCTTTCGCGGCACGCGCGCTCGCGCCAAGCACGTGCAAAAAGCGGTGCGCGTCCTGCGGCGCGCAGTCGAGCGCAAAAACGGCTGGTGGCGCGATCTGGCCCAATAACGGAGCGTGGGGCGGCGCGCCGGGGTCACAGGGCAGCTGACGTCACCCACAGCCGACAAAGTCACCCATCCCTCACAAAGACGACCTTGACAGAGATAGCCAACACGGCGACCTATACATACAAAACTGATGTTTACATCAAAGAAAATAAGCCGGAACGCGCACACTGCCTCCAGCGTTTCAACAACGGTCCCGCGCGCACATCCGAGCGCCCCTCAACCACAGCAGCCTGCCTCCAGCGCCGCCTGTCCTCTGACCCTGCTGCAGAACACGCCGCAGGAGAGGGGGCGGGACGGCAGTAAAGGCTCGTCTATCAGAGAGCGCTTCACTACGCGTCTCCGGTTCGTGCGGCAGCCGGAGGAACGGGGCCGTAACTTCAACACGGCGACCCTGGCCGCAAACAAATGTGACTATTTGCAGGAGTTAGACAACAGTCCAGCGGGTAGCCTGCAAGGCTGGCACTGAGCACGGGCGGCGACGGCGGCAGCGGAGCGGTGCTCCCAGAGGGCAGGAAGCACGGGCCTGACTCAGCGCGTGTCCGCACGACTGTGACTGCGTCCGGTGACGCTGAACTTGGACCCAGATCAGATGCACTCAAAACACGGGTTCATGCCTCGGTGGGGTACCTGGAATTCTAGTCAATTGTCTCTGTGATTGTTTTTCAAGACGAGCGATGGAAGCCAGTGTGTGTGTAATATCAATATGGCAGCTCTATTTTTGCGACGTATGACATCCCAAAGGTGATAGTGGTGCACTGGTCGAAGGGGGAGGAGGGGGTCGAAAAACGTCAAACCCTTGTAGCTTCGTTTCTAAAGTTTTTGTCACGCAAGCGGAAATCGTTGACCTAACCAGACCTAAGCACTTCATGGACGACGCCGTATTTGGGGAGTATGGGGACTCAGGTGGTGCCAGTGAAAGCTTATCCGACTACCACTGGTTAAGTTGTCCGAGCTCCCCCGTCAGCAGGAGTCCTGGCTTCGTGACCACTGATCTTGATGCAGACTGAATCGCGGCAGACGACTAAGTGGCTGCCAAAAAAGCGGATGATGCTTGGCATTGTTGATGATTAGTCCAGTCCCTCTGTTTCTACTGAGGAGCAAGGAATTGAAGCATTTCCTCCGGAGCGGGGCACTAAATGGCCTTACGGTTGACGCGGCCAGGAGCATCTCACTTTTATAATGTGTTTTGAACTGAGATAGCAGTTCTGCACAGTGTGTTGAGAAATCACAATTGACATATTTCAGTTCGCCAAAACTCTCTGTATTGAAATTTCAGCACGGTTTAAAGTTCAAAATAAAGGGGGCTACTCGACTATTTCAAACCACGTTTCAAACCACGAAGGAATCCCTTTTCATCTGGCAGCGTATGCCACGTGATAAATGTTAAGAAATAGCATTCGTCGGCGCAATGTTACATGCCGCAAGCTGCCGCAAGCAGCCATATTTGCAAGCACACGCGATGCTTGAGTCAACCCAGGGTAGTAAGACAAGACAATCGATATTTTTGTTTTGAGCGAGTGAAGGTGGAAACAAAATGCGGTTTCCTGATTCCAAAACCTATTTTTGTCCATAAATAGTCTTTCGTAGAGTCTTGACAAAGTGGTACGTTCTCTTCAAACCAAAATAACTTAACTCCTCCAGGGTGGGCCAAAGCTATAGAGCTATGGCTGCTGTCACATGATTCCACATTTTGCCGTGCCTGTTCCAATGCCTCAGCCTGCTCAAAGGTAACGCCTGAGGTCAGGGTTTAATTTAACTCTTTGCGGCCGTTTACGGATCCCGAGGCACAAAGACCCCCGATAAAGAAACCAAACACACGCGAAGAGTGAGGTGGACATCTCGCCGGTCCTAGAAACCAAAGGCCCACGTCTGAACATGTGGTCGGATCTCAATGAAGGCCTCCGCGCTCAAGCTGTTCAGCGGCGTGACAGCCGACTGTCACGCTATCACGGCCGACTGTCACGCTATCACCGCGAACGCGGGATGTGCCAGTCACAGCGATCGGAGGCTCATCGAGAAAACGTCAATTACCTCGAGATGCTCGAGAACAAGGTTTCACAAACGCAGAATTGGGCAGTGATCGAGGACTCTGACAACACATGATCGCGTCGCGTTATAGCAGCTGATGACAATTAAAATCATGCACAAAAGTACGGTTCGTATCAGGAGAAGCGAGTGAAGTTTGACGGAGAGCAAGCAGCTGTGCTGTCTCCGCATTCACGGACCGACCACTGCTGGTGGCGGCGGTCGGCTGTCCACGCAGCAGCGGTACAGTGCCGTACGGCGGAGGGGGTAGACGCAGCAGCGTACAGTGCCGTACGGGGTAGGGGTAGGCGCAGCAGCGTTACAGTGCCGTACGGGGTGGGGTAGGTGCAGCAGCGTTACAGTGCCGTACGGGGGTGGGTGTCGACGCAGCAGCGTTACAGCGCCGTAGACGGGGTAGGCGAGCAGCGGTACAGTGCCGTACGGCGGCGGGGAGGTGCAGCAGCGTTACAGTGCCGTACGGGGGTGGGGTTCGAGCGCAGCGTTACAGCGCCGTACGACGGGGGTAGGCGCAACAGCGGTACAGTGCCGTACGGGGGTGGGGGTAGGCGCAGCAGCGTTACAGTGCCGTACGGCGGCGGGGATAGGCGCAGCAGCGTTACAGTGCCGTACGACGGCGGGGGTAGGCGGAGCAGCGTTACAGTGCCGTACGGGGGTGGGGGTAGGCGCAGCAGCGTTACAGTGCCGTACAGCGGCGGGGGTAGGGCAGCAGCGTTACAGTGCCGTACAGCGGCGGGGGTGGGCGGAGCAGCGTTACAGTGCCGTACGGGGGTGGGGTGTCAACGAAGCAGCGTTACAGTGCCGTACAGCGGCGGGGGTAGGGGCAGCAGCGTTACAGTGCCGTACAGCGGCGGGGGTAGGGCAGCAGCGTTACATGCCGTACGGCGGCGGGGTAGGCGCAGCAGCGTTACAGTGCCGTAGAGGCGGGGTGGCGGAACAGCGTTACCGTGCCGTACGGGGTGGGGTGTCAACGAAGCAGCGTTACAGTGCCGTACAGCGGCGGGGGTAGGGGCAGCAGCGTTACAGTGCCGTACGGGGGTGGGGGTCGGGGCAGCAGCGTTACAGTGCCGTGCGGCGGGGGTGTCGACTGTCGACGCGCGGCCAGCTACAGTGAGGTCAGCGCTGTGACAGGAAGCCACCCTCCCGGCAGTAAACACTCAACACTTCTTGTAAGGCCGGGGCCGATCCTGGACTTTGTCACGGTAGCTCGGCACTGGAGACGAGCCCGGCCGACCACAATGCCCTATCGATTACATGAAGGTGAAAAATCGGCCAGTATGCCGTCTCAGGTAAATTAAATCATTTTAGGTAGTGTGATAAGACATTTTTTCCATTGACTTTCTTCTTCTTTTTACTCAGGTAATGATACCAAGTTTTTTATTTTCGGACCATTTTTTTCAATTTTTAATCATTTTCGTCAGTGATACATCAGCAAGCTTCCATCAAGCGTCATAAATGCATGCCTCAATTTCGCAAAAACACCATTCACCAACTCCCAGAGTGCTGATTCCAGTAACCAGTCCCGCTCTAAGACTTCTTCGAGTTGTCTGCAGGCCCAGTCTGGCCAATCCTGTCTTATTGTTCAACACAGGCCATGAGCTTTTCGGAAAGTACACACAAGGTGGTTTGTTTCTCTTCCAAGATGAGGAAAAGCTGGACAGCTTTGCACCCGGCGACTCGTGTAATCGGCAAAAGCAGACGCCAAATATAAGCCGTGGGAGCCCTCAACCCGGAAAACAATTTACTTTGCGTTAATGACATAAGCTCTAAGTCGTATCAAAACGCCGACCGCAGTCTGCCAGGCAAGTCCAGCACCGGCTTAATCTATAACCCTGAATCCGGTTCGAAAAAAATACAGATATCAACAAAACCATACATGCCTGAAAGGCTGAAAGACACACGGGCCCGAGGACGAGTTACGGCGATCTCTTGTCTGGCAGCGTCCGCTCAGAAAGTTCAGACTGGCTGGCTGGCGTGCCGCATTTTCCGGGATCGTGCGTGCAGACGGCGTGCTGTGACAAGCCGGTGGAATCCGCTGAGCTGCCGTGGACAGGAGACCCATGCAGCGCGGCCAGGACGGTTGGTCTGTGCGGGCTGAGGCGGCCCAGCAGGAAAGTGGGCCGGCGGCCGGCCTTGGCGGCCGGTGACACCCGCCAGGTCGGGCTGGTAGCCCCCGCCGCCAGCGGTGCCCGACTCACAGTTCACCTGCTCTGTAGTCCGCCCCCAGCCCGCGGCGACGCACCCTATCCCGGAGGCATCCAACTCAGAACACACCCGAACATCAACGGCATTTCGGATTCTCTCCAGCCAGACAAGTTGAAGGAGCGGTAGCAGCTTTCCCTCATGGGGAGGAAGGAAATTTTCCATCTGAAATCCGTCAATGAAATATTCATATTTTGCCATCGATGGACAAACCACAGCCATAACAGAAAATCAGCTGCTTGAATAATCCTTCAAGGTGCGTGGTCATCAGTGGGTTCGTGGCCACCGGTCATCTACTCGCTTTCCGCTCAATACCTGTGATCTCGAGGGTCACATCCCTTGCCTTCCGCCGACGACGCCTACTTGTCAGTGCAATCAAGCCAACAGGTGGAGGTGACCCCGAGGCTGCCACTGACAGTTGTTCCGCCGACGACGCCTGCTTATCAGTGCAGTCAAGCCGACAGGTGGAAGCAGCGCTGTTGCGCCGGCACGCGGCGAGAAGTGCTACAACAGCGGCAGCTCTGACGTCCGTGCACCCCGCTCCCCACAAACCGGTCGCCGGGCCGTTGGCAGCGGTACGGAGAAGCCGGCGAGACAGGGCCGAGAGGGCGGCCGGCGCTGAGTCATAACCGGACTACACGCCGGCATCAGACACGCCGGCCCGCCGCCGCACAGCGGGACAACACGGCCTGTGACGATACAAACCACCGGCCGAACACTGCGCAGAGAGAGCTTCATATCTCTCCTGCGTTCAAGTTGCTAAGATCAGAAATGCTGTAGTGGTCCGTAACCGACCTCTTTGATCCGAACTAATGTTAAAACATTACGTTTTTTTCCGGCGCGTTTCAGAAAAAAGCATACCATTGCAACATTGAAGTGCAACAGTTTTGGATTTATGGTAGGTAGTTTCATGAATAAATGCCCGATGGGGGTGCGTGGTTCGGTGGTAGAACGCCTGCCGTCTGAGCCACAGGTCCCGGGTTGAGAGCCTGGCGGGTTCGCTGAAAAAGTAAAAACTGATACAAACCATGCCAACTGGATACGGTTGGCAACATCGGCAGTTGGTGCCTCGATTAACACCAAAAACTATTACTACACGCTCCCTGAAAAGGTGCGCTCGTCAGTTGGGTTCGATGAGGCGTCTCGCTTCGACGGACCACGGGAGACAAGCCGGGTTGCGACTAGCTGGCTATCGCAGTCGTTTCCGGTGTAGGAGAAACACCCAGAACGACGATGGCCGGCGGTGACACACAGCCGGAGGGCGCACCAGCTGGCCGCCGATAGAAAGTCCTACTGCGTTCTGGCGGTAATTCGCCAGTGCTCCCCGGTAGCAAAAAATCCACTCATGGCGCCGTGTCGCGCAGACGTTAACAGGACCGCCCTGGTGCCAGGACAGCTGGAAGCCGTGCGGGTACAGAGGCGGCCGGTGCGGCGCGTTCCGGCCAGCTGATATGGCCTGAGGCGCCGGAAGTGGCGCCGATTAGCCGGCGCCGCGACCGACATCCCACACGGCACAGTCAGAGGTCTGAGGCCGGGCCCAGCCGTCAGGGCACGCGAACTCAACGTCCGGGCAGCTGCGGCCATGACAATGCCACTCCGCCGCCGAATACGTACGCTTGTAACCTAAAGAACAGGCAGGCAGCGTGCAATGCCTAATTCATTTGAAGAAGATGGAGCATCTGCGTATTCTGCACATACAGTCCGCTGCTATTGCATCTGTGCACGCTAGACTCGGACGTTTTTGTCCTATTGTCAGCGAACTATTGCCCGCTTGGTGGTGATTCAACATAAAATATGTGCGTTTTGCTCTCAGCTATTGACTGTGTACCCAACAACACTCGATAGTCTCATATTTGAGAAATTACTAGCGAAACGTAATTATTACCTGCAACAGGACAAAAATATAATTGAAATTAGATTGAAAAGAGGAAGTGAGGTTATGAGGCTTCAGCTTCATCAATACCAGCAATATAAATACACCACGAGAACAAACGTTACGGTGCACACCGAGTCAAATCAGAGCACCTGCAGTCCTAAAACTGTTTGGATTCTTTTTTTACCTGAAATCTATAGTCAGGTCACGCTCGGTGCAGGAAGTTGCTCGCCGAATTCTAACGTCACTAGCAGAATACCGGGGTCAGGAGCTATCAAAACAATGCAAAGCTTTCTACGGAACAATGTTTTTCAAAGCCGAGCTGAATGGCAAAACAGATGCTGTGGCGCTTCAATCAGGCGCCGATGCCGGGTCAGGGCTGCGACAGCCGGGAAAGTAGGCACTCTAGCTAAGAACTTCAGTTTCACACCGAATTCGTCACACACAAAATCTGCGTGCATCAGAACTTCGAACATGCAAAATCCAGTCGAGTGTTGATCTGACTTTTTTGCTGGTTAAGGCCGCAACAAACTGCAAAGGATATTGAATTGGTAATACATCCAGCACTTTCACACGGTTAGTTTCTTAAAAAAAAACATATAACTAGCCAAATCCGTACAATATTCGGTATCTATAAAAAGTATACTGTAGGCAACAACAGCGCTGATAAATGCATCCCTGATCTAAGCGCATCTCATTCAAATCCAGCAACATAGGAGCAATCAGAGGCTTAGCCAAAAATTCGCTAGACGGGTCATACCACGGCGACCCAAGCAGGTTGAGAAATTATCCGTATACCTATTCATAGCACAGGCCCATCACGCGGGAGCTGGAACAGCTTAACGGCTCGGCGAAGCGGCTAAAGCCAGGTCTAGCACAACGGCACGGCCGCCACCCGAGCCCCGGCGAAACCGGGCCGGCACGGCGGCGCGGCGGCACAAAGGTCGTCCTTGGCGGCTGCGGCAGCGGCGGCGGCAGACACTGACAGATGACCAGGTGAACTGGAGCACCGGCAGTTCCGGTGAAACGGTGCACAAGCCGCCGCACCGCCGATGCACAGGAAAACCGGCGCTCCATCCACTATCCACCGTGCAATGAAACCCCAGCCAGTTTTCCTGATGCTGAACTACCTTACTGCTAACTGGGCGCGGTTTGGATGTTTTAAAACGTCTCCACTCGATCAACAGGGTCATCAATTTGGCATGAATAGAAAAAGGTTTGGGTTCGGTTGGGCTGTATATGCCAGGGCGGTTCCTTTCTTCCCACATCACGTCACACAGGCCGGAGAGCCGCGGGCCGAGAGCCGGCGTCGATCATTACCCCATCCATCACCTGCCGTTTGTCCCCGGGGCGAGGTGGGCGGAGGGAGGCCGAGCCGGGCACACGTCAGCACACACCGGCCCCAGACCGGTCCACGGCCGGCGTCCAATGTCTTCTTCAATCAAGAGGCTGTACTCAGCTTTCAAAATCATGCTCATTAGACAAGATTTCGCCGATGGATCCGAATGGTGTATGTTCGGAGCCCGGCAGATCCGACAAGCTTATACAGCGAAGAGTGATGACGCCTCCGTCGGCACAGGACAGGAGTTTAGCTGGTCTTTGCAGGCGGCTGACTCAGCAAAGCAGTGCCGTTACACCGAAGCCGCGTCTCTACAAAAATAGGCCCACCAGAGAGGATTTGCCGCCCACTGGACTTTGACGTCGGTTACACTCAGGCTTTGGTGAGGTTTAGATGGCCCAGGGACTTTTGTCATCGGTTACAGTCAGGTTCTAGTGATGTTGAGGTGGCCATGGGGCTATGGCACTGGTCACAGTCAGGTTTCAGTGAGGTTTAGGTGGTCATGGGACTAGGGCCGCCGGTAACAGTCAGATTTTAGTGAGGTTTAGGTGGTTACGGGACTTTGGAGCCGGTAACAGTCAGGTCCTAGCGAGGTTTAGGTGGTCACGGGGCTTTTGACGCCGGTAAAGTCAGGTTCTAGATCCGTCACTCGAGGCGTGCCGGAGAAGGCACGGGTTCTGCGATGAGCGGCACACTTTAACAACCCAGGCGTCAGACGCATTACCTTTTCCGCCTCCCGGAACGATTTCTCGTAGTTTTTCTTGGACTTGTCGAGCTGCAGCCGCTGGTTCTGCAACTGCACGTGCAGTCGCGCTCCCTCCTGCAGCGTCTGCGGAATACACACACACACACAAAGGTCAATGTCATACCCCGGTCCTACGCGTGAATCCCCAAAGCAGCAACCAAAGAAGGCGTACACGCAAACACAGGGGTCAACGCCAAACTGTTTGTGACCCTGTAAGTCACAGTGCATACTAAAAGGTGCATGTATGGGTATATGCCAGGGCATACACTTTCATAATGCACATTGATTAACCATAGCTTATTGATGTCTATGGCGCGGGTCAAATGTTGTTTTCATTATCTGACCACACTTCCTAACGGTTCCGATAAATATGGAATCCAGGAATATCAAAAATAATCCAAGGACCGCAGATTCATGGCAAAGGTTCCTCGCAGGGCGAAGTGGGCCAAGTGAGAAATTTATTTCCATATTGTAGGTGCATGCTGCAAAAACCAAACAAAAAGGTCTCCTCCACACTAGACGCGTTCATAAAACATTTGTAAGACCACTTGTAATTCCTGGCCGGTCTGCATGTCTGTATTCATGCTCCAGTTTTCTCCTAAAGGGAAAGTTGTGTGGCAGCCCGGTCTGAAGCTCCCCCCTCGCTAGCACATTTGGATGATTGACATCTTCACATGTGCCACTACATTCAGCTAGTGAATTCCCCTGAGTAGGTGCGACCACCCAATCCAAGCGATTTGCAGGTACGGCCGCGCGGCCATTCCCTTTGTGGGGTACCGCATCTTACACGACGCCAAGTCCTATTCTAATGCGTGCGCAAGAATAGATTAATATAGTATTGTAACAGAGCTAGAGGAATAATAATTGTTAAAATTTTGCATTTATCGTTCTTGATGAAGAATGCTATAAAGGAAATTTCCGCGGTGCTGAGGAAAATTGTTGCCAACCAATATGACAACTAATCCTCAAAACTATCCAACGATTTTTCCCGATGTCTATTTGGAAGCCATCCATCAGCTCGCTATCTCCAGTAGTCTGGGCCTAGAGATGCGGCGATGCATTTAACAAGGTTGAGCAATTGCACTTATTTAGTACGTATTAAGGTATTAAGGGGGAATAAACGCGTCGTTCACTCTACTAAAAGACACGACCTGTTAAGAAAAAATTGGTGACGTCGCTACAAGCGGTTGATTACGAACCTCACTGGAGCCAACTTCATTGTAGGACAGATCCGGTTTTGTTTTCTTAGAATATCTCTTACATATAGAGCCATCAGACCACACACATTTTTTTCAAGACAATGTGGTCGCTACATGACATTTAAACGGACCTATAAGTCGCGTAGAGGATACCACAAAACCACTGGTTTCACATTTATTTTCTATCCGAGCTCACCTTTTACAGAGCAACAAGCCTTCGTGGGCGTACTACTTAAAGCGCACGGTTACTAAGTCCCCTATGGGCCTTTTGGCCGGCGGCGGCGGTACGGCGTCGGCAGGGGCCAGCGACATGCCGTCGTGGGACCGCAATCCGCTCTAAACACCCGCTATTTCACTCAGAGAGGCGATGTCTGGGACACAGTAAATGCCAAACCTAGGATTCTTCGGCATGCTTTATCAAATTGCTGTCAAGCCATCTCATTGTAAAGGTGCCACATTCCCTATATATGACTCTCTTAATGATTGCTTAGGATGGCCTGGTGGCTTCATTGCTCGTCTTCAGATCGGACAGCATGTATTAAAGTGGGTTTAATCCCCACGGCGGGAAACCGCCTTCCATGTCCGATCTGACCCGGTGGAGAAGGCCCTCAACCACCCCGGCGAATACATCCTGTAATTGGGAAGTGTGGCTGCTGGGGCTGGTCCTAATAAAATAAAGGAATATATGTCATCCTCAATTTTCTTCACTCTTGCAGCTTCTCAAAACACACGAATCGTTTCATTGATAGCTTGGAAATTATGTACGCTATATGAGATTGGATAGGTTCATTCATCCTGGGAAGCTTTTGAGAAGGGTGATGTGACATAATGTTAATATAGGGCGAAATATGGAGCCAATGGAATATTTTCAAAAACCGCCATCAACACTCCCTTTCATTGCCAAGAAAGAAAATAATACAACTTTCAGTAATTGGTAGTAATGAATTACCTCAGCTTTGTGCGAACTCCATTTCAATACAAAAAAAAAACTTCAGAAACATAGACCAACAGCTTTCCGGCCTACTAATGCTCGTAAAATGCATGCACTGGTTCAGATGTAGCGTTTTAATTAAATATGCTCCCTATAATGTCAAACGTTTCACTCTAATCTTTTACACAAAACGTTTAGCCTCGATCCAGCTACAGGTCATTCCCTCCCATTCCCACACCAAATTGAGAGAGACATAGAGGTTGTTAACCTCTATCCGCTATGCTCCAAAAATTCTCTCATGCCTTTCATCACAGACAAAATGGCGTTCACACCATTCTGAGGCTTGCTCTGCGATATGGATCGATACCTCTGACCACTAACCGCGGCGGCTGCCGGCTCTGTACCGGCGCGCGAACCTGTCAGAGGCTTCACGCCCCGTCCCGTGCTGGCACGTAGCTCAGACGAGCCTCTGGCCCGTGCCGGACGTCCGAGCCCAATTGCAGTGCAACGGGCCGCTCTCACGCCGATGACAACATTGATTATTGCAACACGCCGACGGCCGGCGGCGCAGTTCAACGCACGGCCGAGTTCAGTGTGCCTTCATTGGCTGGCGGCACTGGCGACAGCTCAACAGAGAACAGTGGAAATGGCTGCGCAGCTGAGTGATCGCGAACCTGACGAGAGGTAAATTGGACGTAACTCGGTACTTATCCTTTCAGAAATGTAGCGTATTGAAGAAAGAAGAGCCAAGTAAACTTTGCTAATGCTGAATTGCCTCAAGTCCTGTCAGAGAACAATATTCTTTTTTAACACCTCAGACTAGGCCATGGACGTCATTTTCCACGGAGGCTCCAATCCGGCCGGATACTTGTTTTAACAGATCCCATATCATTCTGACGCAGTCATCCGCTCCGCGTCATTCACTCTATCCACCAACTCATCCCGCTGCGTGACGAGTCTCCCCACTTCCGCCGCCCGGTCAGCGAACCATATACGGCGCGATACGAGGAGGCAGCCGGTCTAGACAGCTCATTCACGCTAACATTCGACAGTCCCTAATGATTAACACTCAATATGTGCTCGCAGCAGCACACACCAAACTTGTCGAGTCTTCCATCAAATTAAAAGACGTATTACCACGATACAGCCAAGCCGCTAAAAGCGCCCAATATAAAAAACACCAATATAATTAAAAAGGCGTACGTATCACGATGTTTGAGACCGCGCAAGATCTCCATTGCGAAAGAGAACAGTTCCAGAATCTGGAGCACGTGGTGAGTACGCATTGTACCCGATGTACCAGCAACGGCCACCCTGCGACTCCGGTACGACAAGCTGCGACTGAGTCAGCAGCCGAGAGTTGCGACACCTTAAATGGCGCGAGTGTCCCGCTTTTGGCGCCACTCGGCCGCAGCCTGCCCCATAGGCAGAGCCGGGCCGGGCCGGAGCCGGGGGCGGTGGGACGGACGAGGAGTGGAGCCAGCGCTTCGGCTCGGACAAGACGACGCGCGCTCCTACAGACTGCACATCCGCAACTGACCAGAGGCAGCTCAGATCGGCTGAGAAAATTTTCAGGGATAACACGATCTGAATAGACCGGCATCCAGTCACCAAATTATGCACAACCAATTGCAGATTTTACTGTATTCTAGGATTTGAAACATTCTGACCGTCAGTGAGGTCTCAGGACAGCTCCGGCGTGCATCGACGGTCACGGCTTACAAAAGACACGCTCAGGCGATTGAGACATATTTTAATGCCTTTTACTCCAATATGTGTACAACAAATGGTGAGCATACACACACCGAACAACACTTGAGAATAACAAAACATTATAAGAGTAAGCTAAGTGACAAAAAGTTAAACAACCAAAGCCTTCTTCACAGCAATCTGTCACAGAATTCAAGCCCCGTGAACAACGGAGATGTCCCTGACAGCCACGAAACAGCCTACATCCCTAGTACCAGGCTCCAGTGGACGCGACTGACAGCGCCGCTTACACGAATGCTTTCAGAGTCCGTCCCGCCGACCGACAGCGCCTGAGTTAATTGACTATTCTCTGACTGCGGTCGTTTTCCGCTTGGTCTACCTCAGCGTCTCCCTCCCCTGGCCAGATCCTTTCTCCACTTTCTGGAGCGTGAACGTCACTACCTCACCTCGTTCTTCGCTAATGAGCCTGGTTTCCACTTATTCCGGTCTCATTACTGTCCCGTATCGTAAACGGAGTAACAGTAGCTTGCTGAGTACGTGGAAGCTCCTCACAAAGATGCCGTTAACATAGTGAGAATAGTGGTCCTTTCAGATAACTGAGCGTGAAGGCATTAATTTTGTTGGCCAACGACATCCATGGCCAGCACACATGTTTCACGGTACCGGCTTCCCCGAATTCCCATATTCTTCATTTCCGCCCATGTAATTTTGCTATAATCAAACAAATTTCAGAAGAATGCCTCCTGACTTTTCTATTAACAATTTTTACGACTTCATTCCGTGCGAACACAAGATAACCAGGCTTTTTCGCACCACTAAACCTTGCAGTTATTTTTGGGGGCAATTAAGTCTGGTGCACATCTGGCGCCTGTCAAAAAAAAAAACTCAATACTTGCGGTGAATCTTACTCTACGATAACTGGATGCGCCATAATTCCTATCCATCCGAAGTTCCCCCATCACGACGTGTTGGGAATGCCGTCACTGGGGTGCCGACTGTGAGAGTGGACGCATGTTTTATGGGCTCTGCTGTGGTAGTCAACTGGCCAATTAAACACTCACAAAGAACATAGAAAAACCACAGCTTCAAATATTCCTCTAGACCTGCCCACCTCATACCTACCGGTGAATTTCAGAATGATGCGTTCCACCAATGGAATACAAATGCGCAACCAAAGAATCCAGGTACTTGTTTTGAAACGTGTTTAAATGCTTTTGTGCTACCCCAAAGCACCAAAGCAAATAATATATAATTGGGCCTACCTACCCGACACTTTGTATCGTGACGGATCAACTGACATAGTGACTGCTGGTCCGGCACAGAGACATTGAAGGTTTACCGAGGTCAGCTTATCAAAAATTAGGTGCAAGGAATATACACCTTTGCTTTCCCACGCCATTTATGTTCCTCAAAATTTTGTATTGCTGATCCATATAGAAGTAACTCATATGAATGGGCCGCTAGGTTTATTAACAAATATTGCAACAGCTGCTCTCGTCGGATTATCTGGGAGGTGGGTGCAACTGGAAGCTTCCGGACAAATTGTAAAATACATATTTCATCGGGATGATAACGATCCCAAAATGTCGTTTTTACGTGCATGATAGTACTCGTACCACTCTTAATAACAACATCGTGTCTTCTCATTATTACGTCAGCAAACATGTACAGTTTGTAACAGTTACCGCGGTGCCGCGGTACGGCGGCGAATGGCAGGAGGTACCAGCGCAGCTCTCACCCGTTTGCGCTCGTCGCGCAGCTCGCGGACGAGGGCGGTGATGTCGGCGCCGACGCTGGCTGCCAGCTGCTCGGCCACCACCTCGTGCTGACCGGCCAGGTCGCCCACCTCCGACAGCGTGCGCCGGAACGCTGAGTGTGCCGACGACCTGCGACCGGGACAGCAGGGTCAGGACGGGGCCGGAGGCAGCCCTGACGACGGCGGGTACCGACAGGTCCGACTCGCAGCACGTGTCAACGGCCCGTCACCGGGAGGATGTGGAGGGACGATGGAAAAAGGGAACTGAAAAGGAAATTATACGCCAAATAATGGACCATCAGCTGCAATTGGGGGCACAGGTAAGCTTTCCAGTGTCCTAGGGATTTTCCCAAACAGTGTAGTGTCGAAATACGAGGGAAAAGGAGGTCAAAATAAAAAGGAAGAAAACAACATAATCAGTGGGCAGATACGAAATATGTTGGAAATTCACCACCCGAATATATTCTTTCGTCTACAAACAATACAGCATTTCATCTACTGTATTTTCTTAAGATGCGTGGAAAACATTACACGAGTGAGTCACTACAGCCAATAAAAACGATGCAAACATCAGATTCAGGGAAGGGGGCAAGTGGGGGAACTTGCCCCTCCGAGGACCATCGGCGCCCCCTTGAAAGGTCGATGGCGCCCCCTGAAATATCCCTTCTCATCTCCCCATGCGAGTATCGACACCCCCGAGACAGGATTTGGCGCTCAACTAATAGATCTTTCCCGCAAATAGTGGCACCCCTGGTCTGAATTTCCCCCTCGACCACGTGCCTCCCACCGCGATCGAAGATCCTGGATCCGCCTATAACACATTAATCGTAGCGTTAGAGCTTCGGAACTCTTGAAGACATATGCAGTTCGTATATTTGGATACGGTTCGTTCGGACTTACTCCACAAAGTGTGTTTGGGGTCGGAGCTTTCGGTCTGTATTTACAGAGCTTCGTCAGCGAATCGAATCGGATCCGATTCGAACCGCTGACGAAGCTCGGGAAATACAGACCGAAGGCTCCGACCCCAAAAGCACGAAATGGATAAGTCCGATCGAACCGTATCCGGAGAGCTTAGAAAGGCATTGGACATTTCTCACCTCATAAATCGTGATTTGGGATATCGTTCCAAGCTTTAAAATGCCAGAATTGTTGTGTTCTTGGTAGAGTTCCACGTACAATCATGAATTCCAAGACACGTCTCCGACATAATTTAACCGGCCAAAACCTAAAAATGAATTTTCTCTTTGTACCTTGCGCATCTGCACGAGTGACTGCGCCCGATGAACAGAAAATAAAGGTTTCCCTTCACTGGAATCATCCAGCTGCCTTTCCCAGCCAAACATCGCTCACTCCTGCCTCTACCAAACCACTGAAGAACCGAAATCACCATCACCGACGCACCTCTCTACAGCTGCAATTCTCCCACGACATGTCCGTTTTCAGCTTTCGCCGGCCAAATGATGCTGGCTGGCAGCCTCTCTCCTTCACCGGTCGCTGTCCGCGCAGAGAGTAAGAGCGAGCCGGCGCAACACCCGCGGGAGCGGTCATCTGGCGAGCGCCGGCAAAACGCCGCAGACATCCAATTAACGGACAATCCTCCATACGGCGCAATGACAGGCCTCATTACGACACGTCGTAAGCCACGTCAGAACATCCTTCTCTCCGATCCGAAATGGCTCAGACGTACACAGGCGACGCCATAAAACCGTAACAGTTGGTGCGTCCCTGAAGTAAGCAATGCATCACAAAGTGGACTAAGCCATAGAAACAGTTTTTATCTACCAGCATCGACTTCTTGCCATCCTAGATTCCGATGGAACTGATATGGCCTTCGTAGCCCCAACTACTTCTGACTGTCTCCCGGTGATATTACAGACACCAAACGACACAGCAGCCTCTCCCATCTCACTAAACAGAACGAGAACACGCGAGGAGCTTGTCTCCGTGACTCGTCCGTTGGAGCATAACTAGTGTATTCACGTCAACCGACATTGGGAGCGCAGACACCCGCGAGGTGGCTCGTCCTCGCCACACAGTGAAGCGTAACGACCGACCGTCCGTACCACGCGGCCTCGCGCCAGCGCGTGGAAACTGGGACCGAGCCGAGGACGCCGGGCCGCGCGATCTGCCACAGCTGAGGTGTTGTCAGCTAGCCCCGCCAAACGCCGCCGCACAAACGGCCCATTGATATGTCGCGAAGAACGACTCCACAAAAACAACATAAAAAACAAAATGACTGCGTGGGAACAGCTTGGAAAGCATCCTTTCGCCCAACGCTTCCTACAGCACCGCTCCCTGAGCAAGCATCTAACCCTGCTCCTCACACCTACCCCGAGGACAGCAGCGCCAGGGAGTTCATGCACTGCACAGCCGCCCCGTGACCCAGAACAAACTGGGCAGCAGCAGCACAATCTCAATATTGGACCATCTGCCCCTCAGGGTCCAGTCATTTTATTTCTCCGCCAGGTGATGCTCCTACCATCTACAACGAAGACATCACTTATTTACCGTGTGGCAAACTGCGTTATAAGTGATCTCACAAAAGTGGTCTCACAGCTTCAACACCCATCCCATCACGCGACGGCTGGTACAGTACCGTCACCCCAAGGACCTCGGTAGTTTCACGCAGACAAATCCGAACGGATTTCAGGTCATAAGAAATATTAAATTTCGTGTCGATATTGGAAACGATCCCTGCCACCCCACACGACCTTCTCGGGCGTGTTTACACTGCTCCACCGTCGGATCACCACGCGCCGACCTTGGACCAAGCTGGGAACACTTTCTACCTCATCCCATTGTCGACACCCAATTCTCTGCGGCGGCCTCAATCCGCCACCCCGAGGTGTGATTCCGTCGCAGCTTCGACACCATCAGCTGAGGGCAATGCGGTACAAATAGGCAGGGCTAAAATATGGGGGGAGGGCACCCGGTCTCAGCGCAGGGGCGATAATGGACCGCTCTAAAACTCCAAGACATTGCCACATTCTGAACACGTTGGATTGTTTTACGCCAACACCAATAGGCCGATAACAGAGGGTAACTTGTTTGGCAGCCATAAGCGTAGGGACGGAGAGGGCCAGGGTGGCCATCCCCCGCCCCAATATCTACGCTGGGGATCAGACCATGGAGCTGCCCTCCGCCCCTCCCCCTCCCCCGACCCAGATATCTCGAGGCATGGGTAATTAAAACATGCCAAAATATTCGTTTTTTTACATTCAGTCATGACATTCAGACAGCCAGTCCATTCAGACATGGAAAGGATGGCTTGAATTTACAGTATTAGCTTTAACTTGGCAATAAAGACATCCCCGCCACGTGACCACAACAAAATTCAAATACATGCTGACCTCGTGGTCTCTGCCAGACTGGAAGGAGAATTTGACTCCACAGTCGGCACGCACACTGATAGCCTTCTGGGGCGAGATGTGCATGCATGCTAGACTGTCGTCCCCTACTCAATCTGTTTATAAACTGCGGTCGTATCAAGAGTTTATCATCATTATTATTTAACCCGCGCCCCACCGGGGTCCGGCGCCACCTTCGCCCCACCGGGGGCATCGATGCCCCCTCTATCTAACTCCAAAAATATTGGGGCTAGCGAAAATCTGCAAAGTGCATTAGAAAGCTCGCGTGAATTCAGTAAGAAATTACTTCAATGTTTAAGCGCTCAGGTAAATGGTTTAACCTCCAGAGGTCAAGCTAGATAACTATAGGCTATTTTCTTCACTCAAATATGCAATGCTTAAGCAAACTGGGCATAACTCTTATGCCATTAGAGCTATTGAGATCTGGTAAAGTACATTTGAAGAGGAAAATACCAGACCTTTTTCCGCTATGTGGAACATAATGACCTCCCACCAGTGGTTTGACCTCCAGACGTCACCTTGTGACCTAATATGACCTGAGGTCACGAAAGATCAGAAAGTGACCTTGCCGTATATCAAATAAAAGCCAGTGACGTGACATACACGATGATGTTTGATTCAGCGCTCTAGCTTAATTAGGTCCAAAGTTATAGTCAAAATACTGTTTTTGACCCCTGGTGACCTTGGATGACCCTCAAGAGGTCATAAGGCAAACATGGCCCCAGAGATCCATGAAAAGGTGTCCAAGAATGCTTTTCTGAGTAAGCTGAGCATTTGCAATCGTTTTTGTGACTTTTGGATCATAGGACAGCTTTTCCCCAAGCCTTTTCAATGGGAAAGGTCACCTCGTGACCTGACCTCACGTCACGAAATCGAAAAATCCCGGATATGCGTCTTGTAGACTCTAGAGGGACCATGAAGTGTAGGCAGTTTCAAATCAATCGACCAAGAAATGTATCTCTTATAGAGTTCAAAAGTTGAAGTGAGGACTTTGACCTCGCCTGGTCTGACCTATGGTGACCCGGGGTAAAAAATTTCAGGGAGGGTGGGAAAATGATGTGGTGAGAGATAGAGCCCTCAGCCGCGGTGCTGCGTCTCGTCGTTTTTGTGCTATCTCGAAAGAAGCCTTAGGGGGCCATCGATGGCCCCCGTGGGGCGAGGGTTAATGATGAACTGATCTGCAGAAAAAGACGGTAAATAATTGTACGGCTTAACAACGGTTCCATGACTCTAATAGTCCAGTGCGTGCGTACCCAAAAATAAGTTTTTATTTGCTGTTCAGGTCGTGTCAGGAGCACCACGAACAATTAAAAAGTTACACTTGTACCAGATGTCAGAAAACCGACAATCTTGCTTGCGTACTTGGGAAAATCCCGAAAACCTGAGTGAAGGGCGTTAATGTGTTTATATTGATCCAGGGATTGGAATACGTGACAAGACCCTGAAGATATAACTCAACTCCTTAGATCATACCCATCACCATATCAAACTTATTCAAAATTTATCCTGTTGCATTCAAAAGTTATAGATAGAAACGCATTTGAGAAGCCTGGTCGTAGATATCCCCTGGTGACCTCATCATTAACCTGACCTCGATAAGGCTAGCAAAATGTTTACTGCGTTCCCAAAAGCATTTGAGTGATGTCCCAGAACTTGATCTAGCTCTTCTAAGAGCAGACTTACACCCTGGACATTTTAGAAGAGCAAGTTTGCCTTACTTGGGCCAAGAAACGACATCGTAACTCGTTAGCCTTCCAAAACTTGATACAACACTTCGGACAAATTGTCAAATTGATTACCTAACCAGTAGGCTAAAACAGGGGAGGGGTAGAAATAACTCCAGAGGTGATGGTGTGTAAGGAACTCCTTTACAGTAATAGCTTTCAATGGTCCCTCCATAAGGTGGAAGCACACCAGACCAGGTGCATACAAATGTAATTGTTCAATGATAACTTGCCATAGCTACCTCGATACCGGGCTTAGGAGCAATAAAAACAGCGCCGGGCGGTCCGCTACTTTATTCCTCTATCCCGCTAATTACAGACTATCCAAATGGTAGCCAAGTAGCGGTTAACCAAGAAGTAGCGGAATAGCGGGTAGCGGACTAAAAATAATGCAGAACCGCTACCGCTACCGACAGCCTGTTTAGGCGGCCACCAATAAAACATTAGGACACGGAGATGGGAGAATGTGCTGCCTCCGTCAGAACACAAAAAAAGATTGTATGAATGTTTTTATTGAGTGATTGTGCTGGCATATCTCACCCCCAACGAAACGTTGAGTTAGTGTTAAAAATTCCTTTAAATATAATTGCCTATCATTTTCAGGACTTTAAACTGGATTTATTTGCTTCAGCAGGCCTGTGTGGGGACCAAAACAAGGATAATATCATGCAATCTGTTTTTGAGGATGGTTATTGGTATTCATTCAAATTTGGGCACCCCCAATGATTTTCGGAAATCCACGCTCCTCTGTAGGTATATAAAACGTAATTCCCTCGCGGCTGCTTCCTGTCAGCTCAAGACCCTTCTGGCTTCTCCAAATTCGAATTCGAATGACCATTACCACCCACATCGAATGTTGACACTCTTGCAACGGGGGGGGGGGGGGGGTGGCGGGGCTGGGGGGCGCGGTGGTGTGGGATTATTTATTATACGCAACGGGCGTTTCCGGAATATTGGTGCCATATCGGGGAAGTGCTCCAACGCAATTAGCTCCGTTCACAATGAATGAGTTTGGCTGACCATTGATAAAACACTAAAAATACGGAAAGACTGGCTGACTTCCGTTTCAGTAGTCCGGAGATTTATAGTATCTGTTTTCCACTCGAGGTATCCGCTGTCCCGCTGTTCGGGCCCAGCCGCGGCCGGAAGAGCGCCAGCCGACACTGCAGCTGCGGCCGGGAGGTGCTGTCAGTCACTCAGTCGCGACGTCTGCCTCCCGCGCGGCAGACCTAATGGCCCAGGCCGCGGGAGTGTTCCACAACACGCGATAGCAGCGACAAGATGTCTGTAAGATTGGTCTCCGTCCAGTCAGCTGTTTTGGCTGACGCTTGGCTGTGCCAGTATTATTGTCTTCTGATACAAAGATTAACTACGGCTAACAAGCACTGACCTAGTGGTTTTCGGCGATACCTAAGCTTTATAGGGAGAGACACGTTCCCACCTAAGATAATTTGTACGGACAGCTCGCAGAAGAGGCAAGCTCAAACTCTGCACAACTATAGACCAAGCACCAAAGGATGCCACACTTATCCTACATACAATGAATCAAGTCCGATCTGATCCGGATGAAGACGGACGCTGTAGGCTGGAGAGGGGGAATCGGTGCAACCTTTCCCAGGCCCTCAAGCACGGATGCACGATGAATGGTGCTACCCTTGGCAACACGTTACTTATTTCAAGGCCGCAGATGCTGGAGCCAATCAGCATAAGTCAGATCTTTTGGAGGCGTGCTGGAACATCCGCCTCACGGCGCTGCAAATGCCCTACGATATATTGAAAGATCATTCGGCGGCTCCCCATTTGTACACAAGGGTGATATCAATATTCAAGGAAAAGAGAGGCCAAAATCTACCAAAAAGGCAGGAGTATTCGGGCACAAGAAATATGGGAAATCATACCTAAAACATGTTTTCGAAAATGGCCAGATTTTACAGTGCTGAGCCGAGGAGAATGGTTATAAGCTGATGAGATGTCAACACGCGCAGTGGAGAGGGGTTCGCCGTCAACGCGCAGTGAAGGGGTGGGGGTCGTAAAGTTCCCCCTGAGATCTCGGCAACCAAGAGGGTTAGAAAAATGCCTGTTTAAGGGTGTGTAGGGGGCAATGGGGATCAACATTATGGCAAAGTGTCATTGACCTAGGTGACTATCTTCAAGTTCAAACGAGGTCGTAAAGGTCAAATATGGGCCGTGCTGGAGACCTACTGGGAAATGCCGTGATTATGCAGAAACAAGTCGGGAATACACCAAAAGCGGACTAAGGTCATAGAGGGAAGGTGCCACACAATGTTCTCTGAAACTTTGAGGTCAAGGTCATTCAAGGCCAATGACCTATTACGATAGCATTCTTTGAGCGGGAAATAAAGGTTTGACCTTGACCTTGAGTAGAGTTAATTATGAAGTAGCCATAGCATAACATACGTCTTACTGAATAATGCCATCTGACCGAAATACTGAGGTCACTGACCTAGACCTGTGACTTTTGACCTTGACCTTCATGTGGGTTGAACTTGACACATAACCTGATTATATGACGTTATGACGTCACCACTCGGTCTTTAATGCAGGCGAACTGGTGCGACCGCGCGATTGCAACGGTGTCGAAATATAAGCCTGATTATTGAAGCCTATAAGTAAAAAATTATGGACCGACGTTCAAAATTTCTTCACCTATCAATGCGTTCATGAATTCTCTCAAATGTGGCCTAGTAGCGTATTCCGGTGGCGAACGGTTCTCCGGCCACCTGGGAAAAATAGGTGAGGGGGAGCACTTTAGGACCCCTTCCACTGTGCGTTTTAAATGGCCTGCTTCCTCGAATGCTGGTTGTAAAATGAAGCAAATAAGGTTCTTATTAAGAAAATTTGTTTTGATGGAACACGCAATTTTTTAAGCTATAAAAATGCCTGAAGCCGTAGTTTTGCAGTGAAGCTATATTTTAGTTCTAAAAAACAGGTGACAATCGCTCGTAATACCAATAAATAAGAGGGCAAAACGCGGGAGGTCAGGATTCAAGTTAAGGACACTGAAACCGGTCCTCCCCCTCCCAGGGAGAGCGTGACGTTAAATCCACAGTTTCAGAGGACTGCAGTCCGTGCAGGGAAGAAGCGAACTCGCAGAAAACCCAAAGTAATTAACGCGCCAAGCACCGCCAGGGGTGTTCAGCGTCACGAGGGACGAGCACCAGGGTCGTACCGGCCGCAACGTGGACGGAGGTCAGTTCAAACAACCGCCACACTCACAGAAACACAGCCACTTGTCCCGTGTTTAATGGCCACCGCATTACTCTCAGGGGCATTCTAAAGCCACTGGTAAAACAACGTCTCTCACAGAGGAATCGGTGCCAAGTACGGCAGCACTCCAATCACGGTCGTGGTCACTTCACCTGCATTCCTTTCCCAATCTCACTGACCATGGGGGGAGCGTGGGAGGGACCTTCTCTTAACGAAAGGGAGATCCAGTACCGCAACTTAGGTTCCACCGCCGAATTAACAGGCTGGAGACTTTGACACCAAATCACAAATAATTTATATCATCATCATATCAAAATCATATAGATATCAATAAATATGATTATATGTAAATCATGTATCACAATCGGATTCGTGCCTAGGAGGCGGCAGGGCAACCCCAAGCCGAACTATTTCTGTCCTGCTAAAATCACGTGTACTGAGATTTTCGGACGCCTCAGATTCTGAGGTCTTACTATACCAATCAAACTGTCATTATCACTGGTCAACTTAATCAGACCAGAGCGAAATTGGAAACAAATATTCCTTCCATCTGCCCACTTTATTTCTCAAACAAATCACTGTCTATTTATCCATCCCTCGCATCAAAAAATGGACTTTGTGCTGTCTGGTACAACACCAAATGAACTTTTATTGCAAAAGGCCACAGGGATATATCAAACGCAGAAGTAAACAAAAATCAGAAACGCATCACATGTGCCCTTCTACCGGTACTTACGCGTTATCATCGTCCTCTTTCTTCTTTGGCATATATTTCTTCACTAAGCCCCTGAAACAACACACAAAAGAACCAGTGTGAGCCTCAAAGTCATGCTTAAAATGTGGAATAGCCATTTGACAAATTAATGATAAAAATGTACAATGATAAATTTGGTATTAAATGTATTCAAATCAACCAAAACATACGGACGCGTTTCGTTTCCTTCATCAGACTATGTTTGAAGTGTACGCTTTGGACATTTTATTGAAAGCGTACGCTATCAATCATACGCTGATGAAAAAAACGAAACACGTCCGTATGTTTAGGTTGATTTGAACTCATGTAATATCCAATTTATCATTGGGCACCTTTATCATGCTTAAAATGCTAAAACAACATAAGCAAATAACATAAAATAAAACAACATAATAACATTAAAATAACATAAGCTTTGGAAGGACTTCGGTTATATTCAATAAGACGGGATATAAAACCTCGCATGCAAAAGCCATTAATTCTATATTAGGGAATTTCAATAGTTGTGTTCGAATGTAGGCGCGGGGAAGGGATGCGCCTTGTAGGATCAGTCGCCTAGAAGCCCGGCCATTTTTTAAACATCCGAAGAAACAGAGCGGGGCGAGGGGACAGTCCTTTCCGCAGCACCACACAAAATCAATGGGAAAATAATGTTCAAGCTATTTAGAAAACATCACAACTAAGAATATCATTGACCCTGTTCCCGATTAGCCTGAAGATTCGATGACATATTCTTCGAAACTCCTCGAATATAGGGCGGGGCTCAGCAATTAGTACAAGCTGGCAGCTCCCGCAGCCGGGAATGCTGCTAAAGGATACGCTGCCCCGTGCCAGCGTTATCTGCCGAAACATTGCATCTGTCAGCTATCAGCTGTATTTCAGCTCCTATTATCGTGTTTTTTATTCTTCGCCTCTTATATATTGTCGTAGCTATGCGACGGTTTGCTAGCTTAGGTTTAATTCGGGGCGCGTCGCCACGGATTTTTACTAGGGGAGGGGTGGGGGAAACTCTTACCTGAGGCGAGGCCCAAATGTAATAAACTTATCCCGGATACATGAGCTGCCTCAGTACGCACTGCTTTCGTACCGAACACGGGGACGGACTAATCGACTTATGTATCCAGGTGTCTGGTACGTTTATGCCACTCAGTCTCAGTTTTTTCCAGCAGGAGTTTGGGGTTAGTCCGTACATGAAGTAAGCAAAGGAATTGTTCAATAACATCCATCGACCAAGTTTTGACATAATATTACTTTTTCATTGACTAACGGTTAGTTGACTCTAAAATAGACCAAAACAGTTCTATGAGCTTACCTTAACGTTTCATTGAACTAGAATCAATAATTATTAATTTGCTGTTTACAAAGGTTCGCTGTGCATCGCCGTTCTTTGTCTGGTTGGTGTACAACGCTGATGTATAGCGCGTACTGCTGAATCCTGTTGCCTGAATGGACTACTCATGTATCCGAGATACATTTTTCAGAGAGCACTAGCGAGACAAAATAGCAACATACAAATTGGAAAAATTTACGTAGGCGTACGCAAAAACATTCATTGAGCCCCAAGGCTTTTGGAGGAAGCGTCCCAGATCCACAAATTGAGTTCGTGCCAACCCTCCGTGCCCAGCTTTCAAAGCATGGTTAAAGGGAATGGGGCACCTTTATAACGTGATTTTAACTGTGATAGCCAAGTTGCATGCCGGAAAACCCGGTACTCAATATATAATTTGTCTTGAAACTCAAAATTTCCGTGGAGAAAAGCTTAAACCACCTGAAATCTACTCCAAATCTACCCCAGCCAGGCGGCCACAGTTGGCAGTCAGCTGTTGGTGTGACGACAGCGGTGACGTCACGGTGAGTAATCAGCCAATTGTAACCCTTGAAGCCTATTGAATACGGTAGTAGTTGCCAGTAGTTGCCATGACGTCATCCACAGACAGAGGTTTATTTTTCACCCTAGAGGAGCATTTTAATAAAACAAATTGAGCTCATTTTACATTTTTCAGAGAAATCATGGATGCTTTCATGATTTTCGGCTGAAAATATCCCTAATTACACTAAATTCCTGGATTCGACCAAGGTGCCACATTCCATTTAACACCCGTCTCCCAATTTGAAATAATCTTTGTTATACTAGCTGCCGTATAATAAGTCTGGCAGTTTTCAGCTCTAGAGGTTAGGAATTCGCCCTCCGTTTTTTCTTCTTCAAAGTTTTTTTGGGCAAGTTTGCTCGCAGAAAGGCTACTTTTTATCATCGGAATTCGATTATCTACATATGCATCCTGTTTCAGTGTATACCTGTGGGAGGACTTTGCGGTTGCATGCAATGCTTCCGTTCTTATCTTCTGCAAAATATTATTGAATTGCCACAATTTATCGCTCAACCTTTTCCCAAATATTAGAAAGCCTTTAGATGTAGTCGGATATGGTTGTGGCTGCATGTTTTCGCTCTCAGTTTTTTATGTCTTGTTCTCCATTTACATGTTTAATTAGGTACGCTGAGGCTTCGTTAAGACTTCGATCAAACTTCGTTACGCAAACGTAATTGCAAAAAAGTCATTCCAGAAGTTTTTTATCACGGAAAATAAAATGTCAAAGTTTGTAAACACACATATAGGGCCCCCAAATGATTTGTAAGAATAAATCCGATACAAAAAGATGATATATGTAGAAATGATATAAAATGTGATACATGAAACTGCATCGACATTTTTAGAGTAATTACAAAAAATGTGACACCTCAATTTGGTCTAGATCTACCATATCTACAAGATCTAGGTTTTGTGCTTATCATCTGATGCCATACATATAAGGTGATCATGCACTTCCCGATCGTACTACAGGCATCGCGCACTGACGGGGGTCTGAGCCACCTTTGCTTTGACGAGGGAGGTACCCCCAAGATCTCAAGGACCAGGCTAAAAAGCGACAAACGGTAAGCGGCGTTGGATAGGCCATCTAATTCTCTATACAAAACATGTATTCCATTATTTTTCAGGTCACTAGAGGTCAAGGCAAGCCACCATAGGGATAAAATGTAGATGAAGGTTTTCAGTCATGACATCTGAACTAGTACAGATAGAGCAAATCAATATAGACAATTGGAATCATCGCAGCAAATCGAATAGAATGATATATAATGACCTTTCTACGTCAAATCAGGTCAAATCTAGGATTTGACCTAAATTGAGATCAGGACAAAGTCAAATTAGGTCAAAATGCATATCATTAGAACTGCAGGGATAGGCGAAACCAATGTCATTAAAATAAATGCTCTATCATCATACGTTATTAAGTTATTTGGTTTAAACAATTTTTTTCCATGTATATCTACGGGAAGGGTCATGACTCGTACCTGACCTTAGGTCGATATAAAAAATACCGGAATACATTTTGTAGAACACAGTGGGCCCATTGTGGGACATGAGTTTCAATCGGATAGCTTTGTCGCCCTGTTCTGACTTAGCTATCTTACACTTTTTTAGGTGAGACCACTTAACCCGCACTGGTGACCTAACCTGAGATGACTCAACCTTAAAATGTTGCTCAAAGTTGTAAAAATGATCAGAAAAAGGTAAACCAAGTACGACGGCACTACGCACCGCCGTTTTTATTCTGCCTCCCAAAAAACCGAGGGGTGGGGGGGGGCGGGTACCCGCCCTCCCCCGTCAATGCGCGTGTTAAGGGCAAAAATTACCCAAATGTTTTAGAGCTTCACAAGTCACCTTATACAATGCAGCATTTAGGTGCAAGCAAAAACACTGCTATGCTACCAATCACACAATACAACCCTGGTAGCTGAAGCGCCTCAACACACACACACGCACACGCACACACAGACACACAGACACACAGACACACAGACACACAGACACACAGACACACAGACACACAGACACACAGACACACAGACACACAGACACACAGACACACAGACACACAGACACACAGACACACAGACACACAGACACACAGACACACAGACACACAGACACACAGACACACAGACACACAGACACACAGACACACAGACACACAGACACACAGACACACAGACACACAGACACACAGACACACAGACACACAGACACACAGACACACAGACACACAGACACACAGACAGACAGACAGACAGACAGACAGACAGACAGACAGACAGACAGACAGACAGACAGACAGACAGACAGACAGACAGACAGACAGACAGACAGACAGACAGACAGACAGACAGACAGACAGACAGACAGACAGACAGACAGACAGACAGACAGACAGACAGACAGACAGACAGACAGACAGACAGACAGACAGACAGACAGACAGACAGACAGACAGACAGACAGACAGACAGACAGACAGACAGACAGACAGACAGACAGACAGACAGACAGACAGACAGACAGACAGACAGACAGACAGACAGACAGACAGACAGACAGACAGACAGACAGACAGACGAACAGACAGACAGACAGACAGACAGACAGACAGACAGACAGACAGACAGACAGACAGACAGACAGACAGACAGACAGACACACACACACACACACACACACACACACACACACACACACACACACACACACACACACACACACACACACACACACACACACACACACACACACACACACACACACACACACACACACACACACACACACACGCGCGCGCGCGCGCGCGGCAGTGCGCTGCCGATCCACGGACTGCTTACCTCAAGTCTGCAGCATACCGGTTTTCAACATCGCACCTATCGCGCTGGAATCTTCCATATTTCTCCAGGAATTCCAGCCCTCGCAAGGTGTGGCCGGATACATTGTCGAACTGATCCTGAAATGAAAAGATACACAGTCTTTAAGCAACTGCCCCATTACATGAAAGAGGAGCTCCTTTATCTTTGCCAGGGCACAAGTACATTAATAAGTATGTGAAAACTTTCAGGGGCATTCACAGAGGCATTAATCTGGCAGGGCATACAAAAAAGTTTCATATTTCTTTAGCCCAAATGCGGTGAAACAAATATTTCCAGAACCGGCTAATTTCTCTCCCCCACGCCTCCCCCCACACACCCAGGGGCGTTGCAATGCCATTTTTTACTGGGGAAGGACCTCGGACTGGCGATGACCGGGGGAGGGGATGGGAAGCAAATTTTGAGAATTTAGCTGCATTGAAACACTAATTACGATACCGAAACTTATGTAGATTCACGTAGGTAACAGGAATAAACGCATACAAATTAAATCGAGGTCCAAAAATTTGGGGGGAACATTTCCTTGATTCTCGAGTAGGGGGAACGCGTCCCACCCCCGCTTTCGACGCCCAAGCACACACCCGTCTTCTGAACTATCGCGCGACTGTAGGGTTGTAGGCTAGGCTAAGGCTAGGCAGTGGTGCGACGCGGCTGAACGAGGAGCCTGACTCAGACTACCCCGGTCGTCGAATAAAAGAAAAACAAAACACCTCCTTCAAAAAGTAGCCCAATACAGCAGACCTTACATTTTGTAGACTGTTCTAGTTGAAAACTACCAAGTCGTCCGAAAAAAATAGTTCAAAATGTCCGGTTGTAGACAAAATGTTCCAAGTAAGCGTACACTGCTGTACTGGAGAACCTGGTTCTAAGGTACACGGGGGAGGAGGAGCAACAAGACTGGCCTACCAGGGCGTCTGACCGGTCACAAGGACCCTCCGCGAACAGGTACAAAGTTGGCTGGAGGTCGGAGAAGACATGCTCCTTCCTCAGTCGTCACTTTGCTGGGATTACTCCCGGAGAAGGACTGGTCGCAGCGGAGCTTCTGGGCGGCGGCGGCATGCCAAGCACCGCCGCCGCCGGGCATGCTGCCGTACGCTGCCCCCACCAGCTGCTTTCAGCGAATGCTGAAGCGCATGGCATCCGCCCAGCGTTATATTCAGTTTCGGAGTCGACCTCACGCAACCCAGTGATGTTCTGCACGCCTATTCATGCACGAACTCTTCGAGGGTTACAGTTCGTCGCCGCGACACCTGGCAACCAGTCACCGGTCGCGTTATACGCACACAAAATGGCGAGGGTGAGATAGACAATCGTCAGCAGTCCGCCCAGCTTGTCACGACTTTCAACTGCGCTCCTGCGGCCCTGTTTTTCACCTTGCTTCGCAGGTCTTCCACCGGTCGTACCTCACGCCCACAAGAGTGGCGGGAGGTCTCGCCCTGCAGCCGCGAGTGGCTATGGGACAGACTACGCTCCCTAGATCCATCCAAGGGGCTGAGCAAGAAGTCAGTGGTTACTATTTATCCTCAATTGATCTGCTTCTCCCAACTGTCAGCCGACATCAGAATGCAGCACAGGGCTTGCTGGACCTTATACATGGCTGCCATAGTAATGCTCTCAGTGGTTCCAGCTAATAGGTCACTGGCAAACAGCAAGATCTGGATGGACTTGGGTGAACCATTGGTTATGTTATTGAGGAGTGCTATGATAATGCTGGGCAACAGGCAGCGCCCCTTGATAGACTCCTTTGGATGTGACAAAAGTAAGGTCACTTGTCATTCAACTTTGCACAGACTTGGTGGCAGGTCAGGATGACATGAACCCAAGCTGAGTGGCATGCTTGCTTGGCATGCATCAACTAAGTGGTTGAGACCCATGGCTTGTACAACTTGCCAAGGATTTTCATGCAACAAACCTTGTTGAAAGTTTGATAAAAATCCACCAGGAAGATGACAGTGCTCTCTTGCTGCTGACAAATTACCACCACAGCCAGGGTCATGCCTAGCACTAGGCTGCCAGTGGACCAATCAGCAAGATGTTGTGTGCAGCTCAATGAGGTAATTAGGGCAGCTCAAATCCTGTCCCAGATGGGATAGATTTTCCTTCCTTTCACTTCATCTAGCATCAAAGTATGCATAACAATATACAGAGGTGGGCGGTCCGCTACTTTAGTCCGCTACTCCGCTACTCCGCAACTTGCAGACTCCCTAAATGGTAGCGGAGTAGCGGTAGCGACTTCTCTACAAAAAAGTAGCGGAGTAGCGGGTAGCGGACTCTAGAAAATTAAAAGCGCTACCGCTACCAGCAGCTTTTTAATTGTATCCTAAATTCAAAATATTAGGCACACAAAACAAGGTTTATGCCAACGAGGGGATTCATGTGTGAGTTTGGAGTAGAAACGTCCTCAAAAGTAGCATAGTCCATTAATTTACAGAGGCTGTAATGGAGGCCAACATGGTGAACGAGTAAATATATATCAAGCAAGTCCTCTGAAGGCCATTGACTTCGTGGCCTCCGTCTATTTTTTTGTTGTTTTAACCCTCGCCCCACCGGGGGCCATCGATACCCCCCTAAGGATTTTTTCGAGATAGCAGAAAAACGACGAAACGCAGCACCGTGGTTGAGGGCTCTATCTCTCACCTCATCATTTTACCACCATCCCTGAAAATTTTTATCCCAGGTCACCCAAGGTCAGGTCACCAGGCGAGGTCAACAAAGGTCACCTCACTTCAACTTTGAAGCTCTAAAAGAGCTACATTTCTAAGTTAATCGATTTGAAACTTGCTACACTTCATGACCCTTCCAGGGTCTACAACGTGTATATCCGGGATTTTTCTATTTCGTGACCTGAGGTCAGGTCACGAGGCGACCTCTCCCATTGGAAAAGCATGGGGAAAAGCTGTCTCATGATCTAAAAGCCACAAAAATGATTGCAAATACTCAGACTGTTCAGAACAGCGTTTTTGGACACCCTTCACGGATCCCAGAGGTCATATTTGCCCTTTGACTTTTCCAAGGTCATCCAAGGTCACCAGGGGTCAAAAACAGTATATTGACAATAACTTTTGACCTAATTAAGCTAGAGCGCTGAAACAAACACCATCGTGTTTGTCTTGTCCCTGGCTTTCATTTGATATACAACAAGGTCACTTTCTGACCTTTCATGACCTCAGGTCATATTATGTCACGAGGTGACCTCTGGAGGTCAAACCACTGGCGGGAGGTCCAAGAAAAAGAGAAGATTGTGTGATTGATTGTGTTGGTGCATGTTTTTGCTTTGGGCATGGAGTGAACTTTGGCTCTAATATACAAATAAAAGTTGGTTGTCTGTGGAATTTGTTTAGATCGACCTGGACATTTTCGGAGTAGCGCTTTATACTAAGAAGTAGCGGTAGCGGAGTAGCGGGTAAGCGCTTTCGTGTTTTCAAAAAAGTAGCGGAGTAGCTGTAGCGGTTTCACGTTACCAAGGTAGCGAAAGTAGCGCCATATCATGAACAGCTGCCCCAATATAGCACTTCTACCACATGGCTGCCCCGACAAGATCTCATCAAATTCTGCCCCATTTATAAGAATGGTCAGGGCAGTGGAGCAGTTCTTCCTGAAATCAGTTTTGGACTGAGAGAGGAGTCCTCATGACTTCAGCAAGTAGGCAAGGCAGCATCACCTACTGATCCACCAAATTAGATGCACAGTTAAGCAGTTGGATTGACCACTCTGATCATTCCTAAAATGTTAACTCTTTATTGTATTGAAATGATGAAAATAATTTACCTTCATGGAAGGTGGCCCCACAAATTCATGAGGAACAACAAGGTAGGTACCTTGATGCTGCTACAGTCCTTGCAAACATAAGTGGAGATGCAAGCCAAAGTCTGCATAATTCTGACTTCTGAGTAAGTAGATACCTTACCATTCTGTGGCATTTGAAATATAAGACATGGAGAAAACACTTAGGGCTTGTTCCAGCGCCTCCTTAGAAAAAAAGATGAGAGAAGCTTGGAGTAAGTCGGAGCAGGCGCAAAAAACCGGTGTCCGCTGGACCGATTTCGGATGAGATTGGATGATATATCAGCTGATTGTGCCTGATCAGCGCCAATATGGCGGGCATTGCACAGCTAAGAAACTAATCAAATTTGATTAAGGTCTCTGATACTAATTTAATGTATTTTAGTGAGAGTGGAATACAGAAAAACAATGGAATCAAAACCTTTAGCTGCCCACAAACGTTGTATCTCACTGTAAAACAACTTATTTTAGTTCCTCAATTAAAATTTGTATGCCACAATTGAGCTCCTCCAACCTCCTCTGAAAAACCACCTTTCGTTTGAGAGGAGGTTGGATTAGATTTCAGAAGAGCTTTAGCGAGCTTGGAGGAAGCTTAAGGAGGCGCTGGACTGGGCGAGAGGAAGTTGGAGAAGCTTTGAGGAGGTTAGATCAGGTTTAAGGAGGTGCTGGAACAGGCCCTTAGTATGCACTTAAAAGACTAGATGACTGTGACAAAATGAAACACTAACCACTTAGGTACCTGTGGCCCTATTTCATAAAAATTAAGTATGTTAAGAGCAGTAAAGAAATATTTATAAAAAATGTTTATTATCCATTTTTTATATACTACATAGTACTTAAAAAATTGGAAAGAAGATCCTGGTTATGGTAGTTTACTCACCCAAAGCTCAGTTCCCCAAGCCATGCTTCTCGTATCACAGATCTATAGTGCTTGCTGAAGAACCTCTTTCACACCAGTCTTGAGACATTTAACTATTACACAACCACACAGTCATCACAAACTTCTTGAACAAAAATTTAGCTTCCAAAGAGTCACGCCAACACAGCAGTATGAAATGAAACAGCCTTCAAATTGATACCATACTTGAACAGCCTCAGCCTGATAAATGTTTAGTAAAACAGTTATTTCTGATAGGTTCACTGACAACGATCCAAAGCTCTTGCTTCAAAACAACTTAAAAGCACAGGGACCGTGTCTACTTCACCATCAAATTTCTTGAAGGCCTTGTCAAATTCCACGATTCTATAAACACTTGTCACCATTTATCTTCTGTACTGTCACCACTCCTCCTATACGTAAGCCACTGTTGCCGCTCAAAACACAATCCTTTAGGTCCTATGGCTTCGTTCAGGGCCAAAGGTTGAACAGTTTTACGGTCAATGGAAGAGCAGCCCCCTCTTCTGCAAAACACGCTCCGCTCTGTAGCAGGCCCCTCCTCCTCCTCGTTTCTCTCCTCAAATTCACTCCACTTCTTGTCGTCAATGCCAGACTGAAACTTTAACTTTAATACCTCTGTCTCCCCTAATAATACCTCTGCCAGTGTTAGTCACATGACAACTATGTAGTTGAAATTGTAAATTTGCTTTTATCACGTGGTTTTGCGTAGAGTCGAAACTTGTGTTCTTTGAGCTTATAAAGTGGGAATCTATATCAAATGTTCCCCACAATAAAATTTTCCTATGTATCAAATTTTCCCCTTGTTCAAATCTTCCCACGTTCAATTTTTCCCCACGATCAAAAATGCCTCAGTAAAGTTTACTTCAGGGCCAAGGTTTTTTAGTATACTTTTAAAGGCTGAGGCTCCCGTATCACAAACACAAACCCATGCTGAGGTCTAAAACTTCTAACCTTGAAATGCGCACGTGAAGTAAACTGTTCCAATAAAATGATTTTTTACTCAGTTGAGTGGGGTCACCCCACTGGGGTGTTCGTCAATTAAAGTGGTGATGCACCAGAACTGCCGATGTACCATAGGCAGATCCAGGGGGAGGCAAGGGGGCACGTGCAGCCCCCCGATCGACCCTCGGCGCCCACTGGAATGGTCATGGCGCCCCCCTGAAAGGTCGATGGCACCCCCTGAAATACCGTTTCCCACCCCACCCCCAGGATGCGAAAATCGGCGCCCACCGATGGGATGTTGCGCCCATCTGCTACGATTTGCCAGTCAAAAGTGGTGCCCCTCGGACCGGATGGCGCCCCCCCCCGAAGGCCCCCTGATTGGCAACTTTGGTTCCGCCTATGCGATGTACAGCCTCTGGCCAGACTGTCGATGATATCGGCCGGTGGCAACGCCTGGCAGAGGGCAAGTAAGAGTAACGGCGGCGCGCCGCCGCGGCGCAGCTTTGCCCTTCTTTTGTAACACTTCAGGCGATTCCACACGATTCCATACCATTACCCATCACTAGAAATCCTTTTTCCTGTCTGCTGCGCAAGGTTGGAGATATCAACCCTTGGCGCAGGTTTTGGCGGCAATAAACACCCGGCTCACCGTGCGTAGAAAACTTTACCATGGAAAGAAAATCTTCCTGAGGCGTTTTTGATCGTGGGAAGAATTGATCGGGGGAAATGATGGGAAGAATTGAATGATTTGAAGAACTGATTGTAAGGAAAATATTGTTTGTGGAACATTTTAACCTCACCCGAAAGGTGTCACAATTAGTCACAACACAGACACACACGCTCTCGCCGCCACATCAACATATCATAGGCATTAGTATTCTCGCCAGCACATTGTTGGTGTTGAAAATCAAAAGGGGATGGTGTAATATACTTAGGATACCGTGCCAGGGTAGTAGAGAATAGATGCATTCCCAATAATATACCTTTTCGATGCATACTACGACGATGGTGGGCTCTGAGGCTACATATTGATATGGGTGGGCTATTTTAGGGAATGTTTAACCTTAAAGGTAGCTTTGTCCCTGGTATGTTGTTGGATATCTATTACTTCTTAGAAGGCTGGTCCAGACCCTCTTTTCCAAAACCAATAAGTTTTCATGTGATATTTTTTGTCAGGATTGTTTTATGGGATTATTTTATGTGCATCATGTTTTATCTGCGTACTGCGGGTCATCATGTCTTGTTCCCCTCCCCCAGCGTTATATAGGGGCCCCACGCCGGGCGGATATGGGTGGACCGTTGATGGGCTTCATTTTTTTATGTGCCACATGCACTGTATGTTTGAGATATGCTGTAAGGATATAAGGAAATACCCAATATAAATGATGGAATGAGATTAGCAAATGTGTTCCTATTTTTCTGTTTAGCCACTAATTTTCGCTGTTATGGCTTACCTGCTAATTGATATCAGTGGGGGAACTGTGGTCAGCATTCCCAAGAATAGCTACTCCCAATAATGGGAATATTGACCCATATTTGGGAACGCTTGTTCCATAAATGGAAACGCACGTTCCCAAGGATGGGAACGCCCGAACGATGTTTTCAGAAAACACAACAGGAGCTTAGAAAGATAAGGGGAATCTTTCTACCTGGTCAATTTTAACTCTTCTTAAAATTTGAGGGGAGTTCTACTTTGAATTAGAAAATCTGTCTTTGAACGGTCCCTCAAATATTCCTCTAGACTGCACGATCCAGCCCCAACGGTAAAGACGATGAAAAGATTGCTCTGAAACTGTGAAGCCAGACAGGTATTATTTTTTTAGATAATTTTTGGGGAAAGTCAATGAAAAATAGTGTTATAAAAACAAAATTCCAAAATTTTAGACTGCAAAAGTATTTTTCTTGGCGTCACACAGTTGCTGCTCACCATGTGCTGACGAATGAGGAAATTGAGGAAAACCGTGGCTTTCGTCTGTTTGGGAAGTAAGTAGTGCTTAAAAGTGGTATTTTCACATTTTCTAGGCTTTTTATATTGATTTGTACCAGAAAGTTTTTAGATCCTGTAGTTTTTGTCCCCAAGATTGTTTGAATTATTCCGTAGTGTTTTGACGAATTATGGTGCGCCGATGCATCAACTCATTTTCTACTGGGGTGCTTCACTCATAGGCAGTTCCATCAGGCGGGAAAGAGGGGCACGTTCCCCGCTCGACCCTCGGTGCCCCCCATCAAACCTTGGCGCCTCCCCCATCGACCCTCGGCGACCCCTGATCGACCCTTGGCGCAACCCCCATTGACCCTCGGCGCAACCCCCCATTGACCATCGGCGCAACCCCCCATTGACCCTTGGCGCCCCTTGAAATGGTCACGGCGCCCCCTGATATGTCGCTTCCCACCGCCCCCAGGATGTAAAAATCTGATAAGATTTTGCACCCACCTTATATGTGTTGCCTAGAGTCTCAAGCTCCTCCCTCAAGATACCAAGGTGCATGCAGTAAAAACATACGCGGAGCATGTTCGAAGGCAATGGCGGGAGATGCTTGAGCCCCTAGCCCCCCAAAAAGTCCTGGATGTGAGAATTGGCCACTCTGTGATAGACTTTGGCACCCCTTGCTTGGATGACGCCCTCCCTCTGAAAATAAACTTGGATCCGCCTATGCCTCCTTCTACTCCTTTGAGCCTGCTGCTTGCAGGGGTAGGCCTTTCCTATTGGGCCGCTATCATAGGCGGATCCAGGATTGCCGATCGGGGGACACCTTCCCGGAGGTGCCATTCTTTACCGGAAAACCCTATCGGATGGGCGCAAAATCTTATTGGTGGGAGTCGATTTTCACATCCTGGGGGGGGGGGGTGGGAAGCGACATTTCAGGGGGCGACGTGACCATTTCAGGGGGCGCCGAGGGTCGATTGGGGGTGGGGGCACAAACTCCCTTTGCCCCCTGGATCCGCCTATGGGGCAAGTGCCCACTTCGCCCCCTGGATCTGCCTATGGCCACCATTCATATTTCGTCCAGAAAACTGACATATTGAAATAATTCGTGGATATACGCCTTTATTCGTTTCAAGCTGTCTGAAATTCCAATTTGAATCTACGATGGAAAATGCGTTTCCAAATATGGGTCATGTATGTATGTATGTATTTTATTTCTTATTCATACACACAAAAGAGCACAACAATGTAAGGCAGGATTGGCGCAGAAGCACAAAGCTTAAGTCGTGGTGCCTCTCCTGCAATTGGGTTTACATGATATTACACAATATGAGTACCAATATACACAAATACACAAATTACCACTGGAAATACCCGCCGCCTCGGGTCTTTTAAAGTCCCGCGTCACGCGCTCACCCAACGTCAGCCTACACCCGCGCCGCAGCCCGCTCACCCGCCGCACCCCGAGCTGCCAGGGCCGCCACGATATAATTTTGCACACTGTTGGCCACTGCCCTGCCTTCCTCGTTGCTTAGTGTTTGGCCGTGTATGAGGATTTTCTCAGTGTTTAAGTTGATTGGTAGGATATCTCTATGTAGGATGTTTCGAACGATTGCGAAGAGTTGTTGTCTTTTTCATTGTATAATGGACAGTGCATTAGGAAATGTCGGGAGGTTTCTTCGGGAGAGCCGCATGGGCATGAAGGTGAATGTACTTTAAATGAAGGTCATTGTTCCCATTGTTGGGAACGTAGCCATTCTTGGGAACGCTGACCACAGTTTCCCCCACTGATATTGTGTCCTCGGTAAAATACCTTAGTCTAGTGCCCAAAAAGTATTCTAGGGTTTGTTCCAGCACCTCCTTAAAAAATGATGGGAGTAGCTTAGAGGATGTCTCAGCAGTTGCAAAAACTGGGCAGTAATCGGTATCTAAGATTCTTAGCTAAGACTGAGCATGTACAGTATGTCTCACGCCACCCAGCCAGCCACCTAGCGATAAGACCGGGCGTCAGCTCGTACATGACATCACTAAAGTATGAAGTCAGCCCTAAGACTGTCTTACTTGTCAGCTAAGACAGAAAATAGTGACTGAAATATCAGCATATCGGGTGCATATGAGATGATAGCAAGTTGTGTTTTGCAGTTATCTGGTGTGAGTGGTTCTCCGTTGTGGATGTTGATGTATGTACCTTTTACTCACCGTCTAAGTAATCATTTAACTATAATGTTAGTAATCATATAGTGGTTTCACTGGGTATTACCCTCGGCCTCCACACCCCGCTCATGTTTCTGCTTTCTGAAACTGCAATGATGGTTATGTATTGCATATATCATTTAAATGATTCAAAAACTAGTGAACTGCCACAATATTTCCCTCCAACTCCATTAATATTTAAGATTATACAACACAAAATATACACTAAGCATTCCTGCGAAATACCCTGCGCAATCTGTTGCCACAATGTTGAAGAACGTGCAAACACTACAAGGGCATACAAGCTGCCCTCTAGTGCTAAGAATATGAACCAATAAATCGACTTGCCTGCCACCTGGCGCTAAGACTGGTGTTACACCAATGACGTCACTGTTCATGATGTCGATTATGATGCGTCTAAGCCTAAGAATATTCTTAGATGCCGATCAGGGCCCTGGTGTCCGCTGGAACAATTTGGGAGCAGATACCGGCTGATTGTGCCTGATCCGCGCCAATATGGCGGGCTTGGCGAAGCTAAGGAACTAGCAAGATTTGTTTAATGCCTCTGTGCTTGTTTAATGTATTTTAGTGGAAGTGGCATGCAGAAAAACAATGAAATTAAAACATTTAACTGTTAACAAAAGTAGTTTCTCTCCATAAAACAATTTGTTTTAGGCTATCAATTGAAATTCATGCACCACAATTGAACCTCCTATAACCTGCTCTGAAATACCACCTTTCGTTTGAGAGGAGGTTGGAGCAGGTTTGAGATGAGCTTAGATGAGCTTTGAGGAAGTTTAAGGAAGGGCTTGGACGGGCGAGAGGAAGTTGTAGGAGCTTTGGGGAGGTTGGAGCAGGTTTAAAGAGGCGCTGGAACAGGCCCCTAGTGTGGCCTTTCCAAAATCCCCCATCAATTCCAGCCTGTGTGTGTACAATTACTTATAACAGGCATGGTACCATGCACCTGGTAGAATGGTGCTAACTTAACCTAACCTAAACTTTCAGATTATTTGGGGGTCACTTGGCCTGCTGGCTCTGGTCTGATGGGCTCATGGTAAATGGGACCTAGCTCAGTCTTACTCAGGAACATGTTCCTGAGAAGAAAGGAAGACTAGCCAATGACTGCCAGTGGGAAGGTGAAGGAGGACTAAACAGGGCACTCTGAGACATCAAACATGACAGGGGCCCAGTAGACATCAAGCTTTGGCCTTAAACTGGTCAAAGATGTTGACATTCACCACCGAAAGAGGCAGGGGGTTCCAGTCATTGACTCTCCGAACGCCAAAGAACATGCGGCGCTGTCTCGATACTGCATTGGGTTTCAACAGCTTCCATGGGTGTCCCCGAGTGCAAGAGCCTCTATCCAAATGGAAAAACTGAGAACTCTTCTGATCTATAAGCCCATGAAGAAGCTGGAACACCCTAACCATATCCCCTCGGCAGCACCTGTAGTAGAGCGAGGGAAGCCTCAGGGCACGCCAACATTCAGAATAAGATAAGCCTCTCAATGTGCTGATCATGCGAGTGGCCCGACGCTGGGCCCTCTCAACAAGCATCAGATCGGAACGGTTAAAGGGCCCCCAGCAAACATTACCATATTCCAGCAATGGACGGACAAGCATCTTGTACAGAAGAGGCAAAGTAAAGGTATCGATGTTGGTGAACGACTTCTTAATGACTCCCAATACTCTGTTTGCTTTAGAGACAGAAGTCGCTACCTGCTGTCGGAACTTGAGATCTCTATCCATAATGACACCTAGGTCTCTCTGTGTCCATTGCATTCAGTGTGGTGCCACTCATCTGATATGTGTGAGGAGAGTTGTTGTTCCCGATGTGCAAGACAACACATTTTTCTTCATTGAGTGGCATCTGCCATGTGGACGACCAGGTCTGCACTCAGTCGATGTCTGACTGGAGGGAGTCTACCGAGGAGATTTGATCCACTCTGGCATAAAATTTTGTGTCATCTGCGAATATCTTGATGTAGGATCGGACAGAGTCAGGCAGATCGTTGATGAACAATATGATGAGCAGGGGACCCAGCACAGAACCCTGCGGCATTCCACTGACAACTTCACTCCAATCAGAGGTTGATCCCTTGACGACTGCCCACTGTCGACGATCCGACAAGAACGACTGAATCCATAGAAGTAATTTACCCCCCCCCACGCTATAAGCCTCTAGCTTTCTCAAGAGGCGCTCATGTGGGACAGCATCAAACACCTTCCTAAAATCCAGGTAGACTGCATCAACAGGCAAACTCTCCTCGATAATTCTGGTCCAGTCATTGAGTGTTTCCAATAGCTGAGAATCACATGAGCGTTTGGGGCGAAACCGATGCTGGTGGATTGACAAGAGATTGTTTTTGTTTAGGTGATCAAGGAATTTGTCTTTCACCAGGGATTCCAGAATCTTACACGCTACCGACGTCATACTAATAGGACGGTAGTTGTTGGGATTATGCTTGTCTTCCTTCTTGTATATAGGCACGACAGATGCAAGCTTCCGTTCACTCGGAATTATACCATTATCAAGGGACTTCCGGACAACAGTGAGAGGGGGACACATAGGGATTTCGCGGCATCGTGTAGTGTGCGGGGGTGAAGGAGATCCGGACCTGGGGAGCTTGTGATCTTGAGGGAGGTCAGTCTAGAAAAGACGGCCTGACTGGTGATGGGGATGTCCTCAAGTAGCGGGCCGAGGTAACAAGGCTCAAAGGTTGGTACATTTAATTTGTCATCACGGGTGAAAACACTGGTGAAACAACTGTTGATTTTTTTTTTTTTTTTTTTTTTTTTTTTTTTTTTTTTTTTTTTTTTTTTTTTTTTTTTTTTTTTTTTTTTTTTTTTTTTTTTTTTTTTTTTTTTTTTTTTTTTATATTATTTTTTTATATTGGATCTTGTCCTTTTCTGTGCTGTCAGATTCCAGATCACCATTAGGGTCTCTCAAATCACCAATCCTGGCCACCGTTTTACAAAACAATAAACACAAGCCCCGAACAATCGTGTGCTTGTGTAGCTCCAAAATGCCTTTGGACTAGTTTTGATGTTTTTTGCTAGGTTGTCTTCAAAGTCATTCTGCAACTTTCTGCGGGGGAAAATAATACTGAGGTAGAGCACAAATTCTTACGCAGTTTGCTTTCAGACAATTACAAATTTTCCGTCGTGCCCCATACTAGCAAATTTACGCGGCGTAAGAAACCCGTGGAATTTTAACGCATTTCGGTAAACATCAAGGCTGTCCCCCATTTTTGACGGTAGTGACATGTGTTTGAGTACGTAAATTTGAACCACCCATTCTTCATGCCCTAGGTGTGGCCCTGCGTTGTCCTCACTCAATACAACTTTTTCACAACTTACGATATCTTTAGCCCCCTCCGTCAGAAATTGTCAGACAAGGCCCGACCACCTCCCCCTTTGTCAGAAAAGTTAGAAAATGCCGAACACTATCCGCCTTCAGTGGGTGACGTAATATGTAAACAGCCCCTTATCATATGATCATAACTGACCCATTTAGTAAAACTCGCGGGAAAACCCTATGCTCAGCAATCGTTTGTCTCAGAACTCGAAATTCTGGTAAAAGGATAAACCCCACCTGAAATCAGAGATGGATCCAGGGGGGGCGAAGGGCGAGGCCGCTCCCCTAAAACCTAAAAGACGCCCTTTTGAGCCTGAAAACGCTCGCATCAAATCAATTAACACGTCTGCGATGCAAAAAAAATCCGCTAACACCCCGCTCCCTCAGGATGTGGTACTAGGCGCCCTTTGGGTCAAAAGTGGCGTCCTTTAATGGCAAAGTGCAAAGAGGAGGATTCGCCCCCTCTTACCGAAATCTTAGATTGGTCACTGCCTAAAAGCAGTCAAACAGGGTTCACTGCGGTTTTTAAGGCCGTTAGATGGTTTTCTACTGTTTGGACGCGATGCTGACATACTGCGAACTTGACGGAGTGATGTGATTTTCTGAATGGTATAATGGTAATGGTACGCAAAAGCTCGTGCTATGAAGGTATCTTGCGTGATACGTGCATGAAGTCCACTATAGGTGGACTTCATTGTGAAGAACTTTCATTGTGAGAGCTTTCGCCATATGCCTTAAGCGGGACTCGCCGATGAAGGCGATGCCGCCGTACAGTTCTGTCCGTATCTTAACGCTTATGTATTCTGGGGTGGAAAACTTACGCATTTGGCCGGAACTTCTCAAATTGTACGCCGTGGTTTCTTGGCGCGAATCAACTTTTATTTCCCCTGACTTTCTGGTCAATCCACGAAGCTGTTTCTGAGCTGCTTTGAGTCGAGCGTGGTCAATGGTATCCCTCGTGCGATAGTATGTTCTTGCATTTACAGAAAAAAATATAAATATAATAATATATATATATATATATATATATATATAAAAATATAATATATATATAAAAAAAATATTAAAAGACTCCACCAAGACACCAAAACAGCAGTCCAAGCACACAACACAACAAACCCCCAACAAAAAACACACACCAACACTAGGCTGGGGCAATGTCTAATAAATGTAATGTTCCACAGTAACATGCAAAAAATTATTTTATGTAATCATGTTTAAATGTAGTAAATGTAAGCGTTATACGCCAAACTATGTTAATGTTCTTATAGGAATACCAGATGCATCGTGTATAATAGGTAAGGAGCACAAGAGTGGTACTGTTATAATGCCGTTCTCGATATTTAAACATTTTCAATTGTGGAAGCAAACTATACAAATATGAAGCTAGATGACGTTAAAAAAACAGAAACGATTCTAATAATAGTTTTGAACCTTTAAACGAATTAACGACTGAAAAAAACCAACACACAAAAATAAAAACCCAAAAAAATACCAATACGCATCTATACAATTGAACCCATTACCTCAAAAAAACATATCAACTATTCGAATATATATATATATATATATATATATATATATATATATATATATATATAAACTGGAATACACACATCAATATAAGAGTTAACATGATTCATGAAATACGTGTATGACTCCTCCATGCTAAATCTGCCCAGCGTAGACCAGTCAACTCCACTAATCAACGAGTTCAGTCGGTCAAAATCTGCACGGTTGAAGTCAAGCTGGGCTACGTGGTAATCTCTTCTGGCAGTGTAACAGCTGAGGCGAAATTTCAGAAGAAGGTGATCACTTAGGCCAAGTCCAGGGAAGTGACGCAGATTGGAGATCATACCTTCTTCGTTGGTGATGATGAGGTCCAGGATGTTCGCATTTTGACCGTGAATGCATCGAGTGGGGTTCTGAACATGTTGGTGAAGAAAGAAATCGTGCATAACATCAATAAGTGTATGAGATGGATGGTCCGCTGGAGCAGTTGAGAATTCGCCCAACCAGTTAATCTGGGGAAAATTAAAATCCCATGCTAGCAGAAGATGTGAAGGTGCTAGCAAACATGCTTAATGGGTTGTTTGGGGGAATTCTTTCATTGACTGATGCGAATCCCCACTGGGACTTCGATAGAAACACCCTATCAAGAGAAAATCGTGAAGGTGAAGTCTTACTTTGATCCAGAGGTGTTCAATGGAGCCAGAGCTGGAAATATGGACAGTTGAAGACCACAAGGAATTCTTAACGTATACTGAAATGCCACGGATTCCCGATGAACCCAGTTTGGGTAGACTAGGATCAAAGCTAGTGAATATAATGTAATTTTGTGTTGATTGGAGAGCTTGTGGGATTGGGGAACTCTGGGCTTTGGTATAACCTCAGTGAGCATGATGATATCAGGGTCCTCACCTTCGATTAGCATATTCAGATCCTCACGTTTGTTTATGGACTGATCACAGTTTGTATACCAAATACCAAATTGCTGCCTGACATTTTCTGCTGTGTTGGCTGGAGGCAGAGTGTATCTTCCCTCTATTGGTTTTGATTTGAGCTGCTGCTTGTTGTCCGCTGTCTTCAGCCAACGTTGATAAATGTGCCTCTGGGAGGACACATGTCTGCACAATTAAACTTTGTGGTATTTCCCAGGCTCCCCTGTAATACTTCTATGTTGATGTGTAGGATGAGCCCTAAGGGCTCATCACGCCCCTGTGTTGGCGTGACTTTTTGGAAGCTAAATTTTTATTAAAGAAGTTTGTTAATGTTATGACGATTGCTGCTGTATATTTCATGCAGTTGATATTATAATGTTCTGTGTCTTCCAGTTCATTGCATGCCTCACAAAGGCTGCTCCCTGCTCTCCTCCACCCTAAGAGCATGTTCTGTAGGAGGTGGCAGCAGGTAGCCCTAATATGGTGCAGCACCACATGTTTTCCTCTTGTCCATTCAGTTTTCATTTTTTGAGGCCTTCCTTTGCAGATTTGATTATACAGGTGATCAGGTGGGACGGTTTCATTGTACGACCCTGTCCACTTCTTTCTGCAGATTTCTCAGATTGCTGATTTATCAGTTTTCAGGTCGATTGGTATTTTGGTTCTGTTACTGATTGTTCGCTACTCTGCCAGAGTTTGCTGCTGCATCAGCTTCCTCGTTTTGGTGGATGCAGCTGTGGCTGGGCACCCCAGTGAGCTGGCTTTTCTTCCCCGCTCTTCTATGGTATTGTATGGCATTGTCAAGATCGGCCTATGACTTACAATTTGGTTTTCATCGGATAACCTGGATTTTTCAGAAGTGACATCCAGAAATATCTTACATATCCAGAAAGCTTTGTTGCATGGTAGGTATTGGTGGGGTGTCACTGATGTCCTCCAGTGCAGCTCTTTGGGGAGGTTAGCTCCATCTGGAAGGAGCTCATGCACCAGCCTGGAGGGACCAACCATGCTTGGTTGGCTCTCCTGTCCAGCTCTGCATGAGTGATCCTCTTGCCCACCTCTCCAAAACCCTTCGTTTGGATCTGTCTGTGTAATTGGCGTATTGGGTCATGGGTAGTTTCTCAGTACACCTCTGATATGCGACTCTTCCGTCTTTGGCACCATCTGTTCTTCTGTAGTGCTCTGTTGTGTCTGTGTCAATGGCTACCAGCTCTCCCGTGCTCTCCCACTGTGTTTGCTGAGAGGTACTCAGTGGCTGCCTTGGCGGGTCCTCCAGGTGAACCTCGGTTGCAATTCATCCCGCTTTTTCACTCAGGTTTCTCTATTTTTATGCGTCGTTTCAAGGCGGACCAGGGGCAAGGGGCCGTGCCCCCGACGACCCCGGTGCCCCCAAAGTTCGATGGCGCCCCGAAGGTCGATGGCGCCCCCGAAATGTCGCTTCCCACCCCCCCCCAGGATGCGAAAGTCGCCGCCCACCGATAGGATTTGGCGCCCACCGATAGCTTTGCCGGTCAAAGTGGCGCCCCCTGGTCCGGATGGCGCCCCCGGTCCGGATGGCGCCCCCGGAGGTGCCCCCTCCCCGATCGGCAACCTGGATCCGCCTATGCGTCGTTTCACCCTGTGTGTTGCGGTTTTATTTCCCGGTATTTTGTGGTCTAGCGTGCGTAATTTGTCTCTTTGGACTGGTCCTAGCTCTAGTTCACCTAGAAGAATAGCACTCTCAACTTTCTGAGTGCCCAACGGGAAATGACCATAGGAGCTGCCACCTGGAAAGCTGTCTCCGCCCGCACCAGCTCCCGGGAGATTCAATTGCAGTGGATCTTGCCTCACTGGGGCACCCCGGGATTGAGGCAGTGGATGTGCTGGCAAGGGAAGCAGCGGCGCTACCTCAGGGGGAGGGGGCACCACAATGGACATTCCATCCGTCCAGCGGGCAGTGGAGTTCTCGACTGGTCCGCGGGCTGGTTCCGCGACCTGATGAGTCCTTATGAGGCACTCTCGGGTGTCTGTCTTGTACGATCTCCTTGGTCTATGTTTCTTGGTCGATCTCCTCAAATACTGGATATAAAATTGAGCAAATTCAAAGTGATTACATGTTCGGGCACAGCCCTTTATCAGAATATCAATGTAGGTTGGGTCACGTCAGACAATAATTTTACGCCATGAAGTTCGTTGAAAGCCAAATTCAACCGCTGATTCAGCTACCCAAATTTGGACAGGTGTACATAACCGTGGTATATCGTGCGTTATGCGCAATTTTACCAGTGACCAGGAGGTAACAATGTAACGTGAAATACATGGCTTTACCGAAAATTTATATCACATTCTGAAAAGGAAGCAACTCGATACTAGAAAAAATAGAAACTATGAACCTAGAAAAATGTGGATATCATCTAACATAGATTTGATTTCCTATATGCGATGCAGTGCCGTGAAAGATGCCCCATTCTGAGTTTTGACAATTCTCTTTGTGGTATGTTTCAGGTTGAGTAATTATACTGCAGACGCTGCTTTTGTCCAGGCACGTGAAAACCCAGAAATCAAGAAGTGCGGTCTTGTGTTAGCGGTACACTTGTCATCTGACAACTATGGTAAGTATATTGCATGTAAGCCTTTGTTGTCGAGTCATGTTAAAGGGAATGTGGCACCCTCATAACGTGATTTTGACTGAGATAGCCAAGTTGTAAAGCAAGTCGGAAAACCCGGTACTCAATATATAATTTGTCTTGGAACTCGAGATTTCCGTAGAAAACAGCTAAAACCTACCGGCATTGTACCCCTCATGTACCCTTAGCAGCAGGCCACAGTTGTCATGGCTGTTGGTGTGACGACATATGCTGACGTCACGATGAGCATCAGCCAATCGAAGCCCTCGAAGCGTTTCGAGTATGGTATGGGTTGCCAGATCATGACATCATCCACAGGCAGATATTTATTTCTTTTCCTAGAGGAGTATTTTAAAAATCAAAATATTGAGCTCATTGTACATTTTTTCAGAGAAATCATGAGTGGTTTTCATTATTTTCGGCTAAAAGTACGCCTAATTACACTTAAATTCCAGGATTCGACTTAGGTGCCACATTCCCTTTAAGTTTGCCCATATGCCTGCTTGACCAAATGCGGTGATTCTCAATGCTTCTGAGGTGGTTTTGTGGTAGACTGTCTCCATTCATTAAATAAATTTGGCACGGTTATGGAAATGTAACTAAGATATGCCGGGAATTCCTGTAGGATATGTCAGACAGTGTCGTCTCTGCGTTCTTTGAAGAGCAAGTATTGATCTTGGTCAAGGGTGGTCTAGGCTGCATGGGGTTATGATACTGCCCCCCCCCTACCCCGTCTCGAGTTGGTCGTGGCCAGGGTTGGGTGCGGGTGGTGGGGGGATGACACTGCCCCTGACCCCGTCTAGAGTTAGTCCTGGCGAGGGTGGGGGGTCTAGGTGCGGGTGGTGGGAACGCAGTCGTAATGTTCCTATCAGCCTCTTCCTTTCCTTCCCGCCCTGTAGTCATTGGCTCGGACTGCTGCTGCCGGATTTTTCTGTCTCCAGGCCAGACCTCACGAGCTCTCCCACGCATGGGCAAGTTAGAACGGTGCTCGCTCTCTTTCTTTTGTTCAATTCAATATCGCTTTGGCGGCCCACGGTGCTCAATGAACCTATGAAGGGCCTGAGTCCCTGTATTGTGCCACGTAGATACCGAAATGAGTTCCCTCACACCCGCCTGCGGCGGGTACTGCAACTATAACTCACCGATTGCAGGGGTAGATGGCGTTGGCTGCCTGTGCTGGATGCCTATGCTTGGCGGAAAATGCTGACACTGTGATGTGTATATCGGCTGGATGGTCTGATTTCTTTTCGAATATCGCTGAGCTTGGGGGAAGCATGGTCTACAGTATTACATGCTGGGTATGGTTTTGCAACACGACCGGAATTACGAGGCGCGTAGAATGAGGACAGCGGAGCATGTAACTGTGTCTAACCTGCTTTGGCGTGAGGAATGGTGCAACCGATCGTGGCTCATAGTTGGGAAGGTGATTGGGGTGTTCACAGGCTATCTTTTGAATATGATGCTTATACTATGCTGCTGAATCGATAAATGTAAAAGGGGTCGGGGTTTACACAGCCTGCCATTTAAGCATCATTCCTCTCCTTCGTTGCTGAATCGTTAAACGGGAAGGTGATTGGAGTATACACAGTCTGTCTTTTACATATCATTCATATCCTTTGTTGCTGAGTCACTAAAATGGGGGTGGGGGTTATTGGAATGTCAACAGTCTGTAATTGTAGATATCATTCCTATCCTATGTTGCTGAATCATTAAGTGGGAAAGGGGTTGGGAAGTACACAACCTGTGTCTGAGATATCATTCCTATCCTATGTTGCTGAACCGTCTGTAAAAAATGGGCTCTTTGAATCACTGGAGCACCGAGGGCTCCCTGTCGACAGCAGGACCGGCTCTGTTTAGCTGGGCCCTCTTGCCGATAAAACCACGCTGGCAAGCAGGACTATTTAGGCAGCAGGGCTCAGTGAGACTCGCAGGGCCCAGTGAGACTCGCAGGGTTTAGTGAGACTCGCAGGGCCAGCTATAGCCGTTAGGACCCTGTCTGACCAGTTGGGCCCTGTTTAAGTGAGAAGGTCATTGTGGCCAGCAGGGGGGTTTTTAGCCTGCAGGGCCCACTCCATCAGGACACCCGTTAACAGAGGAGTCTTTGAATCAGTAGGACCTATTGTTCTCCGTAGGGGTCTCTATCCTCAGCAGGGCCCTCTTTAGTCAGCTGAGCCCTCTATAGGCGGAACTGATGGCGCTATTGCCCCTCTAAGGTCACCACAGACCTCTAGCTTGTAGGGTCCTTTTGCACAGGCAGACAATTTTTGGTCCCGCAACACCTCATATGGCTATTTAAACCCCTTTAACCCCTATAACTTGTAGCGAGCAGTGCCCATTGTCACCCACCGGGCCCTTCATAACCAGCAGGGCCCATTGTAACCCACAGGGTCTTGCACAGTCAGCAAGACACTATTTGGCAAGCTGGGCCCTCCTTTTAAGGGACAATGCCACCGCGGCTAGCAGGGTCCTTTGTAGCCAGCAGGGCCTACTGTGACTATCAGAAGAAATATCTGTAACTATAAGACTCGTTGAAGCCGGTTGGTCCCACAGTTTACTTGTAAACCCCACTATCAATTAAATGGCCCTTTCTAGTCAGGTGGACTTCGTTAGCAGACTCGGAGAATCCTGAAGACCCTTTGCATCCAGTATCTTTTTTCTGTAACTAGTTTCAGAGGGTTCTCAAATACCAGCAGGACATGTTGTGACCAATAAGCTTTCTAGAGCCTGCAGGGCCATCTCTAACCAGGTGGCCCGTCAGCGGTCAGCTGAGAACTCTTTGTCCGCCAGCAAATAACATTGTTAAGCGATTTTGTCCGTTCGAAAGGAACCCTTTGAACGTGAAAGAAGTTCCCGGAAAAATACTTGAGACCTTTTTCGCTTTTCGAGCACGATCGGTTTCCAAAGCAACGTGTTAGCTACACAGATGTCTTGTCATGGTGCAGTTTATATATTTCAGGGGTGCTTATGTTTAAAGTGACTTTTCGGGATTACGTGATGTCAAACATTGGTTTGCGGAACTAGTTTGATCTTGGCAGCTTGGAAATGGCCGCCTCCGCCTCTAAAGGTTTTTTTACCGACATTTTTTTCAGTAGGACCCTTATGGCGCTATCGCAAGGGTCCCTTCCGATGCCGCCCGCTCCCGAGCGAAATCCTGACTACGCCCCTGCCCAGATGGTGATGACTATGAACATGATTGGGCATGATGCTCCCAGGTTTGGACTGCATGGCTCGGTACCCGTAGAAACGAATGGTATCTATTAGAAAGTATCTACATTGTCTCAAGGTTTCGAAAGCACCAGCTGCCAATTTTGAGCATTGACGCTTTTCTGAACATGGCATGTGGTCATAGTTTACTTTGTAGTTTTTATCTTTATTTATCCCACTACCCATTGATTAGGTAGGCCCTTCCTGAGTGCCCTTACTAGACTGCCCTTCCTTACCCTTGCGACCCAATTACGAAGGCTCGGTAGGATAATGGAGCGGGCAGGGTTACACCTCTCCACGCTCCATTTTTATGACAGTATTTTCCATGCCTAGGTTACATAGATTGCTAAGAATATTTCCCATGCAACCCCCCCCATTTTTGCATGTTGGGACGCCCCCGAGGACCGAAAAATGATATTTAGTCTGACAGGATGCTGGGTTGAACTCTCTCGCCAGAAAAGGGAATCTCGCACGGTGCAATGAACAGGTCTGAGAGTGGCTTTGTGCCGCTGTGTGCAGTTTGATGGCTTCTTCAGAGGTACGGTAACACTCCATTCTACCACCATTGGCAGCCACTCCATTCCACCATTCCACGGATAAACACGAAGATTCGCGTATTATTTTAACCTTTACTATGGTATGGATAAAAATGGTGCTTTGGTGTTTCGCCATTTTTGTATGGTTCCGGCACTGGAGTCTCAAGAAGCTCCGGCTCCGGGCGAATGAGCTGACTGCGGCTCCAAAAACGGCTCCGATTGCTAAAGCTCATAAAATCATGCTACCTGGATCCTCCGTTTTTTTTAAAGAAAACTAACATCTCACAAAATCTTCCTAGCTTTGAGGGGGATGGTTGGCTTAGTGGATAACATCAAAATCTGCTAAGTCACTGGTCACGAGTTTAAGTCCCGGCGGAGCCTCTGAATAAGTCGATCTCATTCCCCAAATCCTTCCCAACAGGGTGAGAGTTGGCCACATCGTATAACCTTAGTAGTCGGTGCGTCGTTAAACCCCAGCTATTATTATTCATAGTTTTCAGGTGTGTATTTTGAGCCGTGCAACTCCTTAGATAGCGACTTAGGCCTAAAAGTGGTTTACCTCAGGCGATATTTTGTGTTGGGATTTCGTTGACATTCATTTTAAGGACGTACAGCTTAACACGCCCATTGACGGGGGCGGGTACCCGCCCCCTCTGCTTTTTTCGAGGCAGCATCAAAACGGCGGCGCGTAGCGCCGCCGTACTTGGCATACCTTTTCCTTGATCATTTTTGCAACTATTGTCAAAATTTTAAGGTTAGGTCATCTTAGGTCAGGTCACCAGTACAGGTCAAGTGACCCGACCTCAAAAAAGTTTAAGATAGCATAAGTCGGAGTAGGATGAACTTATCCAATTGAAACTTGTATCACATAATGACCCCACCGAGTTCTCGAAAATATGTTACGGTATTATTGATATCGATGACCTTAGGTCAGGTACGAGCCATGAACTCTCCATTGGAAATACGTGGGAAAATAGTTTTAACTGAATAACCTATTAATGGATGGTTATAGAGCCTTTTTGTAACTGCATTAGATTTGTCGTGTCCGTGCGGTTCTAATGATATGCATTTTATCTAATTTGACCTCGACCAGACCTCAGGTTAGGTCAAATATAATTTTTGTCCTAGCAAGGTCATATTATATATCATTCGATTCGGCTTGCTGTGAGGATTCGAAGGGCTCAAATTGTTTTGCTCTATCTTTACTTGTTCCGATGAAATGACCGAAAACCTTCATTGACATGTTATTCCTATGGCGGTAAGTATTGACCTCTAGTGACCTCAAATGTGACCTGAAAGTGAAAAATGGTTCCAAAATTGTCGATAGAGAAGTGGATGGGCTACCCAACTCTGTTTACCGTTCTTCACTATCTAGCTTGGTTTTCGAGATCTTTGGGGGACTGGTATCCGCCCCGTGTCCCCCCGCCCGTCAAAGCGAAGTTGGCTCAGACCCCGTTAATGCGCGTGTTAATCTAGGGTGTCATAAATGAACGCATGTTGTCCACAACGCAAATTTTATTAATTAAACAGATTAGGTGGTTGAATTAAATGTCGAATTTGTCAGGGCTATAGATGAAAAAATCAGTGGGACAGCGAATGGACTGAAAAAGTGGCGACGTAAATAGTCGCCTAAAATTGGCGCTGAAATAAATTTTCACTGAATAAATGAGTCATTTTAAGATTAATTGTCCGATATGCCATGGAAAATCTCCAGATATCCAGAAAACATTGTTGAGACCAAGCTGTGGATCAGAATTTTAGACGACGTGTTTGGGAGAAGGGCGTAGAGAAGATCAGTACCTCGTCCAAGGAATTTTCACCAGGTGGGATTTCATATAACTTAACCAACCCTACCCCATACAAAGGCAGAAATTCTAGAACTTAACTTCAGTTAGGGGACTGGCCAAGTAAAAAGAAGAAAAAAACGTTGCGCGGTGCAATCGGTGCGTGACGGATGCAAGGAAAATTCTGATTTATTTTCACGTTAAAACTGTTCTTTTTGTTCATGATAATCTTTATCCACCCCGTATACACCGTATGTAACGCAATGCACCAAAATATACATGGAGTCAGCGCGGCGGAACGATAGTTAACACGCGCCCCGCTGGGGGTGAAATTCGCCCCCACCGAAATTCCTGGTTTTCCCGAGATAACGCAAAAACGAAGAAACGCAGAACAACGAAACTTTCAGTATCTTATCCCTGATCTATTTTTGCATCTGATCAATTTTTTGGGGTCAGGTCATGCCAGGTCAAGGAGCTATCCAAGGTCAAGCGACCCGACCTCAAAACCTAAAATCACGAGTTTGAAGCGGCGCCTAAAGAACATCAGTCAACCGATCAGTTTGAAACTTTCACAATATGATGAGGCCATTAGGGTCTACAAATGTGCTGCCTCGGAGTTTTGATAATGTTGACCTTCGTTTTTTTGGTCAACCCATCATAACTCTATGGTGAAAAATAGAAAGGGCTCGTTTTCAGTAAATACTGGATAGATAAAGCTGAAAATCATCTAACCATGTATTCTTACCACGATCTTCGCCTTAAAGAAGAGTTTATGACCATCTGACCTCTTAAAGGTCATGCTAGGTCAGGAGCAGGAGCATACCGTGATTGTTTTACCAATAACTTTTCACTGAATTGAGATAAAGCTCATATTTTGCATTCATTGTGCTTATATTGTCACGGGGAGTCGATTGACATGCAGCATGACCATACCAGGTCGCCCTATGACTTTGACCTAGCTCTATGTCAGGTCATTTTCACTGTTTGACTTAACAAGGTCAAATAATACAACATTCGATTCGCCACGATGAGAGGAATCCAATGATGCATACATATTTGCCATGGCCCCACTGAGTAAAAATCCAGAGGGGAAACGTGCACTGCCCTGTTGTAAGCCTATGCAGCATTCTTTGACCTGTGCTGGCCTCAATATTGATCTGACATAAAAATACTTCGTATAATTTCTCTTCATCTCGTCAAGAGCTTTCAAAAACCGTCCGTTATTTTTATTTAGCTTTCCTGGGAAATGAGATACGGAGGGGGTGAAATTCACCCCCCTTCCCAGCGGGGCGCGTCATGCCAGGGACCCCAGCGGGGCGCGTATTAAGAAACATTTTGCGCTGAAAAACAATACCAGTTTCGTGAAACTGAACACAATTTGGTTCATGCAGGCTGCTTTTTCCATGTTTTCCCCTCCCCAGAGCCACCGCATGGAGTCCGTCGTCACAGGAACAATTTGTGGGGACGCCCTTGATGCTTCTATAAAATAACCCTCATGCTTCATTTCATTGCCGCTATACTCCTGTCCAGATTAAATTGCTATTCAAAAACAACAAAAACCTCAAAATATTTACCAACCTTTTCGGAAAAAAGAACGAGCCTTCATCCATCTGAGCAGATTTTTTTCGTTCTTCACAGAAATATATTAAATATTACTCTGAGCCACCAATCCAAAAAGTATTACGAATGAAAATTAACACTGGCGTCACCCAACCCCGCCTCAGGCATGATAGGCGAGCTCCCAGGTTGGCAAGTGCCGTGAGGGCTTTTTTATGTTTTTGTAGGTATTCGGTTGGATGAGACGAACATATTTATTGGCTGCAGACTGTATCCGGCTTTGTGATTATTCGGCGCATTCGTGGGGTTTCCGTCGCACACGTTGGAATAGGCCGACATAAGCCAGCATTCTTCACCCTTGCGCCACCGAGGGGCATCGATAGCCCCTAAGTTTGTTTCTTCAAAATAACAGAAAAATGACGAGGCGCAGCACCGTGGTTGACAGATCTACCTCTCAACTATCATTTTCCCATCATCCCTGAGTTTTTTTTACTACGGGTCATACTAGGTCAGGTCACCAGCCGAGGTCAACCAAGTTCACCTCAATTCAACTTTTGAGCTCTATAATAGCTACATTTCTAAGCCCATCGATTTGAATCTTTCTACACTTCATGACCCTTTCAGGGTCTAAACAAATATATACAGGATTTTTCGATTTGGTGTCCTGAGGTCAGGTAACAAGGTGACCTCTCCGATAGAAAAAGCATGGGAAAGGCTGTCTTATGATCTAAAAGTCACAAAAATGGTTGCAAATGCTCAGATTGCTCAGAAATTCGTCCTTGAACACCCTTTCACGGGTCCCAGGGGCGATATTTGCCCTTTGACCTATCTGAGGTCATCGCAGGTCACCAGGGATAAAAAGTATTTTGACGATAACTTTTGATCTAACCAAGCTAAGGCGCTGAATCAAACGTCATCGTGTATGTATAGTCACTAGCTTTCATTTGATCTACGGCAAAGTCACTGGTCTTTCGTGACCTCAGGTCAATTAGGTCACGAGTTGACCTCTGGAGGTCAAATTACTGACCGGAGGTCATTATATTCCACGTAGCAGAGAAAGCCCTGACATTTTCCTATCAAAATATTTTTACCAAATCTCAATAGCTCTAATGGTCAGCTCTAATAGCTCCTGGCCCTGCCCAGGCTTCTTAAGCATTGCACATTTTGGTGGAAATAGTCTATTGTGACCGAACTTGACCTCTAGAGGTCAAACCATTGACCTGAGCGCTTAAATATGCGAATTAAAATCTTACTGAATTCACACGAACTCTCTAATGCGCTTTGCACATTTGCGCTAACCCCCGTATTTTCGGATTTAGAAGGGGCCATCGATGCCCCCGGTGGGGTGCGGATTACGCTCAGCTTATGATGGTCCAAAATAAAACATGCATCTGATGGAACTTAAGAAATACATACCTTGAGAAGGTCTCATGTGATGTACGTGTCCTCTAGAGGGTTCTTGACCTTAAATAATTTTTTATTACGCACAGTTTTCACCCAAGCCAGTATAAACTAGGCGGGATTTTTGACTGAATTGAGTGGGATCTGGTCAAACTAGATGGGACGAGTCCCACCTAGTTTGTATGTTAGACGAAGCCCTGGAGAAGATGGCGGAATCACGAAGTACATACACTCCATGAATCCTCCGTGCAAACTGATCATGCATTTTAAACTTGTAATGAGCGAGCTGGCCTATGCGGGTGAAAGTGGTCCCATCTGAGCGCTGAGACGGAGAGGCCACGTTTGGAGTTGCTGTTGCTGGAGGAGGTTAAGGAACTCGGCTTCGGCTCCAAAATACTGAAAAGAGAGATCCGTTCTTCGAAGTGCTCTCAGAAAAATGAAAGGTCGAAAACTTAGGCATAACTTTATTGATATTGGTCTGTGAGAAGTTGGGTCCATTGCTTTGCGCGTATTGAAGTGTTGGGCGAGTTTCCTTCTGAAACGACGTCGACACCCGGATGATCAGCATCAAGTGCAGGCTCAGCTTCGGCGAGGTACACCCGTGACGAGCCGGCTGCGGCCAGTGTACACACTCAGCGGCATTATAGTGTGGGAGGCGGCGGGGATGGTGCACACATCCGACGGACAAGATGTCAGGCTCTCCCCTCCTGCGCACAATCTAAATATTTACACATGGAGCTGCACCGCTCTGGGTAAACGCAGGGATGTTGGTATTTGCTAGTTGACATGCAATATACGTGGCACCGGGCCGTAGTTATTGCAAGTTAGTCACAAAGCCGACATGTTGATAGCTCAAAATGCCTATACTTTAGATGTTGCACACTTGCGTGTTTCAGCATCGCCCATATTACTGGGATATGGATTTCTCTGCTGCTATGTAAACGACAAATGTTGATGTATGCTGGAAAGGTGAACAGATTTTGGACATTGGAAACCATATCCCCTCTCCCGTTCTTTCACACATGTCGCTGCCCTGCCATAAAGGACCACCCGACTGCTGCAGCCATCGCGGGGGGTGGGGGACTCCCGTGGTCGTTGCGTTGTCTGACCTATTCGGAGGGGGGGTTGGTATAGCCAAGATGTTGAAGCGCCCTAAAACCCCAACACAGACTCCTGGGCCGGTTGTCGCTGCGCCGGACCACTGTGAATATCGGCCCCGCGGACGGCGCTCGGGTTATCGCCCTTATCTTATCCGAGCACAAAGTAATCGGAGCGAGGCATATCACGCCATATTGAAACGTCTCAGATGACAGTGCCGACGTTGCTTGGGTAACCGTTCGCAAGCCATACCCGCAACACAGCCGCTATGCTGAGCCGGGAAAGTAAGCATTCCGAACCACTTCTCAAAAGTTGGCATGCCTCTGCAGCTTTTTCTTCTGAAGAACACTGTGTTTTAGAAAAGCCCATTCAGCTTGGCTATTGATTTGGATATTGGTGTTGACTTGAGAGCTTTAATTCTGATTTATTTTGACCTTTGTGTATGAAAAATTTGTGCGCTGAAGAAACTTGTGTTTTATGTCCATCTGTTGACGTTGACCTACTTGCGTCTCAGCCTGAATTTTGAGTGCGTCCCTGGTGCCGAGGGCCTTTCACTTCGATGAGCCATGAGGCGTCTGGTGAAGCGAAATAGTCCGAGCTCCTTCCGCTGTAAACGGGACGAGGTAACATCCACTGGCGGACGCAGAGGGGGAGGAGGGCGCAAGGGACTATGCCCCCGACATGGCGAAATGTTGGCCAATTTTCTTTAAAAAAAACACTGTTTTTACAATTTTCCCCAGTTGCCCCCAAACGGCGCACCTGCGTCCGTAGTGGTAACATCAGCACAAAAGGTCGAGTTTGCTTCGCTGGACTCTGTTCTGCGGGGTCCCTGGTGTCGACAGTCAGCAGCACAGAATTGCAGTCATTCTGCTATTACAGAAATAGCCAAGCATAGCTGACGCCCAACTGCCCGATGCACTGCTACGGACAGAGGGGCAGGTCAACTACCGCATCTGCCGCCGTTGAAATTCGAACCTTCAGAAGCTGCCAGGGTGACGAAGTTTGCCTTCCAAATATTTTATGTGACTCATAGATTCCGCCTGAATTGTAAATGCCCATTGTCACTTGCGTGGAATAGAATACATGTTATCATTGAGCTCTGATACGCAGTTGCTGACTGCCAAAGGCCGGCGTTTCCGAGAAAACGGCAGGAAGTGGGTTTCAGGCCGGCTCAGGCCGGCTGCACATCATGCCCCTCCTCCCCTTCCCCCGTGTTCTGGAGATTGCTGATTGGAACGTTATTCCTGCCACACGCGAGCCCGCCTGAGAGACGGACTGAGAAGAGATGACGTGCTGGTAGATATCAATGCTGGTCGCGGAATTAGATTGTGTGCTCCTTAAGAATGACGCGAACATTATTATAAAGCTTTATTCTACGTCGTACCATCGGTTTGTATAATTTCAAAACACCCAGGCTCTGCTAAAAAAACTAAGGCTTTTCTTTTTAAGAATATAAGTTCATGTGGCCTCGTCACTTTTCTTCACGTTTCTATGGCTACGGACATTAACATTATTTGCTGAAATTCATTTGCAGATGTCTGCCAAAACTCAGCCGGGGCTGAATCGCTCACGGGAGTCTTATCCAAAATGGAATGCTGAACGTGACATACGGCTTGGAACAGTTCTTTGGTGTTTAAGTACGTGTTCTTATACCGGTATGGAACCAAAGCTGTATCATTTCTACCACCATACATGAAAACACACACTGACCAGTCAACCGACCGTGCTCCACCCTCCTGACAATGACACGCCCAGTGGTGTGCACGGTCTGCAATACTGTCGGATCACTGCCTCCGGCGCGTCCGCCGTCCGAGGCCGCCGAGCCGTGCGCGAGCCCACGGCTGCCTTTGTGGAGGCCGCCGCCTCTGCTGCCTCTCTCTCCCGCCCCTCTCCGGTGCGTCGCGAGGGGAACTGCCGGCAGACACGCACGTGGGCCGATAGGCACGTGCTGGTGCTGCAGTGGCGCTGGCGTCGACTGCAGCGCTGCAGGCGTGAGTCACACACCGCTGCAGCCGCCGCAGCTGCAGCGGCGCTCTGCTAGCAGCCTTTGTCCCGATCGGCTCGGCCCACCCACATCCCTCGCTGGTACCATAATCTCCTGCTTTATCAGATGCTCGGCGTGGCAACAACACCTTGAGATATCAGTCTTTCGGAAAAGGCTCGCGGATAACTTGTCAGAGGGTTTCTGGCAGAGGATCACAGTTTCGCTGAGGTGGACCAGTTGGTGCCGATTTCTGACGTGTCTTTAGTGGTGCAGGTTGCCCTCGACAGCAGAGGCAGTGCCGTCGGCAGCCATCACCTCCACAGTTCGGTGACCTCAGATCCCGACGCCGCCACCGAATACGGAGTTCGTGTTACCGCATGGTCTGGAAGAGACCATGGAGGCGACCCAGCGTCCCGCCGCCGAGCTATGATGTGGCGCATCACTTTAACAGCAGTCGCCTTGTCTTTTTCGGCCAGTCATGACCTGACACAACAGAATTATTGGGCAGCACTAACACGTTTTTACCGCCCACGCTGGACTGGGCGTCCCTGGCTGGGGGCAGTTCCCGCGGCCCGTGAAGCAGCGCTGAGCGTCCTTGAGAGAGCGCTGCGTGGGCAAGCATGCTCACCCGTCCATAACACACACAGACCCACACACACACACAGAACAGCGTCGGAGAGAAAGGCTAGCTCGGGCTGCGACCCGCTTTCACAACAGACTCGTCCGCGCGGCGGTGGCCCGCCTACTTGTGTGCGGGTGCGGCCGGTGCCCGGTGCAGTTTGGGCCGTTCGCAGGGGTAGCCGTACAGTTTGTGGTAGTAGGCGTAGGCGCCGGCGCCGGCGGCTGCCGCCACGATCAGCTGCAGACCTCGGCTGCCGGCGCCGGGCGCTGGCCGGCTGGACGGACGCGCGCCGTAGCCCCAGGGTCGTGCTGGACACTCGGGCGGGTGCACTGCCCGCCAGGCGGGCTCCTCTCCCCGTAGCGGGTCACCGCGGTTCGGCATCGCCGCAGGGTCGCTGCACGCCGTCCTGCTCGCACTGCACTGAGCTGGCGTCGGTGCCGGACGCTGCGGCTGGCAGCAGTGACGCCCCAGGCGGCCGCCTGCGCGCTGTCTAAGGGATCGCGCGCCGCACTGCTGTATCGACCGGCGGACTGTGGCGCGGCCTAGCGGACGCTGCACACCGCCCGCGCGACCGCCGGCAACTAACGGGTAGTCGCGCAGCTGACGGCGCGGCGCCGCAGAAAACCTCCAGAAAACTGGAGTCTCAGCATAGGCGGATCCGGGGAGTTTCGATCGGGGAGGGGGCCGCTCTTCGGTCAGGAGGCGGCATTTTACCTGCTCGCTAGAAAACCTGCAAAGGTTCGGAGAGTCATTTGGTGAAAGTAATATTTACAAAAGGCTGCTTTACGTTTTGTACTTGAATCCCTAACAAAGTAAATGAAATGCCTGGGTACTTAAGCTCGTGATTATATATTATATGATCCGTTGTGGAAACATTTGCCACAATAAAACATACATCGGTCTCGCGAGGAGTGGTGTCATGCTCCACTGTACTGGACTGTACCGGGTACCCACTGCACTGTCGTCCAGCGCTCCTCTGTGACCTCTGCCGGCACTGTGGTGACCTCCCGCTGCGGCGGCGCTCAGACCGGGGTGCTGACGTCAGCTGTGCTATCGGTCAGTGGGAGGAACTGTCGGCAGTGTCGCCTCCGCCTGCACCTCTGCTGCACTCGCCCCGGGCTTGGCTCGCCGTGTTCGCGGTGCAGCTGGGGCGACAACTGACTTCCCGGCTGTACTCGCCCCGGGGCTTAGCTCACCGTGTCCGCGGTACAGCTGGGGCGACAACTGACTTTCTGCTGTACTCGCCCCGGGGCTTGGCTCACCGTGTTCGTGCGAATATTTTTTTGCTGGGGCTACAGACCTAGTGTAAACACCTTTTTTCAAAAATTCTCGCTACGTTTGGGGCGGGGGCAAAAGATGAGTTTGGCCCCGCCTCCAGCGCTTTGGGGGGCCATGGTCGGAATGCTGCCCCGCTGCGTCCGCCAATGCGATGTCAGAGGCTAGACAGAGATGTGCATATATGATGGGGAAGAATAATGGATAAACAAGTGCCTCAGTCAGACTTAGACAATATACATATTATGTAAGCCTGAATGCGCTGAATGGTGTTTCCGATTTTTTCCTGCAATTACCCAAGAACCTGCAACGCTAGAACACCCACATTGTCTGATACCGGTACCATGGGCGGTGCCAACAGCGAGCAGGGGGACGAACGCCCCCCCATCTCACTCCCTAAAATTGGAAATCTTAGCTCCAGTCCTATGGCGTTGACTTGGGATGAAAAGTCTGTGTTGCCCCACCCGTTGATGTCCTGACCTTCGGCTGCCATCGACCGGTGCCTGTTCGTGTTTACCAGACATGACGTTACACAGGTGGGCGCGGGCGTTTTTGCACGGGGATTGTCACCAGCTCACCACTGTCCTGCCCGACTGCGACTCAGATAATCTCAGCAGGTGTTGTAGTGTTCCTATCGCGATGGATTCTGTGCTATTCTGTGCTAATGATGTGGTTTGAGACGCCTTTTACATGCTGGTAGCTCGCAAGTCTGTCCTCTCATGTGGAAAATCTGGGCTGAAATGGTGATAAGGATAATCATTCTCCGGACTTGGCCAGTGGAGTTAAGGAGATAATGAGTCGGAAAAACCTGCTGTGATACAGGTAGTGCATCAGAAGTAAGAGCCAGTGCAATGTTTTAACTGATTCCCGAAAGTTCAGGGCTTGTCCGACCGATTTTCAGTCGGTCTCGGACATGTCTCGGTGTCAAGTCGGACCTGTTATTGACTAACTCCTATAATGGACCTGGGACCTCTGGGCAGGGGCGGACGCAGGAGTGCCGTGGGGGGGCAACTCGGGAGAAGTTGTAAAACATAGTGTTTTTTTAAAGAAAACGGCCAAAATTTCCCGATTTTGGTGAGGAGGGTATGGTTCCTTGGTCCCCCCCTCTGCATCGGCCAGTGCCTTTGGGTCGGGGAGCAGGCGCGCTTCTACACTGCCCCACGCTTATGTAAGTGATTCCCAGGCGCTGAGCCCCGCTTTCCCTGTGTTGCAGTCGTATGAGGTGGAGGACGACTACAGCAGGTCCTATGTGGGATCCTACCCCAAGGACTTCTATGGTGCTGACGAGGAAGGCGACATCAACTGCGGCATCGAGGCCAAGCCCAAAATCCTGCTCATGGGTCTGCGCAGGTGAGTCGAGCTATAGGCGCCGTGGAGCTCATACGGCAAATGTAGCTGACTTCTGAAAGCCAGTTGTTATCGAGTACGCAGTGTGTGCTATTTTATCAACTGCCGTGAAAGAATCGAGTTGTGTGTACCCTGGTTTGTACTGCGACCTCGCAGCGGCACGTTCTCTACTGTGCGAGCTGAGCGGTAGTCCAGTTTGTATCGCCTCTGTAGTCCTTCCAGCTGACCTGACCCGTGATGTCGCAGGAGTGGCAAGTCCTCTATCCAGAGGGTGGTGTTCCACAAGATGTCGCCGGCCGAGACCCTCTTTCTCGAGTCCACCAACAAGATCGTCAAAGATGACGTGCCGCACTCCTCTTTTGTACAGTTTCAGGTCAGTTGAATCAACGACGTTGCCCATTATCTTTAGTGGACACCGGGGAGGGTATGGTAGGATTTTCATGGCTTCTGGCCAGTTTTGAATTTCGACCTGCCATGCCTGCAAGAAAAGCCGGTGTACGCCTTTTTGTTGTTCGCTCGGTAAGTTCGATGGGACCGACCAATTTTTGGAATGAGTTGTTTTTTTATATTTTATCAGTCCTCATATGTCTGAGGGCTAAGTCCTGATTGCATAAGCCTCTGGCCAGCATTTATTGGAATCCTGCCGGTGATGTTGGAATTCTGTAGAAACCCGTCCGCCGACAGGGGCTGTCTGCTGCAACCACGGCCGTGTGGTTGTTGCACCGTTTACCTTGTCGTTTGCCTCGCGTTCTATGTATTGATCCCGGTTCTGAAATTCGCTTGGTGTGGCGCCCTATTTGTTCCCGGAATGTGGCACTTTGTGTCAGCTCTGTTGTAACCCCGCCAGAATGTGGCGCTTTGTGTCAGCCCTGTTTCACAGACCTATCAAGGCCGTAGCTCACGCCATTTTGTTGTTTTCATTGCCTCCGTCTCGGAGGGGACGGGGATGATTCACTCGGAGTTAAGTCCGAAACCTGTAAGAACTAGTGGCGGCGTCATGCGAGTGAGGAGTCTGGACCGGGGTGGTTGAAAGAGGGAGGGGGGCTAAAGGTAAAACTAGCACTCCTCAGACTCTTAGTATAATCCGCAGCTGAGTCTGTGGGATGCGAATGGGCCTTAAGTCCCTCGGTATCAGCTCGAAGCGGGTAGGTCTTGCGTTAGAGGCCGGGGTTTCACGTGCAGCTCCCTTCCACATTGGTTTCATGAACGCGAGGACAGATATGCAACTCGTCTCGAGAGTGGTCGGGAAAGCTTGTTGCTGTACTAGGAATTATTTAGTTTTGAAAATATATTTGTTGTTTGTCGGGCTCTGTACTTAGGCCACCAGAGGTCACGTCGACTTTCATTTGGATATTTCTTAGTGAAAATGGCATATGCGTATTTAGGAATAATAAGATCTTGATGGTTTTTTTGGGGTCCCCAATAAACAACCAGGACCCCCCCCCCCCCCCCCCCCCAAAACCCCCCCCACAAAAGGGTTTTAATTTAAAAGAAAATTTAAATTCCCCCCAAAAAAAGGGGGGGCCCGCCCCCCCCCCCCCCCCCCCCCCCCCCCCTCCCCCCCCCCCCCCCCCCCCGGGGGGACAATTAGCGCCGGGGGGGGGCGGGGGGGGGGGCCCCCCCCCCCCCGGCCCGGCCCCCCCCCCCCCTTTTTCTGGGCGGCCGGCCGGGGCCCACCCCCCTCCCACCGAGCACCGGGGCGGCTGGTAGCATGCAGAGTTTTTTTTAATCCCAACAATGGGCTAGAGACAACGCATATATTTAAAGTGACGGTGAAGTGGTGGTTTGTATCGTTATCGAAGCGCACTGCCTCGCTTTTGGTATTTTGGATTAAAAAAACGTAAACAATTTTGACATTTAAGTATCATCAACATCATTTATTCTTTTTAGACACTCTTGAATTGAATAATGTTCATTCGTAGATTGTGGGAAATGTATGATGGCCTTTTGTACTGCAACCTTCATCTTGCCGGGATGAATATGAATATCCATAGTATGATAAACAATGACTTTTTCTCATCTAAAGGTTTGGCGATTTTATTGAATCAGGCAACTCTGCTGGACTTAAGTTAAGGTCCAGGAAGCCATGGGCTTAGTGTCGCTCCTAAAAAAATGTTAAGAATCTTGTAAATGACCGGAGTGCTGGGACTAAATGTTACCTCGAATATTTGAAGTTGCTGTACTTGAGTTGAGTCTTAGTGCCCAACAGGTGAACTCGGAGAAAACAGTACATTTTTTCGAGCACAAGTCTCAAGTTTTTATTGTAACAATACAATATATCAAGCAGCACTCCAAACATCTGACCCTTGAAGGCATCTGCTTGATCCTGCAATCTGACTTAACCGGTCTGAAAGAAACCACAAATTTAGATGGGTTTTCCGAGTCTGCGCTTCGGCACTTTCTAAAAGAAATGGCGTGGGCTAAGTGCAAGCAGATAGCTGCACCAGTCCAGGAAAGGCCAGGAAACCTTTCATGCTGGGGTGATTATCCTTCACCTGGGCTTGCGAAGCTAAGCTGAGACTGAAAGGCTTGTAAAACTGAAAGTCGTGATTTATTGAGTGATGTTGTCCTCTAATCAGCTTCGAATAATCCATGTTTTCCCGTCGCTTACAGTCTTTGTGTCCGCGCGCGGAAGACGAGTTCTTAGAACGATGCATCAGACTATTGATTGGAAAACGGGCCACGTCTCTGCAAAGTTATATGCCCGTCCCTTCCGGTTTGCCGTTTTGGGCAGCAATGAAGTCAGCGTTTGTACTGTGGAGGTGCATTAGACCAGTGCCAAAGAACGGCTCAAGCATTGTCCTAGATACCAGTGGAAATGATTGCAAACCTTAAGGAACTAGAGAGCAGTAGATTTGTTCATGTCTGGTCAGCGTGTACTTCCATTGCGACTCTGAACGCTTCGTTTGCACTCAACGTGTTCTATCTATGGCTGTCATGTGCAGGCGCAGATAAGTGCAACCTCATAGCAGTTTCTAGTTTGCATATACTTGGACGGGGTTGAGCCCTTTGCTGCTAGCGAACCATTTACACTAGCCAGTGTAACTAAAGTTACCGCGTTAGCTTTAGCCTTACCGCGTTAGCTTTAGCCTGGTCGCCTGTCTGCTTGTCGGGACCCAATGAATATGGAGAACGAACCTTCGTTCCGTTGGCGATACTTTTGACCTGGTTATCAAATTGGGTGGGATTATTCTAAGTAAGCCCTCATTCACATTGGATTTATCGAGTCCGAACCGGGGTAATAAAACCTGGTGAGAATCGAGGTAGCCAACTCAATGATTTGCAACACGTTTCATTTTTCTGTTTACGTGTACGGGGAAACTGAACGCTATTGCAACTGTGAAAGTAATTCACGAGGCAGTCAAGAAAACAAATGCTCTGGGTCTCATATGTTTGTTATGTCTCTGCTGCAGAAAACTAACCTTTTTGTAATTTTCCCGTGTCCTAGTTCGGGGAAAAATCAGTACAGTCGGATGGAATGAACCGGAAGTACGGTTATGGCTCTGTACCGGTATATGGTTTTATGACTGATGCTATAGAAATGCCACTGTATCGGCTTAAAACACATGACATAGGGGCTGACTTTCCTTGACAGTTTTTCTATTGTGTGGTTAGAGGCAGATTATTTTAAAGAACAAAATTGACTGGTCCAGTGTCCTTTCTCCCGTTACCGTGATGATAACTGTAGCCACCGTTTATGCGACACTCCCCGGTGAAACGTACCCACATGTGACCGGTGCCCTGCGGCAGGTCTGGGACTTCCCCGGCCAGATCGACTTTTTCGACAGTGCTTACGACACGGAGCTTATCTTCAGCGGCTGCGGCGCCCTGCTGTTCGTCATCGACGCCCAGGTAGGGCTCTGACCTGCTGTTCGTCATCCTATTGGTGCCGGTTTGCTTGGGACGCTGACAGTCGGGGGCTGCCCTGCTGAGACTCTGCGGGTATATAGGCTCCGGATCATGAGGATCCGAATGCTTCAGGGACATATCTATCCGCTCTCCCTGATGACTGTGCTCGGCGTCTGCCCCACTACACCAGCGGTGCCCCCCCCGCCCACACTGTCCTGCATCTGGCCCGCCTCTCTTTAGGGGTTTGTAAAACCAGGGGCTCAGGGGTTTTGTTTGAAATCGATAACAAAACTGGGAGAAAAATTCGAAAAATAAACGGCATTACCCTGTTTCTACTTACATTTAGAAGACTGGTAATTTTTTGTTATTACCGGAAAGGCGTAACTTTCCTATTAATTATTTTTCACATGGTCGCGCCATTACCTTTAAACACCAATTCTGCACTTCCAGCGGTTGAAAGCGCAACTGTTGTCTTTTCCCGACCTGTGCCGTTCCAATCATTTATTTGCTCTGAATATCATGAATCGGGTAAAATGTAAGTTTATGCCATATACACACTGTATGTAGAGGGGAGAGGGAAGGGGTTGTTTGAAGTTTGTTAAGACGCATAATGTAAGGGGTCCTAAAGCGTCCCGCACCTATTTTCCGAGGCGGCCGGAGAACCGCTGGGCACCGAAAACCGGCGGTGGCGGCATAGCAAGGCTTTGCCACTGACCAAAACACAAACTAACACCATTTTTCTCATAACGCCCTAAAAACCAACTAATGTTATGTCTCCGGACACCGATAGCTTCCCCACAGTGTCAGCTTTCCATTGGTGCATCGTCGAACATTTGTACGTTTTGGAGATATGTCTTATTTTCATTTGCATAGACATTTTTGGAGAGATGCAGAGTTGCAATATTTTGGCACCTTGAAAAATACTTACCGGGAATCCAATGTGTATTTTGAACGCCAACATACAGTGCTTGTCCCTGGGTGCTGAAATTTGGTGCCATGTTGTTTGAATTTGGGAGCTGGGCGTCTGAGGAGTTGGAGGTGCATAATGATTTGCATAAAAATGGCGTTCTAGGCCTTTTTCCATCTTGCTATTCTTTTTGTATTCTGCCTAGTCAAACCCCGTTTTGAATATGGAAATTTAGCGTACCGGTGATTTCAGTAGAATGAGCACCAAACATTGTTTTGGTTAGAAATCTGTGGCGTTCAATTTTTGCAGAGTTTGAGCCGCTGCCATAAGAGTCGTGTCATCACAGTAAAAACTGCATTCAAACATATCACTTCGTATATATGTTTTGGATTCGCCACGAGCTGTAATTTCCGTAACCGATTATCATAGAGAACTGCAAAATGTCACGAGCATGTTCAGGGAGGCCAATAACCTTGGAAGCAAAGTTTGGTAAAGATTGTAGACTTTAGGAGGGCGTGGCCGGGTTTTCGAAATGTTACGGAATTTTCCGAGTGCATTTGAAAGTCAAGCCTATTTGTGCATGTAATCGCTAAGCGTGTGCCCCCCGCCGCCCCCCAACTGCCTTGCGCTTTTGGACTGGACACAGGCATTATTACTATCGCGCCTCCGGTGCGGGGCGACATCCTACGGAGGATGGGGCACGCCCTGGGATCCGCCCCCGGTCCCCGTCGGTATTGTAAGGCTGCCGGCTTACAATGCAGGCCGACCAAGTTGAACCCTCCGGTGAAGATCCACGAACACTCTTCTACCATACTGAGCATGTGCCAGCTCATTTCTAATCACAAAGCTGTTGCCACATGCTAAGACCTGGCTTTGCCAGATCCTGGTGGGAAGCTGCCCGCCTGAGCTAGACTTTAAGCAGGGCATCGACTCGCGCCAGTGTCGGTGTTCACCACCCTTTGTCTCGCAGTACGCATGAGGCGACTGCAAAACTGGAACCATCCGAGAGATCTGCGGGAGTGGCCTTATCATGCAGAGCAGGACGGAGGCGGCCACGCGCAGACTTCACTGTGCATATCGTATCAGTAGCTGTTCCTGGTAGCGCTGGTGTTTCATTTGAGTTCTGTGTAACGTTTTACCCGCCGTGTTTGGTATTGCGTTCTCCGTATGTAACTTGTCCGAACGACGAATTGTAACTATGCCGCCCACTCGCAATGACGGCGGGGTTGAGTGGGTGCCGACCCGCCCGGGTGTATTGATGCATCACCGTTTTTAGTGTTGATTTGGCTGCGCGTCACCCCTTCAAAACTAGGTTTGAAACAGCACGGGAAGGTATGCCCTCCTGCCATCAATTGACTACTCTTTGATTTTTAGGAGCTCAAACTGCAAACTTTGTACTTATAGCGTACATGAACTGTACAGTAAGTTGGGACAATAGTTTGGCTGGTTTAATTGTTGCGTTTGGACACAACCGGTTCGGATTGGTCAATGGAAAGGCTTTGCTTGGACCAATGCTCGCTCTGGCGTGCTGAAAGGGAGTTTGAACTCTATTTTGTTTTTCCTCATATCTATTTTTGTTTTGTGTGTTTTTGCACTCGTAAATAACCAATGTGACGGTCCCGATATTCAAGCAAATAGATAAATGATGACACAAAGTAAATAAGCAATAGCACCCCAATGGTAATAATTCCAGATGCAGTTCAGCCAGCCATGGGTACACCACTTGGCGCTGACTTTGTCCTATGGCACTGGAGACCTGAGGGGAGGAATTTGAAGGAAGTGAATGGACTGTTATTTTACCGGCTTCCGCCCGACTCCAAAATGATGGGACTTTCCAGTTATAGATAATTTTTGCCTGGCATAATTTCCAAAATTATCAAGCCAGTGAGATACGATCCAGTTTACAATTGGTGAAGTCTGAGGAATCCAACCATTCAAAATTCATATTTTTTCCTGATAAAAGCTTAATGATAAAAAACTTGTTTTGAACTCCCTTGAACCATTGTTTCAACTCTCAAAATTACGACCTACTGTCCGTTGCCTACCATCGGCAGAAGAAGCAGAAGCTTGACTTCGTTATCCTCAAGCCATTCACGCTTCTTTTGTACCCATTCAGGTATGTACATGTATTAGTGGTTCAGTAATGCTCAAGAGCCACTGACAAACGCCTGTCACTCCAAGCGATTTAATAAAACTTATATTAGGTGCACTTGCACGCAATGTGTACTTCTGCACGTGGTGGTGGGCTGGATGACGTCAAACATGCAACGGTTTGCAGCGAATAAAAGCTTCCGCGCGTTACCTAAACCGTGGCTGCCAGACACCAGCGTGAAGCCGCGGGCAGTTTTGAAGAGCCGGCACATATGCAGCTGGCGCGTCCTGTATCATATTTGGGATTTGCCTGGACACATTTGCAGGGCGACAGACCGCACAACCCGCGTCGCGGCGCTAGTGAGGTTCGCTGCGGTGTTTTCGAGTACTGATAAGAGCTTCTGCAAGTGTGATATCGTGGTGACTGTGTAACTAAAAATGGAGCAGTGCGCAGTGTACTCCGCTCTTTTTTCCACTAACGACGTCAAAGTTGACCTTGGATATTCGTTTTACCACTACAGGAAACTGTCTTACTCAAGATATATGTTGATCATATATGTATATACATATATGAGCATATATATTAGCAAATTAAATGCCTATTGGAACGCGGGTACCTGTTGTACCTGCGACGCAATGGAGAATCCCTATCACATTCTCATCGATTGTCCCCAGCACAATACCCATCGGCAACCCATGCTAGATTACTGCCGAATCCAAAACATCCCTGTAGACCTAAAAACTCTGCTCGGTAACGACCATCCTGAGCTACTCGAAAAAGTCTTTACATTTCTAAAGGACTCTGGGCTAGAGAAGTTTCTATAAATCACCCCTCCCAGTATATATGATGGAGGGTGCATGGTACACCCCAAAGTAGGACTTGCCTATTTTCCAATCATAGATGATCCACTGCGAAATTTAAGCAATAGTTGTTTAACCTTTAAATGGTTTATCGTAGGCTAAGGATAGGTTATGTTAGGCTAGCTTTGAAATCAGGTTAGGTTAAAAAGGTTAGATTTCTTCACCGCAGTGATACTTTTCACTGCGGGTCTATGCTAACCACACTTATACTCTTACTAACAATCTAACTATCCTCTCACACTTCTTTTCCTCTGCGCGGCGGCTGCCCAGCCGGAGAGGGGAGCTGCAACCTCACCTCCGGGTTGCAGGGTAAATTCGCGGCACCCTGGCCAGGTGTTTAGCGCACTTTCTAAAATACGAAAATTATTGAGTTAACGGAGGATTTCGAGTAACGTAGACAAGCGGACATCAGTAGCTGACACACAAAATTCTAAATTCTAAATTCCAAATTCTAAATTTAAGGTCTTCAACCACAGAAATAACCTTCGCACTCTGCGGGTTTAAACTTATTAAAAGACCTCCCTTGGCATGGCTATGCCATTGCCACGACCGTTCATTCGCAAGCTAAAACATCTTGCAACCCATTACTTGAAATAACTCCCATTGCTTTAACAGACTAACGTAGCTTGCCCTCACACAAAATTCTAAAATTCTCCCTCGCACTCCTTTAGAGGCGGGCAAAGGTGCTATGCACAGAACGCCTAATAAAAAGCCATTGATTGATTGATTGATTGTGTGTGTGTGTGTGTGTGTGTGTGTGTGTGTGTGTGTGTGTGTGTGTGTGTGTGTGTGTGTGTGTGTGTGTGTGTGTGTGTGTGTGTGTGTGTGTGTGTGTGTGTGTGTGTGTGTGTGTGTGTGTGTGTGTGTGTGTGTGTGTGTGTGTGTGTGTGTGTGTGTGTGTGTGTGTGTGTGTGTGTGTGTGTGTGTGTGTGTGTGTGTGTGTGTGTGTGTGTGTGTGTGTGTGTGTGTGTGTGTGTGTGTGTGTGTGTGTGTGTGTGTGTGTGTGTGTGTGTGTGTGTGTGTGTGTGTGTGTGTGTGTGTGTGTGTGTGTGTGTGTGTGTGTGTGTGTGTGTGTGTGTGTGTGTGTGTGTGTGTGTGTGTGTGTGTGTGTGTGTGTGTGTGTGTGTGTGTGTGTGTGTGTGTGTGTGTGTGTGTGTGTGTGTGTGTGTGTGTGTGTGTGCGTGCGTGCGTGCGTGCGTGCGTGCGTGCGTGCGTGCGTGCGTGCGTGCGTGCGTGCGTGCGTGCGTGCGTGCGTGCGTGCGTGCGTGCGTGCGTGCGTGCGTGCGTGCGTGCGTGCGTGCGTGCGTGCGTGCGTGCGTGCGTGCGTGCGTGCGTGCGTGCGTGCGTGCGTGCGTGCGTGCGTGCGTGCGTGCGTGCGTGCGTGCGTGCGTGCGTGCGTGCGTGCGTGCGTGCGTGCGTGCGTGCGTGTGTGCGTGCGTGCGTGCGTGCGTGCGTGCGTGAGTGCCTGCGTGCCTGCGTGCCTATGTGCGTGCGTGCGTGCGTGCGTGCGTGTATTTATGTATATATCATAATTGATGAAATTCGAGATTTATTTTCATTGCTTTATTACACAGTACAACCGCACGTAGCATAGTATTCTAAATTTCCAAACAACAGTGCGAAGAAGTGGATACAGACGATATTCACCGAAACATCACACTCTACCTACCAGACGCCTCCCTCCACTACGCGCGCAAACAAACGATGAAACACCCCCTCCCCATCCCTCTCAACCTTGTAGCACTCTCCAGTCACATCACAACAAACTCCCACACAGCTGTGCACAGGTGTCCTACAGCAGTCTCGTACTCTCTCGCGGGTATCTCGCCGGAGAAAGAGCAGTTTCACTGGCGCAGCTCTCCAGACGCCGGATAAACGGTCAACAAAGATGATGTTGGTAGTGGTGCTCGGAATGACGGCCTCGGCCACTCTCTGATGCTGATGCAGCTCATGAGTGTCGGTGTAATCAGATAAGCTGCAGAATCAGGTTTCATTGCCGCCAGGGGCGTAGTCGATGGGTGGGGCTTGGGCGACTGTCACCCCTGGGGACACAGTCCCTGGGACTGGGGCGACAGTCCCCTACCCTCCCCTGAGGACCCGGAGAGTCCTCTCCCCCCTCCCCCCGAGGACGCGGGCAGCGCGAAGCGCGGACCTCCCGCACTATGTTCTTTGGCCAACCTTGGAGCTTCATACCAGACAGAGCCCTCTTAACCCGCGCCCCACCGGGGGTCCGGCGCCACCTTCGCCCCACCGGGGAGGGGGCCATCGATGGCCCCCTCTAACTCCGAAAGTATGGGCGTTAGCGCAAATCTGCAAAGTGCAATAGAAAGCTCGCGTGAATTCAGTAAGAAATTACTTCGCATGTTTTAGTGCTCAGGTCAATGGTTTGACCTCCAGAGGTCAAATTAGGTCAAAATCGGCTATTTTCACTCAAATATGCAATGATTAAGCAAACTGGGCATAACTCTTATGTCATTAGAGCTATTGAGGCCTGGTAAAGTACATTTGATAGCAAATTGCCATTACTTTTTCCGCTATGTGGAACGTAAAGACCTCCCGCCAGTGGTTTGACCGCCAGAGGTCACCTCGTGACCTAATATGACCTGAGGTCACGAAAGGTCAAAAAGTGACCTTGCCGTATATCAAATGAAAGCCAGTGACAAGACAAACACGATGGTGTTTGTTTCACCGCTCTAGCTCAATTAGGTCAAAAGTTATTGTCAAAATACTGTTTTGACCTCTGGTGACCTTGGATGACCTTGGAAAAGTCAAAGGGCAAATATGACCCCTGGGATCCGTGAAAGGGTGTCCAAAAACGTTGTTCTGAGCAGTCTGAGTATTTGCAATCATTTTTGTGGCTTTTATATCATGAAATAGCTTTTCCCCATGCTTTTCCAATGGGAGAGGTCGCCTCGTGACCTGACCTCAGGGCACGAAATCGAAAAATCCCGGATATACACCTCGTAGACCCTGGAGGGTTCATGAAGTGTAGGAAGTTTCAAATTGATCGACTTTGAAATGTAGCTCTTACAGAGCTCTAAAGGTGAAGTGAGGTGACCTTGGTTGACCTCGTCTGGTGACCTGACCTTGGGTGACCCGGGGTAAGAAATTTCAGGGATGATGGGAAAATGATGCAGTGAGAGGTAGAGCCCTCAACCGCGGTGCTGCGCCTCGTCGTTTTTCTGCTATCCCGGAAAAACCTTAGGGGGTCCATCGATGGCCCCCCCCGGTGGGGCGAGGGTTAAGACCTCTCGAGCGCTTCATTCTGCGACAAGCAGGGCCCTTTTGAACCAGTGGGGCTCCCAGCCCCTTGTCGACAGAAGGGCCCACTCTGGTCAGCTGGGCCCTCTTTAACTGGTAAAGTCACGATGGCCAGCAGGACTATTTGGGCAGCATTGCCCAGTTACTTGTCGTCGTCGGATGCGTCATCAGCGAGCGGGAGGTGATGACGCCTCCAAGTCGCTTCGGCTCCCTCTCTTCAATACCTCAGTGAGGCCCGTGCTGGTCAGAATACCGCAGGCCAGCTGGCAGGCAAGGCCGCGCTCCTGGCCACGACGTCCGGCGGTTTTCACCCATCCCTCATTTAGGCTTCGCTCCCTCATTCTTGAGATTTCTCTGACTCGCCCACTGCGACTGGCAGGGCCGGTTTTAGTCGTCAGGACCCTGTCGGACCAGCTGGGAACACCAGGGAATTTCAGAAAGAACTAAAAAAATGTTAACAACTCCAGATTCTTCGGCAATCAGAGACCACTCTTTTGAGTGTGATACACCCATAACCTTAGATCAATTCACGGTAGTAAATAGAAGCTCATCTAACATTGACCTTAGAATTTTAGAATCACTTCATATACATGAAATTAAACCAGTTCTTAACAATACTAGCTCGGCCTTTACCTTAAACATTGTACAGTAGTTGAAATAGGAAGAACCTTTTTTAAAAAAGTGCAGCCGCTTCTGTGTGGTGTTTTGTATTTGAACTGTAATCCGTGTGTTTTATGTACTCTATTATATTTAGGTATGCCTTCGGCAATTATGCCTCCTTGAACTTAATTTCTACTATTTACTTATTGCTGATGATGTTTCTGTTGAGATACGAAACCGGTCCAATAAATGTCACTTATAGCAAGTTTATTCCTTTTTCGATTTCTGAGCATTGTACATCCTAATAAAAACAAACTCTTATATATATATATATATATATATATATATATATATATATATATATATATATATATATATATTAATACAGTGCTGGTTGAACGTCACCGCAGCTTTGGCTTTTTGTAGTTTTCTTTCTAGGGTTTCAATGTTCCTGATAAATTTTCGGTTTTCTATGCTATGTTCGTGTTCTTGTATTGCACTGCTGATACAAAGTTGCTGCTTCAAAACTTCATCAGTTCGGCTTTCAGCAGTGCAATACAAGAACACTAACATAGCATAGAAAACCGAAAACTTATCAGGAACATTGAAACCCTAGAAAGAAAACTACAAAAAGCCAAAGCTGCGGTGACGTTCAACCAGCACTGTATTAATAATAACTTGCTTCCGTCTTATACTAATGTACATTTGAACGACGAAGCAATCCAGCAAAGGCATTTTACACTCGAGTTCAGGAAGAACCTGGTGAAAAGTGAACTGCAACGTAAGTTACGTATTGTGGAAAACATCCAAAAAGAAGTTTCTGATAAACTTTTAGAATACAATAGCGCGCTGATTGACGAAGATCTTCGAAGCCGAACTGATGAAGTTGTGAAGCAGCAACTTTGTACAACTTTGTATCAGCAGTGCAATACAAGAACACGAACATAGCATAGAAAACCGAAAACGTATCAGGAACATTGAAACCCTAGAAAGAAAACTACAAAAAGCCAAAGCTGCGGTGACGTTCAACCAGCACTGTATTAATAATAACTTGCTTCCGTCTTATACTAATATATATATATATATATATATATATATATATATATATATATATACAATGAAGATTGTTTTTATTCATCTGAATATATATATATATATATATATATATATATATATATATATATATATATATATATATATATATATATATATATATATATATATATATATATATATATATATATATATATATATATATATATATCTTCAATGCTATGTGTGAACGCGTAGCACCCGACACATGTGCCTAGTCCGTGGGTAAAGATAACTCAAAACAGTATGCCCAGCACAGCGGTTCTGGTACCTTGTTTTTCACATGAGTCAGTTCTGGTGAGTCAGCGGGTTCGCAAGTCCGTTCTATCTCAGCCGTCGGCTGCTCTATGCTTCTAGCCTAGACAATGTGACCTTCCAACAGTCTGATGGTGAGAATAATCAGCAAAACAAGTGCGCAGCATCATAGCCTTTGGAAAGCGTCAGGAGGACATCTCGTGGCTTTCGGCTGGGGAGACTCCACTGAATGAACTTAAATGAATGAATTTGATTAATGAATCAATTAATTTTAAATATTTTTCTCCGGGGAAATTTGACATTCTCAGTGTTCCTACATATTTAGACCATACCCGCCCCCCTTGCACTGATTGTGTTGAAAGCTCCTTCGGTGGAGAGGAATTGCAGGGGGCGACAGTATTCGCTTACATCGACAGACGAGAAGTGTCCCGTGAATGTTACCGCATCAAGCTGCAGTGCGTGGTAAATATGTGTATGCGTCGCCGCGCTGACCTTCGCTGATCTCTGAACTGCCGGTCTGGCCGGTTTTTCCATCGAGAATTCACCTCACCAAGGTTAAGTTCACTAGGGAAACCACCATTCCACCTTGGGTGTGTTTTGATACCCCAAACTGATAAAGCTTGTTAACGTCAGAGAATTGGTGACGTTGCGTGAGCAGTCAGACATTGTCAGCGCGTGTAGCTTGGTAAATTTTTGGGTTGCGCGAGCACCCATCGAGGTGAGAAGCCCCTCAAGGTGGGAAGGTACACCTAAAGTATTTGGGCTACATCTGAGTCCGGTTAGTCTTATAGCTCACAGTAAAAGGCGGCGTACATACTGAGAATGTCGTAGATCATTGGTTAGTTGCAAACATTATCAGTTTTATATCATACTTGCGTTGTTCATCCCCCACCCATCTCAGCGAAGGGGTATCAGTTGGTCCGGAAAGTCACCCTAAGTTTTTAGCAATCCCACACCCCTGTCAGCAGATATTGGTTATATCCAGGCAGAGTTTATTGAGAGTAGGTGATGATGCCGGTTATATAGAGCTATATATAGCCGGTTAAAGTCTCCCCATGACGGAGAGGTCTTCCCTATTGTTTTCTTCTTTTCTGTATGCGTAAGTTGCCAGAGGCCATCTTATTTTATAACAAGATTGCCGGTGTGTTCCAATTTAAGTAAATTGAATGAAAATAACGTTATACATTGTGAATAACGTTGTGAATAATAAACGTGGTATATTTTTTAATATTGATTTGGTATTTCACTTTTGGAGTTCAGGTGAGAGAGCAACGATTAGGAAACGTTATGATATTACAGAGGAAATATATCAAATATTAAGAGCTGGTGAAGTCGGCGAAGTTGCGTGCTTTATCCAGTGGTGCCTTATATTTTGTGGGAAGCCAGCCTTCGATAAAACTAAAAAAACAGACTGAAAACTGTATTTTTTTACTCTCAAAAATGAAGGGTAAACGTGACAGCCTCTTGTCTGAAACGTGTACACCAGCTAGCATGTGTATGAGTGAGTGATGATGACCTGTCGATGACCTGTCCCGTTGCCGCCGCAGGACGGGGTCAGTGGTGATGACTTGTCCCGTTGCCGCCGCAGGACGGGGTGAGTGGTGATGACCTGTCGATGACCTGTCCCGTTGCCGCCGCAGGACGGGGTGAGTGATGACCTGTCGATGACCTGTCCCGTTGCCGCCGCAGGACGGGGTGAGTGGTGATGACCTGTCGATGACCTGTCCCGTTGCCGCCGCAGGACGGGGTGAGTGGTGATGACCTGTCCCGTTGCCGCCGCAGGACGGGGTGAGTGGTGACCTGTCCCGTTGCGGCTGCAGGACGGGGTGAGTGGTGACCTGTCCCGTTGCCGCCGCAGGACGGGGTGAGTGGTGACCTGTCGATGACCTGTCCCGTTGCCGCCGCAGGACGGGGTGAGGGGTGAGTGGTGATGACCTGTCCCGTTGCCGCCGCAGGACGGGGTGAGTGGTGACCTGTCGATGACCTGTGCCGTTGCCGCCGCAGGACGGGGTGAGTGGTGATGACCTGTCGATGACCTGTCCCGTTGCCGCCGCAGGACGGCTATGCGGAGGCGCTCAACAAGCTGCAGCAGACGGTGATCCAGGCCTACAAGGTGAACCCGGCCATCAAGTTCGAGGTGTTCATCCACAAGGTGGACGGCCTGTCGGACGACCAGCGGATCGACATCCAGCGCGACATCCACCAGCGGGCGCACGACGACCTGCTGGACGCCAGTCAGTGGCCCCGGCCGCCGCCCGGCCCGGTCCCCGCCCACAACCTCACTGTACCGACGTCTGACAGAACCTCATTCTATTCCGACAGTTCTTCACTCCACCGACGCTACACAGAACCTCGTTTAACTCTGACAGTTTCTCTGTTCACCGACGCTACACAGAATATCATTTAACTCTGACAGTTTCTCTGTTCACCGACGCTACACAGAATATCATTTAACTCTGACAGTTTCTCTGTTCACCGACGCTACACAGAATATCATTTAACTCTGACAGTTTCTCTGTTCACCGACGCTACACAGAATATCATTTAACTCTGACAGTTTCTCTGTTCACCGACGCTACACAGAATATCATTTAACTCTGACAGTTTCTCTGTTCACCGACGCTACACAGAATATCATTTAACTCTGACAGTTTCTCTGTTCACCGACGCTACACATAATCTCATTTAACTCTGACAGTTTCTCTGTTCACCGACGCTACACATAATCTCATTTAACTCTGACAGTTTCTCTGTTCACCGACGCTACACATAATCTCATTTAACTCTGACAGTTTCTCTGTTCACCGACGCTACACAGAATATCATTTAACTCTGACAGTTTCTCTGTTCACCGACGCTACACAGAATATAATTTAACTCTGACAGTTCCTCGTTCCACCGACGTCTGACAGTAACTCATTTTACTCCGACGGTTTCTCTCTTCACCGACGCCTGACATTACTTACCATTCCCCACACCTCCGACGCCAGATGGTCACTCAGGCTCAGTGGGCTTGCTGACATGATATGGCACAATAGAATGGTTGTTTTACAGTTCGCTGGCGACGCGAGAGATATTCCACTGTGCCAGTCAGGGAATTGGACGGATTTCCACTGAAGTGGAAATTGCATGCTCAATTGACGGTTTTCAGGGCTTGCAATGCCGACACTTCAAAGAAAATTTTATGTTCAGGGTGGCGGCAGGAATTTTTGGGCGGGCTTTTAATGCAAATATTTTTAACGTGAATTCCTTTGCGATTTTGGGCATCAAATTCGCGGGACTTCGCACTTTGCAGCTGATTCCGTCACATCATTGTTGCCAAGCTCTGCTTATTCGGCTAGTGTCTTTCGTTTGCGACAATACCGGAAGGTCATCTTCTGTCGTGCGACTGATAGGCGTCATCATCTTCTTTCCAGGTATGGACAACATTCACCTGAGCATATACCTGACATCAATATACGACCACAGTATATTTGAGGCGTTCAGCAAAGTGGTGCAGAAGCTGATTCCCGAGCTGCCAACGCTGGAGAACCTGATGGATATCTTCATATCGGTAAGTACGCGCTTCTGCTGCAGTGGCAGCTTCTAACGTGGAGTTGTGATACGTCTAGTCGACAGGTTGAGGGTCACGGGGTGTGGCAGACGGGATTTCTGGACTGTTTCACTGTGCGTTCGCAACTGAAACCTGAAATCCGGTGCGGAAATTCAATATTCGCATCGGCGTGGTGCGCGTTAAAGTACGTGTTATTCGAGTTGTCACGTGTGCGTTGCTCGCATGCGAACTTTTATGAACAAATATTTTATTGGTCTCCCGTGAGATGTTCTTTCCGAAGAATAAACTAAATACAGTTCTGCAAAGATGTTAGGGATGATCATCTACGCTCCTGGAGTGCCGATTTAAACTTGTGGTGCCTGAGAGATCTAACCGTTTTTATTTGGTTCTTTTGATATGCAGGAGGTAAAACATGCACTGACGGGGTACAGTGGTATGATCTCATGCCTGCTGACGGATCCTGTCAGAATTTGCGTCAGCGACGCCCTAAAGCACGTCCGGGAATCGTCTGTCGGCAAACTTTTAACAGATTGTGCTACATGGGGATGGGAGATAATATTACCGATAGAGGTGCGGATAAGCTCAACTGCGATTTTTAATTTCTACAAACCCCTTAATTCCGGGCATCAGTCAGTGAGGTCAGGGGTTTTAAGTGCACTAGTAGATTGAATCAGCTTTCTTTAGTGAGAAATGGTGGAGAGATCGTGACGGAGGGTGCGCGTGCTTCTGGTTCGACTCGCTCAGGTGGAAATTCAGGGAACCTTTCGATATCACCCACTTTACTGGCTGTGATCTGGAGAGAGTCTTGCCTTTCTAGTGGTTAGCACAGAATTGTATTAGGTTTAAGTACTTTTTGCAGACTAGTTCAAGGTGATCTCAGGATTGACTGCTCTCCAAAGCGCTTGGCAAGGTATGTAATGCGAAGTACGAAGACAGGTACGCAGTACTAAGGTGACCATGGGTCAAGTTTACTATGCAAGGATGCAATATTTATGACCAAGAAATTGAAGAATTGAGGAAATTTTTTTTCATTATGCTACACCATAGGGCCAATGGCCAAGAAACTAGACGTTAAGGCGCCATAGGCTCTCCCTGCCCACGCCGCGTTGAGTCACTTTTTTTACTAGTTTCACTTGAGTTCGAAGCTGTTGATATACTGGGTTTTAGTAGTTGGAAGGAGCCCCACCAGTTCCGCACTGTCCTCCCCCTTCCCCCCCTTACTACGCGCTGCAGCAGTGGTCTGTCAATCATGTCGACTTTGAAAGCAAAGGTCAAGACAAGCACGAAGACTTAATGCGCTGCCCGTCAGTCAGTGTTAGCCGCTTTGATCGTACAGGAACCGCCGGCTACATTTCCTGTAATCAATGTTGTATTGGAGGGGGGATTTCCAGAAATATGTCACTGCACGGTGCACTTATTCTGAGAAACATGGCTGAATCGAGTGATTTTCACCTCTTTGATCCCAGCTGTGGCTTCTTGTATTATTAAATTACTTGTGCTATGGACATTGACTACGGAACTCGGTACCTGTGCAGAATTTGTTTCCGTGTTTCGTATATAATACGATAGTACATTAATATCATACTTAAAATACATTCCATTGTTTTGGCGCTCTTTTTGGTCCTTAATCCTCAAGTATCTGGGTAGTAGGAACGACGCTCGCGTCTTAAAATCAGTGAAATCGTGAATCATGCGTGAATCATGGTATGGCCCATGTTATGGTGAACTTCCGGCATTACTCCTGTAGTTTGAACCAAATGAACCATTTTCTGCGTCGTAAGATTTTACATATAAACATTGTCGGTACAGGTTTGTGGTAAATTTTGAGTTCTGTGAACAGTCTATGGCGATTCCGCCTCATGTGGAGGTGATAGATCATATAGAATAACAACGAAACCCGGAAGTTCTCCCATTGGAATGTCTCGGCCTGAAGACTGCAGTGAAAGCCGGCAGATGTTTTGAACTCGCCTCTGTTTTGGTTCGGCAGAACTCCGGCACGGAGAAGGCGTTTCTGTTCGACGTGATCTCGAAGATCTACATCGCCACGGACTCGTCGCCGGTGGACATGCAGTCGTACGAGCTGTGCTGCGACATGATCGACGTCGTGATCGACCTCTCCTGCATCTACGGGTAGGTGCAGCGCCACCTGGTTCGGGTCGTACCCGTCCGGGCGGGTGCAGATGTCTCCCTCCCACTGTGTCTAGGTGGCGCTTATATGAGGGGTTGATTATTTTTTGCTTGGGCCTGAATAACGCTCCAGCTTGAGGCTATATGGTGTCGGCGGTATGTGGTAGGAGTTAGCCAGACTTGGACTAGGACAGGGCGCCAGTTCCTGTCTTTCTGAACCCGCGATCCACTGCTGAACCTAGTGTCACGTGACATACGTGCTCGCTGACGGGCTGCTTCACCCGGACCCGGAGGTGGACTCGGGAGAGGGTTGGTCAGGCTCTCCTGGGCTGGTGAGCAGGGCCTGCAGAAGACGATCACTGCTCAGTGCGGCTCTTACTTTAATGGAGGTTGTGATATAATCCTGTCATTGTTCACAGTGCTGAACTGGCGTGAGGCCGAGAGGGAGCTGTAAATAAGGGAAAGTTGTAAAGTCATCCATGCGGAATATCCATTCTGAAAAATATTCGGGCTGAAGGGTGTCCCAACTGATAGGTCATATGACGCCCACATTCTCGTCGGGATCAGTTTTTATTTACATTTGAAAACCAGCAATGCGTATTGAGACGGAGACGCCCAGGGCTGACCGTCCGGTGTGGTGGCAGGCTGAAGGGCGACAACGACGGCGGCTTCGACCAGCGCAGCTCCAGCATCATCCGGCTCAACAACTCCACGGTGCTGTACCTGCGCGAGGTCAACCGCTTCCTGGCGCTGGTCTGCATCGTGCGGGAGGACAACTTCCGCAAACAGGGTAACCGTAGCTGACCCATCTCCGTCTCTGTGTGCGCTTCAGCCTGTATGCTTTTTGTTGATTAAATTCCTGGTTGTTCATGTGTATCTTCTCGCACTTGCTCGTCTAGTTGTCCTTTGTTATGGGATCTGCCAAAAGCGTTCGACTGCCGCCGCTCGCGCGCTGTTTGGTGACTCGGTCTATGTCGGCCACAGGTTTGATCGACTACAACTTCACCTGCTTCCGGAAGTCCATCCAGAAGATATTCGACCTGCGCGCGCGGAGAGGCCGGCTGGCGACGCTGCCGTCTAATGGGGTGGAGCCGGAACCCAGCCTATCCGTCGATGTCTGAGTTCCTCTGCCGAGCGCCGCGGCGCTGTCCTGACACACTCAACCGGCCAGGTGTCGCCACCGGGCCTGCAAACTGTTCAGGTGGCGCCACGCTCATCTTATACAAGTCAGCGCCACGTATCGCTCCCAGATAAGTGAACCGGGCGCGGCCCGGCCCCTGCCAGTGCGTCACATCCTGATACTGTTCTCATAGTAAATCCAGAGACTCCGCCGTGAACCAGTGTACAGTCTCGTGGTAGGTGGTGGCCTCCAAGAGCGCCCTCCAGCTCAGTGTAGCCGCACGCGGGGACTGAGCTCGTGGACGGCTCCGCGATTCAACATGGCCATGTGAAATGAGTGACCTATTGTACGCCAGTTTTGTATGTGAACTGCGTTTTTGTATGCGGGTTGCTGCTTATTTTGGACGTGTATTTATCGTTGTGCAGTGTGCGCTGTGAGTCGATATCGTGCTTAGGGATGTATATGGGGATGAAGGTGCTTCAGTGGTTGATGTAATTTCTACACTGAGTCGATGAAGTCTGTCCAGTTGGACACTGAAATTTGGCTCCCGCATAGCAATCATATTTAGACAGAAGCCTCGGTTACCTACAGTATCACTATGACTGTATTAGTGGTTGATGATGGCATAGTAATTGCGCTTTTTATTGGTGCGTCGGAGACTCCATATTTCCGCGTGTTCAGGGGAGTGCTTGATCTGGCACTGCAAGCGTTCCTCGAATTGTATTAACTCAACCAAAGGGTAGCATTATCCTGTGAATATGGAAGCGAAGAGGTTGTATGTATCTCGGGTGCGCAAAAAAGAAATGAATGATGATGCCTTCTCGACATCTTTCGTAGGCGGAGCGAGGATCTACGGCGTTTAACTGAATTTCGCTGTAGTGGACAATTTGGTAGTCGTGTGAAGAGTCACGACACCCAGACCTGGATGGTAGCCCTCCCTCTTTTGATATATTAAAAACTAGACACCAAGCCAACCTTAACCCGCATTCGTGGTGTACCGATCTTCAGTGCTGATACTCAACCCTTTTCCCGTCGGAAAATGGGCGGACTCGCCCCCTCCCCCCAGATTTCAAAATCTGGCCGTTACATTTAAGCAATTCAACAACAAATTTATTTTTTCCACGCTGAACTTCACGTTGAAGAGAGGAAACTTCAAAGTTTTGAAAATGGTGCACAGTGACGTGAAAAATACCAAATTTTCACAATTTCCTTGATTGTCAAAACTCCAAGCCCTGTTTGATTTTCACCAGAATAGTACGGAATTCGGAATAGCTGCAAAATTGGCATATTTTTCAGTTGTGGAAATTCAAATTTCAACGTCGCTTCCAGGGTCACAGCCATATGGTGAAGTGCATATATTTTTCCTTTTTTGCCTAGATTAGCAAATCTCAGATACCGCATGACATCTTTGACATCCCGACAGAAGGTTATGCAAAAAAACATATGAGGTGGATGCAGGAAAGCAAAAAAACCGGGACAAAATGTCTTTTACCAACGTCTGAGAGGCATGTATGTATGTATACAGGCACGTATGTTCCTTGGTTGATAATTTTCATCTCGCCCAACCTTCACCCGCCCATGCCAAATGCGGGGCGGATCCCGAATGATCTTATCCATTGATCCGCACATGGATGAATTTTATATATTCGGAGACCTTGGAAGGCCACATTACAACCTTAAAATTTCGAAAACTGTGACCTCTGGTGACCTTGGTATTGACAGGAGCCCAGAATGGATGACAGAATGCAGATTTTCCGTTTCAAGAGCTTTCCAATGATGCTTAAAAACTTGATCGGCTTTTTTAGGAGCCGAGCTACACCCTGGTTTTGTCAGCTTCATCGACGTTTCCATGACCAAAATACAATCCGGATGGGACCGCCGATCCGGATACACCGTGGAGTCAACGAGTCCATCAATTGCTATTTTCTCGGCACTGGCACAAACTGCGGCATAGTGCTGGGAAAATAGCTGGGGAGAAAGACTAAATGACTCCACGGAGTATCCTGATCGGCAGCCCGATCCGGATCGCCTCCTTGTGCATTGAAATTGGGCCATTTTTTTTGAAGAACAGAATCGCCTTACATGAGTTTAGCAAAGGCGTCAGAACTCGCTGCCCTGACCTGATGTCGATTTTTTTGTCCTAAGTTATCAAATTGACCACCTTAAGAGGCCTGCAAAGCGAGTCGAGGCCTGCAAAGCGATGCAAGTCTCATTTCAATTCATTCGGAATAATTTGCAAAAAACCGAGGGGGGTCGAATCGGACCCCCAAGGGATGAATGGCTGAGTCTCCCACACTCCCGATTGGGAATAAAAACCTGTCCGCCTAAAAACAGGTGACGCGAGTAAAGAACCACCGCTGCCGATTCGCTGGGATATTGACGGGCTCCCGCCGGGTCATTTAACCCGCGCCCCACCGGGGGTCCGGCGCCACCTTCGCCCCACCGGGGGCCATCGATGGCCCCCCTCTAACTCCGAAAATATGGGCGTTAGCGCAAATCTGCAAAGTGCAATAGAAAGCTTGCGTGAATTCAGTAAGAAATTACTTCGCATGTTTTAGTGCTCAGGTCAATGGTTTGACCTCCAGAGGTCAAATTAGGTCAAGATCGGCTATTTTCACTCAAATATGCAATGATTGAGCAAACTGGGCATAACTCTTATGTCATTAGAGCTATTGAGGCCTGGTAAAGTACATTTGATAGCAAATTGCCAGTACTTTTTCCGCTATGTGGAACGTAAAGACCTCCCGCCAGTGGTTTGACCTCCAGAGGTCACCTCGTGACCTAATATGACCTGAGGTCACGAAAGGTCAGAAAGTGACCTTGCGGTATATCAAATGAAAGCCAGTGACAAGACAAACACGATGGTGTTTGTTTCACCGCTCTAGCTTAATTAGGTCAAAAGTTATTGCCAAAATACTGTTTTTGACCTCTGGTGACCTTGGATGACCTTGGAAAAGTCAAAGGGCAAATATGACCCCTGGGATCCGTGAAAGGGTGTCCAAAAACGTTGTTCTGAGCAGTCTGAGTATTTGCAATCATTTTTGTGGCTTTTATATCATGAAACAACTTTTCCCTATGCTTTTCCAATGGGAGAGGTCGCCTCGTGACCCGACCTCAGGGCACGAAATCGAAAAATCCCGGATATACACCTTGTAGACCCTGGAGGGGTTATGAAGTGTAGGAAGTTTCAAATCGATCGACTTTGAAATGTAGCTCTTACAGAGCTCTAAAGTGAAGTGAGGTGACCTTGGTTGACCTCGTCTGGTGACCTGACCTTGGGTGACCCGGGGTAAAAAATTTCAGGGATGATGGGAAAATGATGCAGTGAGAGGTAGAGCCCTGAACCGCGGTGCTGCGCCTCGTCGTTTTTCTGCTATCCTGGAAAAACCTTAGGGGGCCATCGATGGCCCCCCTCCGGTGGGGCGAGGGTTAAGAGATAATATGCAAAAGGTACGATATGACTGGTACGAAATACATCTTAACAGCTTGAACTGAAAACCCGTTACGAGTATTTATACAAGCTTGTTAGTGCCTCCTGGAATGCGGCAACGCTGGTCACCATTTCGTGAACATTATTGAACAAAACTGCCCCTCAGACCAATGACAATTTTCCAAGAAATTCACAACCACGTCATGCGAAGAACTGACCAGACCCCCGACATTGCGCACGAGTTGTTAAAAAACCAGCCGCCGGGTGACAGGCACCGCGGCGGCCAGTCCCCAGTGTCTAGGGAAACCCCCCTGCGGCCTCCGGGCAAGCGCACACGTGGAACATACACACACAGAGGACGTTCAACGTGTACTGGACTGTACTGGGCTTATTTTCGCTTGTCAGAGACCGTACTGTCTGGGTCAGCTAATGTGGTCCCACGAAGAAAGCGTTGCTGGGGCTGTACCACTGCTTGCTAGGGCGAAATTTTCTGTGGTTGACTGAACCCACCGAGTGAGCCACCTCAGCAAAAGACTCAGAATACTACTAGCAAGTCTCAGAATACTGGTAAGTCATACTAGCTTTTTAGCGCGGTTGACCGAACTGGGCCCTGGTCGGTATCTTGCCACCGGACGCACTGAAGCAATACCACTCGAACCTCGCTTGCGCAAACCTGAGTGCCCTGACATGCTTATCCAAACGGCTGAACAGTGAGCAGTTGGTTCATTCATGCCCGCGATTGAGCGCCAAGCCACGCCTGTCGCCGAGGTGAACCGCCGGATAAAATAGGCTGGTATCAGCACGCCGAATACAGCGCGCTGATAGGGTGGAAAGGTGGCATCAGCTTCTCCGCTCAGAGAAAAACGGCGGGCTCCGGCCACACCTAGTGGTCCTAACAGATTGCAGCGGTAATTATTTCATTAACACTGGAGTTAGCATTGGACCTGGCCAACGACTTGAAGTATGGTGGATTTTCATGCATCATTTGTACAGGAACGTTAAGTACCTGACAATCCTGATCATTACTCCAAGGTTGCACCAACTACTGACGTCATATGGCCTTTACAACCTTTCTCCTCAAAGACCGCCGATCCAGACATGTTTTTGTCCGCGACAAAATAAGAAACCAACCTTACACTACCACTCCTCACATTAAATAGCATGGGCGAGGCGAGGCCCAGGTATCTCTCCAATAAGTGCCAGGGTCTGGTGAGGTAGGAGAGACAGATAAATTTGTTCGGCAGAACTGAATGCTTTACCCTGGAATGATTGCCCCAGACACGAAAGTACCTTACAGGAGATATTCCCATCTATTCTGTAAGCCATACCCATTCCCCTTATCGAACACTGACTTGTTCGGTCATCTACTATTTAATTATAAAGCCAATGCACTGTCAAAATAATACCACTGGGGCCTCGGACAAAAGTATCCAACTTCTAATACAAAATGCATAACTCTTCAATGCAACATATTTTCGTATTGAGGCCAAGGCGCTTCAGCGTCTAGGCCATATCGACTATGCTATCTTTCCCTCGAAGACCTCTCAGGAAATGCAGATTTCACCAAATTAGATTTCAGAGGGGTAATTTTTCCCCTGCCCCATTCCTACTGCACCTGGATTCCTGTCGCTATCTGGAAGCCTCTGTATGTTCTAACATATGAGATAAACACAAAACCTCCCAAACGTTCAAAAACGATTATGAATCTGGAGTATGCGTGTATTCTGTTCACAGCTGACGGGTACATCTCAATGAAGCGCAAAAAAATAAACAACGTCGCCCACCTAACTACCTTATCGGATCGACTCACTATCGTCACTCGGTCACGTCGACATCACAATAAAGGTTCAAAAGCGCGGGTGTGGCTGGGCCAGGACTGGGGTACATGTTGGTCGGTGCGTCGGCGTCGACCCTTCACAGCTTGGCGAGACCGATAACGCCGCAGGCGACGCGCGCGCCGGCGTTGCCGGTGGTGCTGCTGAGCTCGTGGCCGCCCTTGCCCAGGTCGTCCGGGTCGGCGTGACACTGACACAGACACCACACACCGGGTCAGTCGACAGTCACAGCAAACGGGCAGCTGCGGGGCAATTATCAAAACCAGACATAGGGGAGACCATCTTCTCAGAAACACAAGTTTTAGCGACCGATCCAGTTCACACCAGTCATTCCGCGTGGTTACATCTTATCATAGATAGGAGTAGAGCAGTAGACAATATTAAAGAATGGGGATATCACACACACACACGCATGTTGCACAGGTTGTAGAAGTAACCCTTCATAGGATAAATTGGTGTTTACAAAATAATTTTGTCGTCACGCTGTTTGCAGCTGACCACTTTCGACATAGGCTACATCGGGACAATTCGATAAGGAAAGGCACACCTGGGCGACATTTGGCCTCGAATGGAAGCGAAATTAAACAGTCGCAGTTAGTCCTATCCAATTAATTTATGAGCCCGAAGTGCTCGGAACGTGCTGATTACAGTTCTAGGCTCTGGCCAAGTCCCACTTTTCGGCGCACGGCACATGGATTTGCGTTAAAGACGAGACCGCTGATAAAGGGATAAAATATGCTCATTCTGACTAAGCGGATCCAATGGGTGCATGAAGTAAGGGCCTAGTCTACCTCGGCCAAACCAAACCACTCAAAGATAGTCCAGATCAAACACTGGTCGGAGGGAGTCCAACTTTGACACGTTGTATTCTCAGCACATCAACAGTAATTGGCAGTTATATTCTCTGCATAGCAAAAGCAACATCTTAAGCCTGCCAAAAATTAACCGAATGGGATTGAACTATTTGAGCAGACACCTCTACAACGTCAACATCTTCTGATACACAAGCGGGAGACCCCCAAGGCCACAGGCTGCGACGCAGCGCGCTCAAGGCCAGACCGTCTCAATCGCGGTTAGAACGGGACGAAACCTTCTGATAGACAATGATGAAATCTGAACTGGCAACGCGTGTATAAAATAAAATGAAATCAGCCTCGACGAACTGCACTTAAGGAGTTCAAAGTGGAGCTGACAAATGCCAGACACCTTCACCGTGGCTCCGAGCGTTATATCCAACAATGTCACACGACCGCTGCCTCTGTAGCCGGCGTAAACATGAACCAGCCACGAAACTGGTCGAATGTTAACGGTGCTAATAAATGTATAGTTACAATTCCCACATGAACCAGCAAATACAGCACGCCACTGCTGCATGACAAATGCTCTGAACAGCAGGGGGAGACCTAAATGGCGGAAGTATCAGCCTGTGTTGAAGAGTCACGCCGCACTATCGCCCGGTAAGTGGAATCGAAGGTCGCAGCAGGCCAGAGCGACTCAGCTGTCTACACAGAAGGCCCAGCACGGACGGCGAGCCGGCGATACCGGGCCAACACGTCCGTCTCGGGAGACCACATCGGGAACTTTCGGATTATTCAGCACGAGAAACTCCCCACTTACCGGGGACTTGGTGACTCAGATCGCAAACCCACAAACATCCGGATGAAAGCTGTTCATGCTTTGCATCATGCCATGATGTCGTCAACCAATATAGTCAAACTGAAGGTAAAATGAAGAGGTACAGGGTAGATCCTAACTAACCCACCGCATCCATTCATCAAGCGCATCGGAGAGACGAAATAGCCGAAAAGTCAGGCCTAAAAACGCATCATTGCCTCTAACCCCCTATATACTCTCGTAGCATGCGCATGGACACGGAAGTGTGCAGCCATAGGATTCCGGTTCCGTCCCCGATTGCAGGATCCAGAATAACAACTCGCCACGTCCTAGCTCATCCGCTCCCTTCGCAGGCAAGCGCAGACGTGGTCAGTTCCATTGATGCTTACCCGACCTTTTTTGGGCGGTCACTAATCACTAACCGCTAACTTCTCTGGCCCTTGCGTGAACAGCTATAAATATGATTGTAAAGTCTGCTGGTCGGCTAACTATAAACATTTTGGCCTGCTAGTTAGGTCCGCAGCAGTCCAATAACCTTATGACAAGTTCAACTAAAATAGCACGTACACAAATCGGTTTTTCTCTAGTATCACCACCTTCTCCTGCAACGACTATTGCATCAATTTGATCAAACCCTGTGTTTCCTCAGGAGCAATATGATCGATGGAAAAAATATACCTGTATGGGATTTTTGAAGGACTTAGCCCTAGGTAGTTGAAAAATTACAAGCAGAACAAATTAAAGTTGATGGTTAGCAGACTTATTTTTGAAACTCCGTTACTCACTGATCCGTGAACTTTTATTTCGCTAATCCACTAAATTTCTTGCCCTTGGCACGTAATCACTGAATTAGCGTTTAGCAAAACTTTATCATCAAAATTTTCACCCCCATCAATATAGGTCGAGAGTTAATCTGAATTTCTATACTATTTCCGTCAGAAGTTCCTCGATTTCGAGGTAAGCTTATGCATAAAGCCCAATATAGATATTTAGTAACTCAAACAGTATTTCTCAAAGTAAACACAGAAGAATGCTATATAGGGGAGGGGGCGGTAGAACGGGCATGGAAGGTAAGACGAGTACAGGCTCTGTGGACCAAACCAGCAATGGTATCAATATCCCATTACTTGCATAAGCGTGTGTTAGAGTGCCTGATCACGAGTCAGAAATACGAATTCCTAACCATTGTTGTTTTTCCAAAATTTTGGAAAATCACAATTAATGCCTCATTCTACCATTGTTGGTAGTTTTGTTTCTAGCCTTCTGTCAGTGCCTGGTCCTATTTTGAAAGCCAAATATGCAAAATCTGTCACGGAAGAGCGTTAACATGCATCATGTGATTGAAGTTTTATATTACCCCTGCATGATGATAGTCAAGAATGAAATTTTCTAGAATATTGATATGGGGCAAGACGGACACGGAGGGAAATATCTCACTATAAAATATATAATATCTATCGCTGCTGTTTTTACATGATTAAAAGGAATGAGTCTCAGAGTGTGCTGCAAGCCGGATTAGAAGCTGTTAATTATTGATTATTTGAATCCACTGAAAAATGATAATTTTATGGAATTTCTGCAAAATGATTCGTACTGCCGGCTATGTTATCGAAACAATGCTTTGCAAAATGTTTCAGAACTCACTTATGCTCCGCATGGTATGGTTTTTGTCAAAAATGTCTAGCATACGATGAACTATTTCTGAAAGCCCGTCTTACCCCACCGGTTGGGGTAAGACGGACTTTTGCAGCATTCCACGGTTAACGTTACTGCTCATGGGAATATGCACGGATCCTAGCATATTTAAGCGCAGGGACAAATAGAAACGCGAGTGAGACAGACAGTCTCAAACACAACTATGCCCGTCTTACCACCCCCTCCCCTACACGGTTCACTTAAACACGTTCTGTCCTCCAATCATGATTTTAACCAGAATCGTCATCGTTACATGACTAGAAATTTCGCGACCAGGTGGATGTTCCAGATTTAGCCCGCTCGCGGCGCTCTGTCGCTGGAAATCTTCGGTGCAGGTGCGGCGGGGTACTCAGGCACACCTGAGCCCACTCAACCGCCATGAAAAGACACCCGTGCAACGCCGCCGGCTAAGGTCGTGTGTTCAGGTGCAACCAAAGCCAGCCCGACCCGGCAAGCACCCGAGGTCACGGCAGAAAGAACCAACAGGCATGACTGGGCGCTTTCCAGCCGCCGATTGTTTACGGATAACTTGGCCCCGTGCGTGAAGGAGCAGACTGGCCGTTTCACGGGCGCCCCGTCCACAAACGGAGAATACACGAGTCGTTCCAGGTCAAATCTCAGAGAAACAGCAGCTTCTGGGACAGATCACTATTTCGTTGACATTCTGCAGGCGTATCCAAGCTATGCAGGCATGCATATTCCCAGGATTTTAGCTCCAGCTAACCTTACAGTCTTACGGGTGGCATAAGGTCACCAAATTGCCGAACATTACGTGTCAAACGCCTTTAAATCTGCGTAGAAACGTCGGGGAAAGTTACCATTCGGTTGGGCAGTAGGAAAACCGTTGTGCTGCCGCTGTCAAGTCACCATAGTTTGTCTCGGATGACCTATATACTGACCTGTCTAAAAAATGGCCCGTATGAGTTCAATTTGTCCTGTCAAGAGCTTTTGAATGGCGCCAAAAAATTGGTTCTGCAAATAAATCAAGCTAGACAGGAGGGGAGCAAACCCCTCCACACGCAGTGCGCACAGCGGCAGGGAATCCAGCAGGACGTGGGTCATAACATAATTTTACCATTGGTGAGAAATTCTAATCGAGTCATGTCATGTTTAACTGAAAATGTTTATGCATAAGTCATGAAGTAGAAGCACAGAAAAGGAGCGTTGTTACTCCCCTCGTCCTACTGGGAATGGCTTAAACAAAAGCAGGAAGTACCAGTCTTTTGGGGTGGAGCCGAAGAATACACACACCAAATTCCAGTCCGTATGACGTGGTTTTTTCAAAACACTCAGAGGGCATGGTCGTTCAACACTTTTCTCTGATTCAACTGATTAGCTAAAACAAGTGGCAGAGTGCCCACACATTTTATTTGTGCACCTTTCAACCCTCGTCCCGGTGGGGGGTATTTGAAAACCCCCTCTGGTTTTTTCCGGCGGTAGGAAAAAACGGCGGCGCGAAGCGCCGCCGTACTTGGTGCACCTTAACCTTGATCAATTCCGCAACTTCCCCCAAAATGTTAAGGTTGGGCCATCTCAGGTCAGGTCACCAGTGCAGGTCAAGAGACCTCACTTCCAAAAATGTTTAATGTGACATAAGTGAGAAATGGGTGAAACTATCGGATTGAAACCTCTATACCACATAATTGGCCCATGAGTGCTACAAAATATATTCCGGGATTTTTCATATCGATAACCTAAGGTCAAGTACCAATCATGACCTCTCCATTGGAAATGCATGGGAAAACATAAATTGGGCTGTATTTGTGTAGATACAGCTGAGAATACCTTTAAATTCTCCACATCATAGTACCCTGGGCCCCTTTCCAGGTTCATGTTGCAATTTTTGATCTGTGGCCTCTGCGAGGTCATCTGGGGCTACTTAAGCAGTTTTCAGACTTGCATACTTGCATGCATGCATGCATACTGCCTATGCTAGGCCAAAAAGTGACCTTGCCTGACCTGAAGTCAGGTCATTTGTGTTTTGACCTCGTATAGCCCTATTATACATCATTCGATTAGCCGTGACGAGAGGAAGCGAATGGCGCCTAAACAAATGATTCTAACCCAACTCTGTCCGATGCTAGCACTCAGAAACTATTTTCAAAATGTCATCTTCTTCGACCTCGCCAGAACCTCAATATTGACCTAATCCAAAAAGCAACTGATAGTTTCTTCACTAATTTGTATGAGCTATCCACCAGCTTTCGCGTTGTTTCGCTATCCCGCATAGGGGACGAGTTCGAGGGGGTGTTCAAACACCTCCCACCAGGACGAAGGTGGCTCGGAGGCCCACCGCGGCGCGGGTTAATAAGTGGCGACAACAAATATGAGTGTTTCGTGGAAACCAAAGGTGCCATATCAATCTTTTGGATTTGACCCCTTAGAGTCAAAGGTCAAACAGAGTTCAATGGAAAAGATAACCAGACCCAGACAGCCCAAGTGCTTCCGTGTATCAGCCCGCGTTTACCTCTCAGAAGTTGCTACGCAAATCTGGACATTTGTGATGCATAATATTGAGAAAATTCGGTATTCTGTTGTGATGCGTCACCACTCAGCTTGTACAGGCCTAAACTCTTAGAAATATACACCGTCCAAGGGTTTTTATGTTTATGTTTATGTTTATTAGACAAGAACAGCCACAGGCCAGAGCCCACTTATGGTTGCAGTCGTTGGTTAAAATCGTTCAACATTCCGTAAGGGATCATACTCGCACGCTTCCACAGTCAACCACCCACACATATCCTACACTTGGCATTACAGAGTCTCTCCATGGCTTAAAAAGGCACTCTAAAAATGTATAAAAGTATAAGTATATATAAAATACAACGATAGCCTCCGCATGGAAGCTGCTGCTCAAAAATGATGAACTACGTGGGCGTAAAATAAAATATATGAAGATGGACCACCATATGAAAAATACTACTATAAAGGCATCTAAAAGCATAAAAATCCTAAAATAATAAAATAAAAAGCAAAACAAAAATCCGCAATCACACAGTGCACATAGCAAGTAAGCATACTATCTCATGTACGTGCCAACGCTGTTCGCATACCGCAACACACTCGATCGAAAAGAATGAGTAGGCTGAAAAAGTCCTCTGCTGGTGTGTGCCGCAGAAAATCATTTACAAGTTTCGGAAGCCTGATCTGGAACCCATTCTGCACGGCATTAACTCGCCCACGAGGCACATTAAACAAGCCAGTGTGTCGTGAGCGTCGGCCGGGAGTCAGGAGGAGAACATGGGCATCAGCTCACTACAGTCCAGGCGGCCGTTGAAGACGGAACGCAGGAACCTTATGTCGGTTAAAAACGCTTGCAAGATTTCAACAAAATCAACGGGGCGATAGCAACTGGCCTGCAATTTGACGTCTAATGATCCACCTTACCTTAGCAAACTATACCAAAGACCTTGCTACAGTATCGGCATCAGGTGGAATTTCGGGAGAAAACATACGTGGGACCATCCACTGCATTATTAATGCAGGCCCAAGATCCCTTGCAAAGAGTCTAACAATATTTACACAGTGTCTGGTCACTTGGCGTAGTGTAAATAATGCGACTGTCTTTGCAGGCTAGACTACCGCTGGTTCAACATCAGGTCATCAACAATGTTCCAGCAGCTTTTGAGGCCACATGCCTTCCAAGGTTCCCTTGCTATGGTATATTCAACGGGTATGCATACTTTGGTGTTGGGGGACCGAAGTTATGCAAATCCGAGACGGCACTGCATATGGCCTGTTGACCTCTATCTGGGGCGTCGGGATGTCAGACATTCAACCACCGCACTCCAGATTAAAGTCTACCTGGGGCGCTGGAACAGAAGACGCACTCGCTGAGTACGATCTAGGGTGTAGCTACATCACTTGAACTCACTTGTACAGAGCACGGCCTAGGGTGTCGGTACGTAACCACAGAGCGTGACTACGGCAGACGTACTCACCACAAGCGTGCGGCCGATGATGCTGTGGGGCCCAGAGAGCTGGAGCAGTTTGTCGGAGATGTTGACCTTGGCCACGCCGTCGTCGCCGGCGGTGACGTTGCCCAGGTCTCCCAGGTGGCGGGTGGTGTCGTCGGGACCGCCGTGGGTCATGCCCATCGGGTTGTAGTGGGGGCCGGCGCTGACGCAGCCTGTGCGTCCCGGAACAGGGTCAGCGTCCGTCGGAGGCAGAGGAGAGCACAGCAGCGGCCAGGCGCGCAGCGCATGGGCAGTCGCGCGCAGGAGAGACACCTAATTGGCGTGCAATGCCATACTGCTGTCCGTAATTTCAGCTGGTTTACCAAAAACAAAAAACTGGCATCGCTCTAGTTCTCACGCAAATCAGAAAAAACAATTTGATGTCCTGTGATAGCTCGCTACCACGGGAGCGAAGATCTCGCACGTCTGTTTCCCGAGCTGGCTCGCACTTATTTTACGATCTTCGAACACGACGAAGAGCACCAGAATGAAAAATCTCCAGAGCCGGCGTGACACCACGGACTGATCACAGAAGCCGACATCAGCCAGCCAGTGTTATCCCAAAAACCCCAGTGCCACAGCACTGAGTGTGGCCGCAGAACGCTCACCATTGGTATTGTCTCCGAACTCGTGCACGTGGAAGCCGTGAAGGCCCTTGGTCAAGCCCTTGATCTCACCGGTCACCTTCACCGGCTGCTCACAGGCCTGGCAAGGTGCGATCCACCCGCGTCACAGCAGAGACGGGCAAACCTCACGAATACGCCAATCAACACCCGGGGGGCCATTTGGTCATTAAGAGGGGCGCCCTCTCGACGGTAATGTAATGTGTATTGAAGGGTGTTAAGAGAGCTTATCGGAAAGTGATTAATTTACCTTCACCAGTGGAGGCACTCACGTAGTTAAACAGGATTCTGCTGCCCATAAGGAATCCGACCCCGCTACAGGCACGACAACGCAGTACTTTATTCGGCTACTCACCGGCTGCTCGAAGTAAATGACGCCACTGACAACATCTCCCCGAAGCACCACCACTGCCTTGGCTGCCATTTTGACTGTTTCTGTCGTGAGATCCTGCAAAAGAAAAGTAAAAATCTAAACGAAGAACAGAAGTACAGAATGCTCGGGGTTAAACTGTGAACACACAACGAGATTCAAAATCAATCATTGCTAACCAAACCAAAGTTAACTTCTGCTAACAGCAGAGGCTCAACCGAACTCAGGGAGCCTCCTGCGCCCCACCGGTAGACCGCGGACCTCCAGCTGACCCCAAAGACGTCTTAAGCCGAGACGGGTGTATTGCTCCACCGCTTCCATCACGAGCACCTCCTCCAACACCCCGCCCACCGCCAACACCTCGGTGCACAGTCGACACCTCGGGCATGGTTTCTGCCGAGCGTTGGAGAGTCACACCCTCCCGCGACCGCCGAACCTCCCACGCCACTAACGAACCGCAACATCTTTCACTGGTTCCACAAATTGCACCTACCAGCAACATACAACATAACACAGCAACAACATAATAACGCCCTTCCCATCCCTCATTCTAATTATCGCTTAAAATCTCAGTTCAGAGCCATTCAAACCCTCATCTCCATAGGTCAATGCAGCATGCAGCACATAAAAATCGCTGCCCTACTCAGGCTACGATGCCTGGAAGATCATACCAGCACATTCGGCGCCCGGCGTATCCGCAAGACTTCCGATAACCCCGACGTTCATCTTGCTAGCTGAGGACATCACCGCCTCCGACCACCTTGAAACCGAACAACGGGCATTGGCACACTTGCGACATTTTGCGCAGCTTAACAATCACGCACAAACTCTGACGCATGCCCATAAGCTCCAACAAACGATCGAATTCAGTCCATATCGCTTTGCCTAAACCAATATCAATACATGGCATAGTTTCACTCATTTTTCCACACTTACTTTCACACCGCATCGAAGATTCAGCATCTTAGAAACAGTAATGGTGATCTTGTAGCTGACAACACGAATGCCAAGACTCAGCCAAATATTTGCAGTAAAATATGCCAGCATTTGAGCCCAGCTGCTCCTGTTCCACCCCTGAAGACATTCCAATATCCATCCATAGAGTCTTTGGCAGAATCCCGAAGTACTCTTCTTTCTCTTCTGCTCAGGAATGCTCTTGATGGGTACCTCGCCAAAAGAGTGGAAGTTGGGAACAATTTAAGCCATATACAACGGAGCGACGAACAACCCAAGGAACTATGGACTATTGAGCTTGGCATTCATCCCGTGCAAAATAATGGAACCGTTCATTAAAGATGGGCTACTCAACCATCTGAATACCAATAAGCTTCTGTACCAACAAGATTTCACCCCAGACGCCCATGCGATTCTCAGCTAATGGGTACACTAGAGGATCGGACCGGAGTTCTCAAGGAAAGTTCACCTATCGACGCGGTTTATCTAGATTTCAGAAAACATCAGACAGTGTCCCGCAAGAACAAATGTTGAAATTAGAGGGCTATGGAGTAAAAGGAAAGATGTCTTGGAGTCGTGCCCTCTCGTCTGGTCGCAGGTAGCACATAGTCGTTGAGGGGCGTGCTTCGAATTGGTCCAAGATAACCCATGGCGTTGCACAAGGCTCCGTCCTCGAACCGCTCCTGTTCATCATCTTTATCAAGGACCCCTCTGAATGCGTCCAATCTCGCATACAAAACATTTCCCAATGAAAGCAAACTTTACACTGGCGTTGACAAAACTAGCTCAATAGACTCACTCCAGGCGGATATCCGAGTGCAAGCTAGGTGATCCTCGTGGTAAATGCCTCTTCCAAACAAAACCCTGGCGCGTGCATGGCTGGAATATGGAAAACGGGGACCCTTCAGCAGGGCTGATCAGAGACTACTCCAGAGGGTATACCACCGGGCGACTGATGATCCACACCGAGAAGCTGATCATACATCGAAGCCAGTGCGCCTTAAGCTTCCCTCACCCTACTATTGGAGACATTGAGGTAACCTTGCAAAGGTTTAAAAATTACTTCATGATCCGAACCCATCAGAGCCCATCCAAAATTTGTCCGCAGAGCTAGGCTCCCGTACTCTTGATTGCCCGAAAAAAACTTATGAAATCCAATGCAGTACCCAGATCTTGCCGCACATTCTTTGGTGTCCGCGTAGTCGATGATTGGACCGCCCTGCCTTTCTCCGTTCTGAATACATGCATGCTGTGAATCAGTTTAAGGGCAAGGCTCCACGCGTACTAGGCTCCAATCATGTATCATGTTCCTGAATGCCCTCGCTAGTCCACCTTCACGGGCTGATATGAGGCAGATGGTAGTCCCATTCAGGATCGATGTCCTGAGTAAAATTTTTTCTTTTTTTTTTAACCGAACCAAAAGGCCACTGGGGGCTTAAAATTTTAATTTATTTTTGGGGGGGTTAGGAGAGGTTCTTTATAAACACGATTTCAGGCTCAGAACGCCTACAGTAATACATATTCTGCCGATGGCCAGTATACACGCAGTCTTCATTGTCCAACACACTTGAGACCTATCGAAACAAAAGTGAAAAAACTGCCGTCAGAAGAAAACAAATCACATGCACAAAAGCACCCAAGACTTTCCGCACCATAGCTCAAGCTCTAAACTACTGTCACGCAAGACCGGCCTGAAACTTCTAGGATTTACCCAATCAGAAAGGAGAAGCCAGCCAAAAAGTTTGGAAAAATCAGATGCCTCCAACTCAAAGAAATTCTCCGACGGATTTAAAATCACATCAAACCTCTCAATTCCTCTGTAACATACGTCCAACCTCATATATTGTAACCAGACCACTGAGCTCCTCTTCACAAACTGAGCCCCTGCTTCCTCACGATTAAGGCCGGTCTACTCACTGGCAATGTTCCACACTCCCCCTTCCGTTGCCACGTTGGGGGGGGGGGCGCCATTTACACCAGCTATAAGCTGTGGGGCAGTAGCTAAGGATACTTCTCTATCCCCTATCACTTCCAATTCTTGTCAAAGGCTAAGTCAACGAAATGGGATGGTAAATGTGTGCAATGCTCTGGGACTGGCCACAATTATTACTTACCAAGAGACATAATCGGAAATTTTACCTGCACTGCGCAAACCAGAAAACCTATTACAATATAAGAAGAGTGCTCTAGCATTCTACACTACCCTCAATGATTTCCAGTGAATGACATCAGTTGCATCAGTTCCATCAGATCAATCAGCATCAGTTCTTCAGTTCCACAAGGAAGCTTTGAATTGCTTGCTAAAGGACTGACCTGTTCATACAACAGAGAAATGTTGGGTGCTATAAAAAACAGAGCTAACAGTTGAAGCTTTCTGAGCAAATATAATAATCTGGAGCCAGAAAGCAGAATAAACAATACTCCCGGATCAACAAGTCACAGCCCATTGTGATAGAATGGTGGTTGGCAATGCTTGACCAATCTTGTGAGTTATTGATAATGATTCATGAATCATGATCATTTGTGTTAGGCAACTATGTTAAAACTGTTTTAATTGATTTTCCTGCACACTGGAGCCCTTGAATCCACATTTGAAGCTGCCTTAAGTTGGCTTGGGGTCGACCATCACTGGCGAAATTTGTTCCATCCAGGGCAACTTTGCAGTTGGAAGCGAGTTTCTTGAAAATGAAGGCAAAAGCGAAAAGAATGCGCTGAACTACAGCCATATAATCAGGAATGCTGCTGTCTTTAAGGATGTTGCCTGGTGTTTAGAGACTTTAAAAATTAAAGTATACAGGAAAAAATTAAGTTCAAAATGTATCAAGCACATAGGATAAAATATTCCACAGCAAACAGACCAAAAACTACCCTCCATTTTGTTTTCATTATAACAAGAAAATTAGTAGCATCTGAGCAAGTTAAATACATACTGCCAGATAGGTTTGCGCTGCACATTTTACCTGCAATACACATTTGGCCAGCATTGTATGTTGGACTCACACTGTACATTGAGCTTGCAGATAGGCATTTTACAGTTTGATTATTTTAAGACAAAAGCAGGCACTTCGTCCACATTTGGGCTTTTTGGGGCATTCAAATATGTTATTATTACCAGATAATATCGAAAAATATTCTCCTAACCAAATATTTACACTCAACACTTGAATGCCATTGTCTGATCACCTGAGTGTTGGCCAATACATTTGTTTAGTTCCAAACACACCCGGCAATATGGGGCTGTTCGAATTCACTCCATGAAAAAGGGTTAGGCTGCTCCATGAAAAATGCAAGGCTGCCAGATTTTTTGGTGAAAAGAAACCCCAGAACTTTACTCCAATAAACAGCATTAAATTTTCATTGTATTTATAGCAGAAATTCAAATCTAAATTCAAATTCAAAAAACTTTCCTAAACTTTTTCAGCCATACTAACTTATTTTTAGTGAGATGTAGTTCAGGTGCATTAACATGAAAATGAATGGTTTTAGGGCTAAATTGAGTGATGTTGGACCAAAAAGAATGCAGAACATTGACTATTTTCTATTCTATCAAAACAAGTTCTTCCTTTGGACCCCAAACAAATAAGTAAATTCCTGTCTTGTTAGATTGTATTGTAATGTGTTGGATTGTTTTAAGTATTTTTGAGCAGGCAGAGAGACTAATTACCACAGCATCAATTTCATTTCCATGTATATGCAAAACATGTCCTGACCTTTTCCTTTCAGAAAACTGGACAAAAAAACTCAAGAATATAAGCTCAAGTAGTATTCTAGAGCCTTGCATACACCTCACTACCTGCATCTTTTCCCTTTTGCTTGCCCATCTGACAGGATCTGTGAAACCAGCTAAGACAATGCCTAAACTGTCCCACAACACCCTAATTTAAGTTTCCGAAATTTTGAAAGCCAAATGCTGTAAGATCATGTATATTATTGGTATATTATGTATTTTATTGATTTCTATCCAGTACATTCATATTTCATATAAGTACAGTATTATATTAAACTATATAAAAAGGTGGCAGTATCAATAATTATGAAAAAATGACACTCAAACCTCTTGAAAGGACAGGTCTTTCTGGTTTTACATAAATACTAATTATAGAACAATGCATCTTGCCCACACATCTCATCAAACTCCTCCAGAGCCGGCTCACCCCCCATCATATTATGTCTGCCTATTTGCAGGAGAACTCCCTAGAATTGTGTGTGCTTTGTTCTTACATTCTGTTCTCATAAATTTGTATGGCTTCATAAGAATGGGACTGACCATCCAGAGAGGCTAAAATACAACAGCAATCTAGTTTATCAGATGCCTGAAACAGCAAATGTTTATTGTTTGTTCGCAGATAGAACAGGTAACACAAATAAGCCAGAAGTGATTTCATCCTATTATGGGTTTATGTTTAGAACAAATTGAAAATTGAGGTTGGGAGTGAAGTAAGGGATTGGCTGACAAGATACTAAAACAGAGCTCTTATGTTGATGCAACCATCATCTCAACTAAAGGGTACCATTTTTTACGAGTTTGCACAGGAAAAACATCTGCAGCATCAGCCTGCAGTCACCAGGACCATTTGAAATTGACAATTACCATGCAAAGGAAAGTATAACTGCCAAGATGATACATCATTCCTCACAACAAATTTTAGACCATGATGCCTACCCCAAAACAACCACTGCCCCAAAAAAGTTTTGCACCAGGCTGCCAAGTTTAAAATTCAAATTGGAAAATATAATTTGGAAACAAAACTAAAAAGACAATTTCATTTAAGAGAGTCAAATAAAGCCCTCATAAAACCTCTTTACCTTTCAGCCTACTTTTTCAATATTTTCCTCTTTCAGCCTACTTTTTCAATATTTTCCTAATTACCATACTTTTGTTCATAAGCACCAGGGTTATTGAATTGTGCTAAATAGGTCTACATTACAAAAGCGAGTGGAAACCGAGTACAACTATGTACCTATCATTCCAACACAGAAGCAAGTGGGAAATTCAGCTTTCCTGTTCATCACTCTCCAATCAGCACCCAGAGATTTGGAACACTGCAAACAACACCCCACCTAGGTAATGGCTGTGGCAGATTTGACAAATTAAAACAAATTCCTTTTTGAGAAATGTGCAATTAATTAATCAAACACAAGATCTCTTGGCATGATTCATACAAAGTGCATGGATTTGAAAGGAGGCATAAATCCTAGCAAATCTGATGGGATTACATAATAGCAACAAGAGCACCTAGGTACTTTCGCGTTTTAGTAACCGATGCAAATCAAAATGGGCCTCCTCAGCGTTAACTCTCTGGTCCTCAGCACTGTGTGCCAATGTTATTACTCGTTCAGATATATGCCAGGAGTAGTGACCCCCACCATACCTACCCACGATATAAATCTATATACCTAATCACTAAATTCAACGGCACCCTCGCAACCACACCTGCAGAAATCACCGCGACACTAACGCGGTGCAAGAAAACGTGCTTATACTTCGACTTGTCGGCGGGATCGAGAGTGCTGCCATTAAAAGATAAGACTAAAAACAGCTGAGGCCTCAGGAATCCTACCATATACTAGAATACTACCAGCTCAGCCCAGGAATCTTCTAACACATAAGGCAGTGCCGATGTAAATTACAAAACTCTTTTCACTGCCGTGGGTTTTGGGGGTGAACACAACTCCAGATTAAGTCAGACTATCCGGATGGATATTTTGCTTTCCAGAAATGATCAATCGCGCCTCAATCAATCATTCCTAGTGTGTTTCCCAACTTTTTTGCACAGAACCGCAGAACGTTTCAAGTCATTTTGCCATGCCAGTGACGGCGTAACGTTCGAATCTAAGGGGGGCATCATAAGCTTTTCAACCCATTTCTTTCCAGTCAACGCCATAGGGTTAGAGTTAAACTTTCTCATTTAAGGGTGCACCGTGCCTCGGTGCCTCATGTTTCGCCACCAGTGAATTTTTTTTTAAATGTTTTAACGGCGTTTATTCCATAACCAATAAGACATTGCAGGCCCTGATATTCAAAAGCACGCTATTCTGTAGACTTCTTTTGCTGTCCACAGCATAAGCGTCGAAATAGGGTGGGAGGGGAATGGGTAATAATATTACTAAGAATCAGGGCTTGAGGTCTGTTCTCGATCCAGGGGGGGGTCTGAGAGGGTTACGCTGGCACGGCAATATACCCCTATACAAAGTCTATGGGAGCCCCAAAATCCAGGGGGTCCTAGGACCCTCAGTCAGCTAACTCCCCAATCCCTCAGGATCTCCACCCATGCTAAGAATTCACTTTTACTCTGGGAATTTTCATATCAACTTATCAACATGTCACGCTTCTTTGACCTGTCATGACCTCAATATTGACCTGAGTCAAAAAGTGACCACGTATTTTCTTCATGAATTTATATGAGCTATCCAACAGCTTTCACATTTTTGCACTATCCCGTATAAGAGCCGAGCTCGAGGGTGTTTGAACACCCCTCACCAGGGCGAAGGTGGCTCCGGGAGGCCCACCTGGGGCGGGTGTTAATTGAAGGGACTGAATCAATATGCGTAATGGTACGGTGCACATTTGAATCTGCACACAGTGCCAAAGGATGCGGTGGCGTGGGCAGTGGCGGATCCAGGGGGGCAAAAAAAGGCATTTGCCCCCCCCAAACGGAAAAGCTCGGGGCAAAACTATGTTTTTGCCCCCCAAAGTGATCGACCTCCTTTTTTCCCCGACTCCTTTTTAGTTTATAACCAAGATTCTGGTGCTTTAACTCTCAACTTCAAACAGAACCAGTTAAGTTCAGTGTAAATATTGGGCCTCGGACCGGAAAAGTATCTCTAGCCCATATTTTTAAACCCGTGACGTTTTTTTTGTTTTCGCCTCAAATACCCAAAATTCTAGAATTCTACCGGCAAGTAATATTGTAGCACAGCTTTCAGGGCGTGACTTTTTTCCTGTTCGACTTTTGACTTTGGTTTGCCCCTCCCAAACCGACCGGCTAGATCCGCCACTGGGTGTGGGGCAAGAGCACTCGACTTTCACGCCTCCAATCCGGGCTCAAATCTCCTGGTGGGTATTCTGCATCAGTCTTTCCGATCCCCAAAATGCCCCCCCCACAACAGGGTAAGAGTTGGCGACACCATATGATCTCAGCAGCCGATGTAGTGGAACGCCCCAAAGTTGCTTTAATAACAATTGTTGGGGATTAACGACGCGCCAACTGCCAAGGTTATAAGGCGTCACCAATTCTCGCCCTGTTGGGAGGGATTTGGGGGATCAGATCGACTTATTCAGAGGCTCCGTTGGGACGTTGCAACCCAAAAAACTAAGGCTTTGTCATCCAAAAATGTCACCTCCCCGGTCCGAATGCCCCCTCCCCGATAGGCTAACCTGAATCCGCCTATAAGTCAATCTTCAACCTGCTGCGGACAGGTAACTTTCCCTCCGCAACGAAGAACTCATCGGGTTCGGACCCATGGCTGCGAACTGGCTGGCTACAAAATGTTTTATTTTGCATGTTTGGCTAAAATCGGGATGATTTCTGATACAAAAACGTTTGGGATATAATCGGGAAAGCATCGGAATATTATAACCTATTCCGATGCCTATGTTCACACCCATCTATTGGATCATCTTTCTTTTACCTAAATTTATTTATTGGCTCATCCAAGGGTAAAAGAGGAAGAGGATTCGCCGATCGAGTTTTCATACGCCCACACTAGGACCAGGCACCCCTCCCCCAGGATGTCGTTTCTCACCTCACTCTCTCACGTAGGGCGAGTAATAGATTCCCCGTAAAATGTAATGCGGCATCCTTTGACGCCACCAACCCGCCAAAATCTAGCCCTGCTATTACCCATATGACGTTACGCTACCGAAGTGTTCTGCCCACTCACCTAAGAAAACCCCTAAATCTCTTTATGCGCTTTACCGGGACTGATCTAGACCAAACCGTTGGGGAAGGAGAAACTCAGGTAAAATCGTGAAAACGTGTTTGTGAAGGAAACTTTGATAACTGAAAACTTGGATACTCTCGGGGCAGAGCCGAACCGGCCATTTGGGTCCGCCTCTGCGTTTATTTCATTGGAATTACAAGTCTAGGTCCTTTATCGACGCCTTGACCAGACGATCATGGTTATTTCCTACCCCTAATTCATGATTTTATCGTGTAATCAATATATTATATTTCATGCTCAAACCCTCGTACTCTAAACTCGACACTGTTCTTCATCTGCCCTCATTCTTCAGCTCTATCGTATGGTACGGTACGGCCATGGAATCGAGATACTGGTACGGCAATTGGTATATGGTATGGTATGTTTCTTCCATGGTACGATACGGGTTTATATACCAGATATAGTCTTAACGTACCCGGATGGCAGCGGCTAGCGCCGCCGGCAACGCGTGGAGGCGGCACCCCTTGGCGTCACCCGACGTAGTGATGATATTTGTTATGACCGGGAAGACCAACGTCGCACTGCTGTAATCGAACTACAAAGCTTCAGGCAGGGTTCCGTAACCTTATCACGGAAGATCGCTAACCGGAAGTATGATAAGTTTGCACTACTACCCTGAGTTTGCAGATCGATACCCGGGAAAAGCGGCAATAAGAATGAGTTTTAGACGGACAAATTTTGTAATAGTTTTGCACCACCACAGGCAGCTGCAAAGCGCTCACGGCTCAATCACGGAGGTGGCTCAATATCGGGAACCTTCTGCTGGGAGATTCTAGGGCCTTGTCTGCCGGGGCGAGACGAGATCACGCCTGAGGGTTTGCAGCCTGCAGGGGTCGGATCCAGACCGGCTGTCTGGGGGGGCTGAAATCGTGAAAAACAAATATTTAAGCAAATCGGCAAACATTGAGGGGGTTTGGAAACAATTGCCGGAATTGCCCCCCCCCACTTCTGGATCCACCCGTGGCAACCTGCCATCCGAATACAGGGCCGGGTGTTACCCAAACTTGGATCGGGAGCAGCCTCGACCAAGTTTATAATTCAAGTAATAATTCACTTCGGGATTGCGCAAACGCCAGTAAAAATCAGAAACGCACCCTAAACTTTGTAAAGCACGCCTGTTTAAGCCGGGGTGTCCCCAGGGATTTTTCTGGCGAATTTCAAGCATATTGTGTGTCCTTGAAAACGCTACCAACGCGCACTTCGCCAACACGTTTACGCAGGTTCCCTCAGGTAATTGGGAAAAATGCGAAAATCTGGGTCGAATCGGGGGAAGCCCTCTCCTGATTCGTGAATAGATGGGAGGGGGCGTGTCCTCCCCGTGCCCCGCTTTTGACGCCCATGGTTCGTAGACACATTAACTTTTTCACGTTGGGGGGGAAGTTGTCACCGCTAGTGGGGTCAAATACGATTCAGCCAACCACTTAATTTGTTAACGGAAAAATGTCTGGACCCGGCTCAAAGTTAGGGGAGTGGGCATTGCCACCAGCCCGAAAGTTGTGGGGGGCAGCCACCAGTGGCGGCGGATGCTCTTTTCGGATGGGGGGGCAAGAATTTTCCAGGGGCCCCCTCGGCAGCAAGGGCCCCTAAAAACTGCAATAGATTGGTTGGGACTTGCTGCCTGAGGTCAGAGGCATAAAAGCAGGGGCGGATCCAGGGGGCTGAGGGGGCTTCAGCCTCCCCTTTGCCCCATTTTCGCCATTTTGCGCCCTATTCCCCCTTTTTTTCGCCATTTTTCAAAGCTCAGCCACTCCCCTAGCAGAAGACTGGTTCCGCTCCTGCATAAGCGTCACAAATGGTAAAATTTGCATCTGGCCCAGTACAAAAATAGCTATTCCTCCCTGTTGATTAGTTGGCCCGTGTAAAAAATGGTTTTGCCCTCCCATTCGATTTTCCACACGATCTCAGATTCCAAGCTGAAATATGTTTCCTGTAGTACAGCAAAATGAGCAGCGTATTTAGCATGTAGATGTCGAAATATGGATCTGCGTTTTATAGGTTCACGTAAGCCTCGGACATTGAACGTCCAATCTTTAAGCTCTAGCGTCACGTTAGGAGTTTAGCAAAATTATAATAACGGTACAACAACGGCCTTCCGAGGCAAATAGTTCTTCTTTTAAAAAGTGAACGCTGTTTGTTCGTATGCATCTACATAAAACATGGTAGGTAACACGAACTATTTTATTCTCATGAGTATTTTTTTCGGAACATTCCGTCTCCTGCAGAATGAGAACTGGGGGCGCTTTGATGCTGTCGTCTATATCGGCACAGAAAAACGCAAATGACAGGCATACTGACTTGAGCGCACACAAGACCAAGCTTGGGGCCCTGAGACACAGCTCGGGGCTCCTTGAGACGGAGCTTGGGGGCTCCTAGAGATCAAGCTCGAAGGCCCCCGAGCCCAAGCTCTGGGCCCCTGAGACCAAGCTCGGGGCCTCTGAGACCAAGTTTGGGGGCCTCTGAAACAAAGCTTGGAGGCCCCTGAAACCAAGCTCAAGGCTCCCTAAGACCGATCACGGGAGCCCCTTAGACCAATCTCGGAGCAAGGTTGGCAAAATACCGGTAAAAACTGGGTTTATGCCAGCCAGTGGCATAAACTGATAAATACCGGTATCTACCCGTAAAAAGTGGCAAAAAAACTGGCAAAAAGTGGCGAAAACCTTTAAACTGACAATGATAGACCAGAAAGACATTCTAAGGCCATAGAGCAGTTGTAAATGTGAAGCAATTGATGATATTGGCATGGTCTCTGGTCAAGACTGGTGTGTAAGCAGGTATTTTATTTTCTAGGCATCATGGTTCAGAATGCTATGAACAACCAGCTTACACCAAAACTCTGGAAAATGTCAAAATGTCAGAAGTATATGATAAGTTCTAATCCATAGGTACCAGACGTACATCACTGAAAACGTGGAAAGGTGCGATTAGAAAATCAGTCTGGTTTCAAACATTGTCAAATCCTACCTTTATTCTTCTTCAGTGACGGGCACTCAGGTTCCAATGTCTGAATATGCGTCCGCTTTGGGCCTTTGATATATTTTTGTCCACTATTTTGGATGGAAGATGATTATTCCTCTCATTTTTAAGTAAGCAGTTCGTCGATTTCGCTGACTGAGCAAACAGAACAGTGGCATTTCTGAATGGCACACTTTGAACCCTCCTCAGGTAGTAGCCGTTCAGAGACCGATAATTTAATGACATTTGATATTCAAGCAAAGCGTTTGACTTTCTCTGTTGTAAAATTCAATTCTAAAGAAGTCAAGGTTCTTTAATTGCTTGCTTAACGCGGCATGTCGATTGTTTTCGAGCTCTTAGGCTGTTGATTATGCGAATCTGATGAGATAATTAGGGAATATATCAATATCATTGGCAATTCTCTGGTCAGGATTCCTCGCTAACTATACTGGACTGGGAAAAATCGGTTGACCCTCTACCAACAACCAAGTATTTTATGTACTTATCATATTTTATATTCTGACATGGTGACTCTTAAATCAAAATACAGGCAACAGAGGCGATATGGGCCCATGAAATCATTTCCTAATTATTCGCTGGGTCAAGTTACGGCAAAGTGAATAATTTCACTGTACTTTTCTCGCCCTAGTGGGGAGAGGGTGTTTCACTTCTTCTCAACACTTCTCGGGTTTTTCCAACGGTGCAGGAAAACACTTCCGGCCGCCGTACTGGGCATCATTTATCTTTGACCAAATACGCAACTTTCCTGAAAATGATTATTTGGGGTCATCACAGGTCAGGTCACCAGGCCAGGTCAAGTGACCTTACCTCATAAAATGTTTAAACATTGCATAAGTCAGGATCTAGCTATCTGAAACTTGTCACATAATAGACCCAGTGGGGGCTAGAAAATATATTCCGGGATTTTTTTATATCGCAGATCTAAGGTCAAATACGTGTCATGCATATCCATTGGAAATGCATGTAGAAAACACAAGTTGGTCGAAAAATGGCTCTATTTCTGAAGATACCTACGGCTTAGAATGACTTCTTTTATTGAAATGGTAGCATCACTCGGTTTGTTGTAATAAGAGGAATTGAATGACGCTTAAATATTGGCTCCAAGTTAACCCAGTCAGGCGCTAGATTAAAAAATTATTCTAAAAAATTTCACTCCCTTGACTCGTCATGACCTCAGTATTGACCTGAGCAAAAACAACTGTTAATGACATGTTATCCTTATAATTTTTCGTGGGCTATCCAGCGCTTTCGCGTGTTTTTTTTGCTTCGAAGAGCCGAGTTCTAGGGGGTGTTAAACACGCGCATTGACAGGGGCAGGTACCCGCCCCCATGGGTTTTTTCGGAGATATAATAAAAATGGCGGCGCGCAGCGCCGCCATACTTGGTACACCTTGTGCCTAATCATTTTTACAACTTTATTCAAAATTTGAAAGTTAGGTCATCTCAGCTCAGGTCACCAGTACAGGTCAGATGACCTCACCTCAAAAAAAGTTTAGGATAGCAAAAGTCAGAACTAAGAACAATGTAAACTTATCCGATTGAAACTCGTATCACATAATGACCCCAACATATTCTTTAACCCGCACCCCACCGGGGGTCCAGCGCCACCTTCGCCCCACCGGGGCCATCGATGGCCCCCCTCTAACTCCGAAAATATGGGCGTTAGCGCAAATCTGCAAAGTGCACTAGAAAGCTCGCGTGAATTCAGTAAGAAATTACTTCAAATTCTTTAGTGCTCAGGTCAATGGTTTGACCTCCAGAGGTCAAATTAGGTCAATATCGGCTATTTTCACTCAAATATGCAATGCTTAAGCAAACTGGGCATAACTCTTATGCCATTAGAGCTATTGAGGTCTGGTAAAGTGCATTTGATAGCAAATTGTCAGTCCTTTTTCCGCTATCTGAAACGTAAAGACCTCCCGCCAGTGGTTTGACCTCCAGAGGTCACCTCGTGACCTAAGATGACCTGAGGTCACGAAAGGTCAGAAAGTGACCTTGCCGTATATCAAATGAAAGCCAGTGACCCGACAAACACGATGGTGTTTGTTTCAGCGCTCTAGCTTAATTAGGTCAAAAGTTATTGTCAAAATACTGTTTTTGACCCCTGGTGACCTTGGATGACCTTGGAGAGGTCAAAGAGAAAATATGGCCCTGGAATCCGTGAAAGGGTGTCCAAGAACGCTTTTCTGATCAACCTGAGCATTTTCAATCGTTTTTGTGCCTTTTAGACCATAAGACAGCTTTTCCCCATGCTTTTTCAATGGGAGAGGTCACCTCGTGACCTGACCTCAGGGCACGAAATCGAAAAATCCCGGATATACACCTTGTAGACTCTGGAGGGGCCATAAAGTGTAGGAAGTTTCAAATCAATCGACTTTGAAATGTAGCTCTTACAGAGCTCTAAAGTTGAAGTGAGGTGACCTTGGTTGACCTCGTCTGGTGACCTGACCTTGGGTGACCCGGAGTAAAAAATTTCAGGGATGATGGGAAAATGATGCAGTGAGAGGTAGAGCCCTCAACTGCGGTGCTCTTCGTTTTTCTGCTATCCCGGAAAAACCTTAGGGGGCCATCGATGGCCCCCGGGTGGGGCGAGGGTTAAAATATATTCCGGTATTTTCGATATCAATGACCTAAAGTTTTTATTATTCAAACGTTTATTCGTAAAATGCGTAGAATAACACGGCAGCGTAAGTCTGCTCCTGCACGATCTTGTCCAGGAATTTGGCGTTGACTTCCTCGATCTGGTCTGGAAGCACCGTGGTGTCTAAATTGGTGAGAAATTCCAAAGTCGAGTACGAGCCATGACCTCTCCATTGGAAATGCATGGGAAAATGGTTTAAACAGAATAACTCAAATATAAATGGTGACAAGAGCTTTTATTATCACACCGTTAGGTTTGTCTCATCCTTGCAGCTCTAATGATATGCATTTAACCTAATTTGACCTTGACCTGAAGTCAGGTCAAATTCTAGGTTTGACCTGATTTGACCTACCAAGATGATATTACAGAACATTCGATTCGGCTTGCTGCGAGGATTCCAATGGCTTACTTTTTTTTGCTCTAACTTAACCAGCTCAGATGTAATGACTGAAAATCTTTATTTACATGTTATCTCTATGGCGATATGTTTTGACCTCTAGTGACCTAGAATGTGACCTGAAAAAGGTTGAAATTTTTTCGGTAGAGACTTGGATGTACTCTCCAACGCCGTTTACTTTTTTCGCTGTCTAGTGTGGTTCTCGAGATCTTAGGGGGGCGGCGGGTACCCCCTGTCAATGCGAGAGTGACTCGGACCTCCGTCAATGCGCGTGTTAAACACGTCCTCCCCCACCAGTGTGCCAGAAACTGGTTTTGCGCCACGATGCCGAGTGTACAATTCATATTGGGAAATATAGTCGGCGAGTGGAATATTCAAGTAAAAATTTGAGAGTCAATTAAAACCCTATTACATCCCTCACTTATTTACAGTATAGAAATGAATTTTCCACGAAAATTGTTTTTAGTTCCATACTTTTGATGAGTTCATAAACACCAGGGCTATTGAATTCGGCTGAAAAGGCACCACTTGAAAAGTGAGTGGGAAAATAAGTAAGATAATAACACAGAATCGAGTGAAAAATCAAACTTGTTCAGTTGCGGCTCCCCACCCAACGCCCTGGGATTTGGAAGTGGGCGAACGTGGATCTGAGGCACAATGGGGCGGGTATTAATAACTAGTGTGGGAAATTGAAGCTCCTAACTGCGAAGGGAATGCTTAGAAATCAAATCACAAGATTCAATGGAAATGTGTATCTTCCGTAGCGTCTTCCTACAAATTGTCGTGTTGCAGGTATTATTTTACTTTCTTCATACGAGCACCAGGTGATCAGAAATTTTCTTCAAGCGAACAGGAGACACCTAATTAAAAGGACTTCGTTCAGGCGGCACCATGCGTGGCTAGTATTTTTCCACTAACCACATATCTAAAAAAATTCCGTTCGAGCTCAGCGTGATCGGGAGCAAGTAGCTGTAAAAAGTAAAACGAAGGTTTTGTAATATGAGTTTAAAAGTGGTGTTAAAAATGACCATTATCTGCCAAGTTATTTAGCTGAGGGATGACTTGACGTCGAAAGCTTCTATTATTGTGCCTACTCTTTCAATATTAATTTAGGTCTAAAATAAAAAATAACTTGGCAGATAATGGTCATTTTTAACACCACTTCTAAACTCATAATAATAATGCTGCTACCAACATTACTCCGCCTTCTTACTTTTTGTAGTAGATTCTTCTCAGGAAAAAAATATATGCAATTTGAAAATGAGTGTTGATATCATGAGCGTCGCCACCTGCAAGAAATGAGGGGGCCAGCCAAATTTCAACCCCATGCGAACAATAAATTTACCACGTTAGGATAAAAAGCTTTTCGAATCTGGGCTCCTCGTTGCGTTCCGCACCGGCTGGTTATAAAAACATCCGATATTCTCCTATTTTGACTGAGATTAGGAATTTTTACCAAAAAGGGTCCGATGCCGGGTGGAATAAGAGGAAATTTAGCTTCAGCCTGGTTTCCTTAGTCAAAGCTCAGTATCCCTAGATCCACGCCCGTTGGTTAATGTATGCATAACTTGATACGAGCAACATGTGCCTGCTCCCTGGGCTCGTCGTGCTTGCTGCTGGGGTTGTAGTTTAACAGCCCCCTCCAACAGCAAACGCTGAGCGCAGATCACCGGATGTGACGTCACACCTCGTAGCATATAACACGGGAAAATTAAATGATTAAATATCCAAATTTGTTGCAAAAAGAGGCCAAGAATCAAAGATGAAATGTTTATTTATTCATTTGGGATAAACTTGATTAACATGTATTCTCACAAATTTGTAGGCGGGTAGTGCCATTAGCAGCAGTTTAACACACGGCCCAAAGGTAAAGGAATTCCTCCACGCCCGTGTAACGTCACTCGGGCGTGAAGGAATCCCTCTTGAATGTACCTTTATGTAAAGGTACCTTGGTAGTTTAATATCTTTAAAGCGTTGGACTTAAATATTCTCTTCTATTGCTGCTGGGTGTCACTACTCTAAAGTTTCACTGAGGCGGTTATCTATACACATGCTGGGCCCATACAAGCATTAACATGCTAATTGATGCTATATCGTACGTGGTTTCGTATGTTTCAATGGTTGGTGCTGATTATTTTGCTTTGTGCGGCTAGGAGCGTTCAAACAGCGGGAGCCCAATACATTATTAATACATTATACACATTTAGGAATTAGTTTAAAGGGAATGTGGCACCTTCATAACGTGATTTTAACTGAGATAGCCAAGTTGAAAAGCAAGTCGCAAAACCCGGTACTCCATATGTCATTTGTCTTGGAACTCGATATTTCCGTAGAAAAAAGCTAAAACCTACGTGACACCAGCCCCCTCATCAGCCCGTCGCCGGGCGGCCATTTTTGTGAGCTGCTGGTATGACGACATATGCTGCCGTCACGATGAGCATCAGCCAATCGAAAGCCCTTGAAGCGTTTCAAGTACGGTAGTGGCTGCCTGATCGTGACATCATCCACAGGCTGATATTTATTTCTTTTTCTAGAGGAGTATTTTAAAAACAAAATATTGAGCTTATTGTACATTTTTCAGAGAAATCATGAGTGGTTTCATTATTTTTGGCTAAAAGTACGCCTAATTTCACTAAATTCCAGGATTTGACCAAGGTGCCACATTCCCTTTAAAGTCAATTGCTGTATCGTAATGAGGCTGAAAAGTAACTCCAAATAAGCCGTTAACCATTCTTTGACCTAAGCCATAGGATTTCAAGATATATTTAAATAATATTTCTTATTTCTTACTGGGTCTTACCAGCGAAAAGTCAAGAAAGACAGCTAAGCGATGAGGAACTTCTATGATGCCGAACAGCGCCGCTGCACCGTTCAAAAGGGAGTAGAAGGGTAACGTTGATTTGAAGAACTTTTTTAGGTATAAGGGCTAAAATACATATATTTTTGTATCATCAATAATAATTCACTCATTATTTTCATTCTTAAAATGTGACAAAAAGTGGCAAAAACTGGCATAAACTAGTTTATACCAGCCGGTTTTTAACCATGGTAAATACCGGTAAAAACCACCCAGTGGCAAAAACCTGCCAACCCTGTCTCGGAGGCCCCCTAAGACCAAGTCGGAGCCCTGAGACACAGCTCGGGGGCCCCTGAGACCAAGCTTGGGGGGCTCTAGAGATCAAGCTCGAATGCCCCCGAGCCCAAGCTCAGGGGCCCTGAGACCAAGCTCGGGGCCCCTGAGACCAAGCTTGGCGGCCTCAGCTCGAATGCCCCCGAGCCCAAGCTCAGGGGCCCTGAGACCAAGCTCGGGGGCCCCTGAGACCAAGCTTGGCGGCCTCTGAAACCAAGCTTGGAGGCCCCTGAAACCAAGCTAAAGGTCCCTTTAGACCAATCTCGTGGGCCCCTTAAACCAATCTGAGAAGACCCCTTATACCAATCTTGGGGGGGCCTGAGACCAATCTCGGAACCCCATGAGGTCACGTTCGGAAGCCCCCTTAGACTTAGCTTGGAGGGCCCCTGAGACCAAGCTCAGGGCCCCCTTAGACAAGCTCCGGAGCCCCTTAGACAATCTCGGGGCCCCTGAGACCGAGCTCGGGGGCTCCCTTAAGGCTAAGCTTGTGTGCCCTGAGACCAGCCTTGGGGGCCCCTTAGATCAAGCTTGGGGGTCCCTGAGACGAAGCTCGGGGGGGGGCGAGGAACAGCTCGGGGCCCCTGAGACAGAGTGAGGGCCCTGATACCAGGCTCGGGGGCCCTTTAGACCAAGTTCTGGGCCCCCTAAGACCAGGCTCGAGGGGCCCCTTTAGGCTAAGCTTGGGGGCCCTAAAGGCCAAGCTAGAGGGTCCCCGAGCCCAAGCTAGAGGGCCCCCATCCAAAGCTCAAGGCCCCTGAGATAAAGCTCGGACATTGTCCAAACCGAGAAGCTGTTGAGGGCTCAGTCAGGTCGTTCATGAACTTTCAGAAAAGAACCAAGCTAAAATTGCGTATTTTTCCAGGGGCCCCTCTTATGATTGGGGGAGGGGCAACTGCCCCCCTTGCCCCCCTTTATCCGCCGCCACTGGCAGCCACCCCCCCCGTTCATGCGCCTATGCCATGGTTTTAAGCCATTTCTGGCTACGGCTCACCAGTATAGTCGAATGACGTGCAGAATGATTACGTCACGGACCACCGATTTCCTGAAAACTCTTTAACCCTATTTCCAACAGGGGCAGATTTTGCCCACCCCTCAGGTTTTTCCATATTATCTCCGAAACAGTTTGAGATAGGCTCTTGAAATTTGGTGTCTTTTCCTATAACTAAATAGCACATGTTCCCTGAAAATTTTGAAGATACATATGTGCCAGAGGCGGAGCTATGACCTCGCTAATTTGAGGGGTTTATCCAGAAGCCGAGCATTGTCGCCTGCGTTGCGTTTGTACTACAATAAACCTGTCCGTTGCGAATTGGCGGCAGTTGTAATTTTGGAATGTTAATACTGAGATTTGGGATGACAGTGGATGTGTATTTTGATAAAATTTTGGCCATAGGCGGTTCCAGATGCTCAAAATTAGTTTTGCGCATTCGCCTCTGTTACTTAGCTAATATTCTATAGGTTCTTAATGTTTATTTCTGCTTTGGTTTTCTATTGAGTTCGTCCCGAAACAGTATAACCTATTGCTTCTCGATTCTGATTATTTTCCTTTTAATTCCTGAAAAATGATAGCTAGAAAAATGACTTATGATAGGTTGAAGACGCACCTTGCCAGGCGTGTATGACACATGTAACATGTATGCTTATTGAAATACGACCTGAAAACCTGAAAAAATATCAAACCGTCAACAATTAGTTTAAATCAGTGATACAAGCTGCTTTTTCTGTGATTTTATGACTACTGTTAGGGGTCGTTTTAGCCTTAAATCTGGCTTTTCGATGTTTATTTGGCTATTTTAGTGGAAATACAACTTTTCCCCTCTTTGACCCTTTTTCTAACTCGGTTAGACCTTTTCTGCTGAAAAAAACCTGGCAGCCCTGGGCAGCATCTATAAACTCTAGACTTGGAATAAGTAAAAAATTGAGAAACATTGTTTAACACTAACGCGTCTAAGTTTTATGAAACCCCCTCAAAATGGGGTCTTTACCCCTTGAAGACACTATAATGGCCAGCGCAAGAAATGCCCCCCCACTGACTTGTCCTTAAAAAATGCCCTGGGGCAAACCCATGTCTGGCTCTCCTCCTGAGGGGAGGGGGTGGGACGTGCAATTTGGGTGCTCGAAAGACCTAGTATAAGCATCTCTCCACGCTGAGCCGGGCTCCTAGGCTAATCTGGTCATCTGAGCTAATTTGGGGCCCCCTGTGCTGAACTGGGGACACCTGAAAGTAAAGGTATTTTGCCTGATAGGTACTAAGCGCCGTGCGCTGCCCAGCGCGCAGCGCATACTCGCCTCTTCCCCTGCATGGTGCGCCCTGAACTTGATCTGAAGACGACAGTGGATGAAACAAGTGGGAAGTCAGTGACAAAATAAACCAATTTTATTAATCTGAATGGTATTTTCACTTCTGTTTGAACATTGCGCATGAGTTACCATTTTAAACGTGTTGGGCATTGCAATTTGACATAAAGCGCGTAGATTGAAATGCCTGCTCGTTTGCAAAAGGAGAAAATGACTGCATTCGGAATTAGCTAAGGAACTAACCAAATGACCAAATGTTGTAACATCTTCCAGTTACGCAAAACTACTATACGATGTTTAATTACTGTTGTTCGAACATCTTCCAGTTACGCAAAACTACTATACGATGTTTAATTATTGTTGTTCGTAAAAATGCAGTACGCATTATAGGCGTCACTACTAGTGACTGTTAAACGCGCAATATCAGTCACTAATTAAATGAGTTATCAGTTTATCAAGAGAGTACCTGCGCATAGAAAATATTTTGATTTTATTCTAAGTGGTCCCATATATGTCACAGAATACACGTTTTAATTCCTACAAGCATATATTTCAGCATTCTTTCCTAATTCACATGACCACCACAATTATTTTATCTCCTCTCAGAAGTTCAGGCACGAGAGCACGTCTCCCGTCCTGACAAATTAGAAAATATTAAGAAAGGAAGATGGCAGATTCCCACCTATATTTTAATTTTCCGAATTTATCGTCCAGTTCTAGCCTTCCGAATATTTGCTTGAGTTTGTAGCCTGGTTTATAAACCTCCTCTTTTGGAGCAATTAATTGTGTGGTGGTTAATGTCCAGACTGGATTGCCAAAACGTCAAAGCTTCTCCGCTGAGCCAATTTCCCAAGACCACGCACAGGCCAGATTCACGCTGGCTGCAGTCTTACGAAGGAGGAGGGGAGTTCTAAACCCAGCCCTCGTCAGCTAAGGGAAAACACAACTGAAATATAATCTACCGTTGCATGTGCCTCAGCGTCGGACCAGGGAGGGACAAAACCAGCTGCTACACATTTTTTGGGAGAGTAGAAACCGTGAGAAATTGATTGTTCATCCGTGCAGTTCGTGCTTTTAATCATCATGTCAGCACGTATCCTTCAATCGACCCTTTTATCTCTACTTTCTCATCGATTAGATCCTCCGTATTGGATATCTTAGGGACGATCCGTTTTAGTGAACTCATTCGTTTTAGTATTTCACTGTTTTACAGCATCGTGTTTTTCTTTTAATATTCACATGCTTATCTGAATTTAATGAATCTGCGGTTGTGCCTGTATATGTGGCTATGTGTTCATCATCTCTTGTAAATATTCATGCATTGTTTTATCAAAGGACTTGAGCTGTAAGTGGGACAATCCTGTTGCTCATATATATTGAATAAATACAAGTACAAAATACAAATAATCACTTAAATCATTATAAACACCGCTATGCTAAACGTGTTGACGTGCTTTATGAAACGCATGGCTAACTGGCACGAGAGGGCTTAGGCACTTGTCATAATAATTTTTGGGGCTTAGCGTCAAACCAGCGACCAGGATCAGATGGCGTCGCCAACTCTGTCCCCGTTGGAAGGCTTTCTCGGGAGCCAGCTTGCTCCTTGCTCAGGGAGGCCGCCGGGCCTTAAAACCGGGTCTGCTGCGTGAAAGCTAGCTGCGCTGATCACTCCACTACCTCTAAACTTGCTTGGTCAAGCTTGGTCAAAATTGAATTTCTAAGGACAGCATGAACTAATATAACTACATAAGCCACCCACTCGCTCCTCTGACCCGCCTGCGCCTGCCCCTGGCCTGCTGAAATGTGGGGCATCGGTCTCTTACAGCTTCATCTTGTTTTACCTCATATGCTCGTTTTTTAACCCATGTGTATTGCGTGCTTTTCTGAATATATGTATGGATGTAAGCTAAAATGACTATTTTACGCTAGCGTGGTTTTAGATATATCAAAGGTGGGGGTACCTGTTCCCCCCTGTTAAAGCGGATATGGCCCAGGGCCCCGTAAATGTGCGTGTTAAGATTCGATCTTTTTAATTTTGTTTTGTTGGAGCGAAAATTTGAACACTGCGATTATTTTCCCTTTGTTTTCCCTTCATTGCTCAGAACATGAAAGATGTTTGTGATTTTGAAGCGTGAACGGTTTCATGATGTTCTTAGGTCATTAAGAAAAGAAAATGAATCAGAGAAAGGTATCAAGATATTGAATGAGAAAAAGCTCTGAAAAGCACCACTTTGAATTTTCCACTAATCACTCACGAGCAGATTTCCCATCTCCAGGGTTGTTGATGATGTAATTTACTATGATGATTAGTAAGTGTGTAACATTTATATAAGTTGGGCTGTGTGAGACCAAACAGCCTAACGTGAAAACCTTCGCTTACTGTAACAACGCTGAGTCTTAAGAAGTGATAACTCTGTGATTCATCATCATTGGTCAAATTAAACAATTTGCATAATGATATCGGACACATCTTTAATGAAGCCGTCCCCGGTAGCTCAGTTGGTAGAGCGTTGGGTTCCGGCCCGCTGCTCAGGAACATGCAGTGGCAGTACATGTACAGGATTGAGATTGATTCCCCTGAGACGCTCCGGTGCTCAATATTTAACCAACGTAAGTCGGCTGGCAACTGACTGGTGAGAGGGTGACCTGAGCGGGGCGACCGTCTCTGTGCTTTGTGGGACGTTAAACTTTGGCTTCTAAATTGACCCTTCATTGTGGGAGTTGCTCGTCCGGATGGTGCAGTTGGGGTCTCGGTGACAAGTCCCTTTATGGATGTAGTGAGACTTAGACTCCAAAAGCGGAACTTGCAGGAACTTGGTAAAAAGTTATAAAAAAGAGAGTGAGCCACTTGTAAATAAAAGAGCTCATCAGAAGTTCAATTTTGCGAGGGAGAAACGCTGAATGAAGCATATGAGTGTTTATGGATGGGTTGAGACGTGTGCCCCACAAAGTCCTGCAATGGTGGCAGTGCATGTGTGCTGAACCGCTGACGACACCAAAAGTGTTGTTTGACCATTTACTGTCGGTCTCCTACCAGGCACCAGAGCCATTCCTTTCACTAACAATGCGTTAGCATCACTTGTCTCCTTTTCAAAGACAAGTCAAATGGTCTATTATTTATCTTAACTGTTTGAAAAAGAGAATCGATGCTCGCCGGCGTATGTCTTCCAGTGCAGTAGCATGTTTTGTCGTTGAGCTTATAGAGCGAAAAATACTATACGACGGATAGCTTTTCGTATTACGCTTCGACATTGTATTGTTCCTATTGTCAAGAAGAATGCAGGCGGCTGTTAGCATGGTGCAGCAAAAAGAAAGTTGGCGTACCGACCGCATGGCGCGAGTGACAGTGGTGCCGACTGAATGGGCCTTCTTCCCGCCCTGCGCTGGCGTAACGTTGCGACAGATCAGCCTCGGCTAGAGTTCCTTGGTCCGCCGACTGCAAACGCTAATTTGCGCTAACGGCCCCAGAGCACCCCACAGGTAAGAAAGTCAAGCATATTCATGTGAGTAGAGGAGACAAACGGTTCGTTTTCCAACTGAGATATGCCACCTATTGCTATTAGGTATCTATCTAGTGCATGACTTAAGTAGTCGTTCCGACCCAGCTTTTTTTCCTCCAGGAATTGTAGATGTAGGCCTGGAATGGCTAGCAAGAGATGGGACGAAATGAATTAGATTGATCTTGCATTATTCAGGCGGGACGATTCTTTCGGAAAATGTCGCGAAAGGAGGAATAGGTTCATTCTTTTTAGGCAAGGTTTTCCGGGCGGAGTGCGATGGAACAGACCTAAATCGGGTGATCTGGGATGGACCTGATATTGAACTTCGCTTGCTGACTTTTAAGGTAAGATCTTCCCTCCGAACAGGCGTGTGGGCGTAGGAAGATGGTGAAGTAATCATGTGACCATTCCAAATTTTGTGATTGGGTTCTACCCCTCCAAAATTTAGATGTTATCAAGCCTGACCCAGTGTTTGAATACACCAATGAGCTCTTCCGACGCAGCTAAAAATAAAAATGACGGTGCGGAGCAGGGGCGTAGCCAACGGGGGCGGCAGGGACACCCGCCCCTTCCTGAGGGCCCGGAGGGCCCCCTGAGGACACGAGCTGCGCGCAGAGCAGCTCGCCCACACCTCTGCGGCAAAATTTGGCCTTTTATACCAGACAGGGCCCTCTTAAGCCCTCTTCAGCACTCTATTCTGTAAAAAAGCAGGGCCCTTTGTACCCATCAGGCCCTTTTGGCGCTGTCGCAGGAGCCCTTTTCGAGGCGCCGCCCCTCCCTGAGCGAAATCCTGGCTACGCCCCTGGGGCGGAGCGCTCCTGTTCTTGCTACACGTTATCCTTATCCTTGACCATCATTTGTGGCACCTTTCCCATTTTTTCCGGCCTGGATCATCCCAGATCAAATCACCAGGCAGGGTCAAGTGACTTCACTTCAAGTTGGGTTGGGTTAGCTCACTTTAACGGGACCGGTTACCTGACCCGATATGACCTGGGGCTCGGATTGTCAGAAGCTGCAAAAAATATCAGGTGACAGTAGAGGAGTGGAAGGCGAATTGGGGTTGATTCACAAATCAGGGGGAATTTTTCCAAAAGGTTTGGGGCTCAATCTAGGTTTTTGCAGTTTCTTCCACTCCTCCTGCGTAGATTTTTGCAAATTTTTTGGTGAAGTGCATCGTCGTTGGCGTTTCGGACAGCCAAAATTATTTAACATTCGCCTCCCATCTCTCCCTTTCGGTCATCGATAGTGCAGGTCCCATCCCACTAGTAAAAATTCCGTGGCAACGTCCCTGGGTAATAGCATTCCAAAGCATTGCGTCGCTACGCGCCGCGGTTTTTGGCTATCTGTGAGAAGCCTTAGGGCGAGGGGATACCCTCTCCTCTTACCGGCACGTGTGAAAGGAAGTGTGGCACAGTGGAGTTCGAACTGAGACAGTCATATTACGGAGATTACCGAAAACCCTCCGAATTTGTATTCTATTTCTCCCAATACTCACAACTTGAGGTGAAACTGCGCGTGCTAAGAGCGGAGTCGGGTCCCGGCCGTGTTCCCGACATTACCCAACGGCTGGCACCTATGGAGCAGCAGGTTTTATAGAGCAGCAGGTTTAGGCCACGTCTTGTTGGGCCTATAGAGCTGCAGAGGGCGAGTTTTAGTATCTCTGGGCTTTAACGGTAACGAAATAGCGTGGATTCCCCCGAGTGGGAGTTATGAACCTGACGTATTTTCCGCATGCTCTACACGACTGAAAGCTCAGTTCGAATCCCATGAATCACATTCACTACATGTCACGCAAACGTACTTTCATTTCTTTTTTCCTGCGTTCCAAGTGTTACAGCTAGTTATTGATAATATTTCTGTGTTTTCCAAGAGTATGTCGCGCGCAACGAAATTAGAGCTACTGCAACGGTCGCTCTTAACACGTCAGAAATTGATATCCTGAAAATCGCAGAATTCAAAATGTCTTAAAAGCTTATTCCACTAATTTATAGTAAAAGGCGCAGTGGGAAGGGCCAAAGGCCTATACATTATGTTCTATAGACCAACCTTCGGTTGGGCACCGCATCTATCGAAACAACTACTGTACATGTGATGTGCAAGTATGAGCAATTAGGTAGGTTTGTTTTGTGCTGCTCTGTTAGTCCACGTCCGATATCAACAGGCAGACAAATGCCCGTTACTGGCCAAAAGGAACAGCCTGACCGCCCGCGAGCAATTCACGTCAGCTATAAGTATACGTGGGGGCTCTCCTTCAGTGCGTGCTGCTCTACCAATGGTACAAGCAACCCAAGGTACGGTGCATATGTGGGGGGTCTCATGAATTTTTTCTTAAGCTAGATAAGGGCCAGACTTTCTAGTCACCTGTATAGTCTGAGCTCTTGACTGTTCAAGCTTTTTATGCTTGGAATTTGCGTTCTGTTAACACGGGTTGATATCATGACAGATTCCTTCTAGCGGGACTAGTGCGGAGTTGAAACTCAGAGACAGGGGTTAAACAGGGAGTTGCGAATTAATCCCTCCCAATCAGTGCATTTATTTTCATATTTCAATTATTTATTATGCGTAGACTCTATTTTTGAGTTAACACTACCAGTTAACAAATATTTTCAGACATATTTGCGCGTCAATTTTTCATATTTCGAGACAAAGTCACCAGTCTGAGTCTAAGACTGGTTAAAGACCACACACTGCGTCACGGACTGTAGCAGCGAATGGATTCTAAACCCGCTTGCTGACTGGACTAGATCGGTACAGATTGTCATAATTTCCTATCTGGATGTGGTTTTTAATTTTGGTAGCATTGGAGGTATCTTTCAGTTGTGCATTGAGATATTGAGATTGGATTAAAATATCCCGAGTCGGTTGACCAGAACTGGCTGGAAAAGAACTTCGTGGCGGCTCGGATTGAGTTGTTATTGTGTTTTGACGCAGCTTCTTGCACTTAACCCGTTTTCGGCCGTAACTTTTTTCGATTTAGATTTTCGTGAAATCGATAGAGAATGCTCTCTAAAGCCGACTTGACCATACAAACCGATCCGTTTGGTTATTTATGTCGCAGGGGCACCAGAAAGCCGGGTATCATATATGATACCTTGGCTGCGAGAGGGGTACGCTTTGTAAAAAATCAGGGCAATATACTTCATGTTCGTTCAAATCTTCCCATAACTTTTTGAATTGTCCCTTATCACTTAACGCATTCCCTGGCTACCTGGGGGCAATGCATTTGGGTCATGATTTATCCTTAGATTACTTTTTTCGTTCAATCGATCTTATCAATCATCATACTCACACTCTGGTCACTTGATCGTAACCTTCATCTACACGGTGACTCGTAATCCTTGATGCTGACTGTCATAGTTTCGAGGCTCATGTCCTCGGTTCATCTCTCGAAGTGCAGTCTTGATTCGGGAAAGTCATGAGAATGGACCCGACGTTTTATGAAAGAGCTAGGTATGTATGAACATGCACATACTTTTCCAAAAAAAACATTTAGTTCCTTGTATATATCTCAGCGGGTCCCTCCTCTACCGTCCGGGTCACAGCCGTGGAGTACACATCAGGACACCCGAAGTGTCGCCTCTGGGCGATTTGAACTCGTCGTTCAGTTCCTTGGATATCAGCAGCCGCAGTTTTGGGCTTCTCAGGGAGTGTGGAACGGCGCGAAGCAATCTTCCAAGCAGAGCACCACGTCGCACTTCACACACTTGTAACGCGACAGGGGTCCGCGACCTCGCATTGCTCACCTTTTGCGCATAGGAGTTGGTCGCGTTGACAATCATGTCCACCATGCCTTGGCCGAAAAAAGCTTGAAGAGCTCGCGTGGGCTGAAATGAAGAGTATTTGCGCGTATTCCTTTCCGGGAGTATCCTCTGACTGGTGGAGCCTTCTTTTTCTTCCATTGCTGTACCATCTTCTTCGGGTTCTTCTGCTCTTGATGGAGATCTGGCGCATCATCGCCAGCCTTTGATGGCGGTTCATTTCGACCTCACCTTCCAACCTCAGCCTTCAACCTTCTCCAACCGCCTCTCACCTCGGCTCCAACCTCAGCCTCCGCGGTGAGCATTCTGCGCGGTAGTCGGTTGAGATCAGCTTCTGCGCCATCCTCGTCGCCAGAGTATCCGTCACTTTCTTCTCCTGGGTCCGGTGCAGTGGCGGATATAAGAGGGTGAGGGGCCTAGGGGGCTCAATATCCCCGGAATGTTTGAGTGCCTATAGCTAATGAATAGGCGGAGGCTGATCCAAGGCAATTGTGGATGGGGCTCGAGCCCTCAGCCCTCCCTTCCCCCTCGAAAAGAGGTCCTGGATCCGCCACTGCTAGGGTGGTATCAGATAGATGCTGTCGCTCAGCTCCTCGCCCTCGTTGATGTTGTCCAGGGCCTTGTAGAGCTTTCGCGTTGTGCTGCGGGTTGCCCAGTAACAAAAATGTATAGCTGGGCATGGCATACCCCTCTCGTTGCCAGGGTATCATATATGATACCCAGAAAGAAAAACGTATCCAGCTCTCCCATTGATTGATGAAATCGAGATTGAACGACTGTAAGGCAAACATATATCCCTCCTCTGACGGAAAACCCTGCACTGTCTTACCAGGCCACTCGTCACGTACAAGGCCATGACTGTTTCCCGACTTTGTCACCACACAAATATGTTTATATTCCACCTGAGGATGAAAAATCTGGTATACGATGGGAAAATGAACGGCAAACGGGGAAATGTTAACAATAATCGGAGCGCAGATACATCAGTGAGTCATGCACGCAGCCACCACCATGTGCCGCCACACAAGAAACAGTTTTGCCAGTTCGTAAATGTATACGTTTGTGGGTATCATAAATGATACCCTGGCCGTAAATGGGTTAACCAGCCTTTGGTTACCAGATAAACCCACAAATGGTGAAGCATTGTTCTATGAAGTAATGGAAAAATTTGAAGACCAACTATGATTCCCAGTCGAGGACATCAAAAGTACTGGGGACCATGTGAGGGGGGGGGCTGTGAACCAAAAATCGCCCTGGGAAAAACATTATGATCCAATTCACTGGTAGACTGAATTGAATCGGACAGACAATTCGGACAGCACCTGGTTCGTTGGCATGCTGTGTTGCATTGGATTGGACGTGGCATCAACAGGTAACGTGCGTGCGCTCACCAATATTCCGACTCCGCAGGCATCCGAAACGCTCCGCAAACACCCGCACGACTACTGACTTCGACTCGGCTGCCGTCGCCATGGCAACCAATATCAAATTCGTTCGGGTTAGTCCTACCGGCCTCCTCACCGCGTCCGCCGGCCGAGAGCGTGAATGGCGTGACGTCTCCAATGTTCGCCCCACAGTCTGTGGAGTCTGGCCCAGTGAGGATTTTCCTGTGGATGTTGAAGCTCACAGGATCTATGGCAGGAGGCAATTGCGCTTGGTCTCTTTACCATACTCTGCTGGCGTTAGCGCTTGGCGTCTCAGTAGGAGGGATAGTATTGTATGACGTCACGCAAGCAGGAGCTCTCCTTGCGCAAGGCCAGCAACTGTTTACGGTTGCCTTTCAAACGCAGCTCTTTGGGCTTCCAATGCTCTTGTCGCTATTTTTGCTGCTCTCGGGGTTTGTGTTCAGCCGTCGCCATTACGCAGTGATGGTGCCTGATGTAATTGCATTTCTATCCACGATGCCGATTCGATATGTAGATGTAAGGAAAATGATTTACTATCGTGCGGTCGTTTTGTTGATGTTCATGGCCATGGGTGTAGCGTATTTTCTCATCACCATTGGGTGGATGCTCCGAATTGTGCCAATGTGCGAGCGTAATTTCGAATCATGCGCCAGTGCTATCTGCACACTGTTATCGTCAGTGCTTGCCATCATTGTATTCACAATGACCCCGTGCAAGTTCCTCTTCATGACTATGATGGTGACATCCGGGTCAAAGAGTTTAACTACAGCTCTTACCAAGATGGCTACTTCGCCATCCGAGCCAGACTGTAGTTTCCTATCAGAAGTAGCAAAGCAACAGGCAAAGCTGAGCGCATACCTTCGCCATTTAACATGCTTTATGGCCATCGAAATACGCATCATTACGACCAACGGTATCATCTCAGTGATTGCTGTTTTTCTCCAGGGAATTTATAGCATTCAAGCAGACCAAACCACGAAAAATTTTGTGCAGGCCTCTAACTACCTCCTGCTAATCCTTGCCCTTCTGATAGTGCCCTGCATGACCGGTCAAATGATGCTCGACTCAGCGGGAGAGACGCGCGATGCCCTTCTACAGCTGCGCTGTGACTCTCCGCGCTCCTGCCACGAGCTCAACATGCTTCTGGAGGCCACGCGCAGAGACCTGGATACCCTCGGCAGCTTGGGCTTCTACCGCCTGGAGTCGTCTACTCTTCTCTCGATTTTTGCAACGATACTCACCTACGTCATAGTGCTTGTTCAGTTTCAGTTGAGCGAGATCACTAACCCCAAGGCCCGGGAAACACTCAGCAATGGAACACTGCTGCCGCTTGGAAGTGTCTCGAACTGTACTGAGTTCTGATTTTAAAACTTATGTCCTGAGAGCTAGGCTAGATTCTCAGTTCTAGACGTCCGAAACATGAGAAAGTAATCATTTCATTGTACTCTGCATCCCATCGGACTCAGAGCATGGAAAATAGAAGCACACCGATAATTTTTCCATATGCATTTCAGACTTCGATTCGACACGGGCGGCTCCGAAACATAAACATAGGGTAAATGTGTCTTTGTAGTTTTCTACCAGCGGAAAATTGTACATTCTCGTCCATCATGTATTTCTCACACTTCCACACAAATGAGGTGGCTTTTAAAGTGTTGTCGCAATGAGTATGAAGTGATTTTAAACTATGGAAGGATATGGTAAGGATGAGGAAAGGTGAGGATCAAGAGAATTGGATTCTACCTGGAGGGGTCGCTGCAGCCACAGGCGCATGCGCTCACAGCCTCCAGGTAGAGTAAGGATAAGGATAAGGATTAGGTACCGGTAAAAAAACACACACACACAATCGCACACACACTTCGAACATTTAAACTAAAATAATATGAGGATGAAAATGTTCGATTCTTCGGCTTCGTTTTCATTTCGTCCTCGATCTGATAAATTTCGTTGTTTGTGCTCCATCTTGTCTGTGACATGGTTGACCTTGCTTCACTGATGTTCAATTGTTGCATATTTTTCTTTTCTTTAATCTCCGGTGCTGATGTTCTCTTTCACAAAACTTGTTTTTTATTGTTCTCTAAAATTAGTCATCCTGAAATATTTCAATATTCCCGTCTAACTCAATAAGGAACCGTCTCTTCCGAATTCTAATGATAAATGATAACTCGTGATAGTTCAAAACTCTAGAAGCGAAGTGAAACATCATTAACATCTATCTCTATTAGCATAAAACTCACAAAGATAATCGGAAAAAGATGTGGGATGATGAGAGATGATCCTCATTTTCCATGCCCTGAAGCAAAGTGCAATAATACATATTTAGGTACTACATTTTGAAAGTATAGGATCCAGGCTAACACCAGGCGTTCGAGGTATCCGAAGGACTTAGCAAACTTAGGTCATCGGTAGCTCTATATTATACAACATAAATTAACCCCCTATCTTCAATATTCTGATGCCGCCGCTGAGTTGTACATAAAATATTTTATTTGTTCTAAATTTTTCAACCGAAGACTCCTAAAGAGTTTACTGAGCGACAGAAATGTTAATAAGTTTTGAAGTGCTGCGGCGAGGAGCATGGTGATAAGTTGATAAGATTCGAGGTCTAGCTGCACTATGACTGAGCATCTCTGATATTTACTGCATGATTCTGATGAAGGGCTGTGCCCGAATATATAATCTTCAGTGTTTTTTACAATTCCGGATTCGAGGGGCAGGCCAGTGAACATCTTATCAACTGAGCGACAGAAATAGCTTATCTTAACTTCCATACCGTATCTACTGCTAGATGTGCACGCTTGTGCGAATGTTTAAGATTCTTGTTTTTGGAGGTGGGAGGGAGCTTTTTGGAATGAGCCCAAAAACTATATATGGATCTTATTCTTATGGCTGATGGAATAACTTTGAAGGGTCACTTTCTTAATCTTCTTAAAAATTATATTTTAAGAATGACGGTTATTTTAGCAGGCTGAACGTGCTGGCGATTTAAAATCTGCAAGCAGATAGACAAATGAAACATTACATAGCAAGCACATGGTGTTATATATAGTCTTAATAGTTTCTAAAGCACAAGAAGGCTTCAGCAGCGCGCCTCGACTCACTTCTAAGCACGCAAAGGTGCAATGCAGACTTTCTCTAACTTACCAGTGCACAGTGATTATTTGCGGTGTTAGGGTGGTGATTTGTCATTTCTATGAAAACTACAGAAAAGTAGGTGGGATGTCATTTACGCTTTAATGTTCCTAAGCACCATGCCCAAGTTGCGGATGTCCATGTGGTGATTACCTGTGTGATTGTTCAAAATATACATTTGTTTTCTTGCCTGTTTATTTGTCTTTCACGACAAAAGTTTGAGCAAGAAGCGGAGCAAAAATGGTGCAAACAATAAGTTTATCCAAATGGATTTCAGAAACATAACGCTTCGAACAAATCTCAAGATTTTTCCTTTGTTTAGTGTTTTTGGGAGCTGAAAAAGACATTATTGGCTCTAGCGTAGACCGACCAAGAGAACATTTTTTCCAAAGAGAAAACGAGTTTTCCTGAACCAATAAAAGAGGACATGGTTCCACTAGAGGTAACATGAGCCAGAAACTCATGGACTCTTGGTTCTAGATGGGAAAGCTACGTATTAGTGGCAGGAGTTGAAGATTAACCGGCTTTTCTGTCGATAACGACGCTTATTCTCTATCTCCCGGTTGTTTCACTTCATATCCCGTTACACAGATGCCACACTTCCTTTCAGTTCAGGGCATGGCACTCTAAGCCTAAATTCATTGTTCTGGGCAGGTCAACAGCAGCTTCAGCGGGGGCTGGAAATCCACAAAGGAAAGACATTTCGGTGGCAGCTATTCTGGGCAATGCAATGGCGACACTCAACACTACAGCTACCCATTCATGTATCCTTTTGTAACCCGTGCACTATGAAAACAAATTCTTCGCGAGCGTGTTCAGTCCGATCCGGATAGATGTTAAAATTATCCAGGCCATTGTAGCACAGGCACTGGCACTGCGCGGAAATAAACAAGCTTTCGTAGCTATGTTTGCTCCGTTTCTTTGCTGTATGCTCTGTATGGGTATGAATGGAGAGGCAAGTGCTGGTTCAGGTCTAGTAGGCAAAGCCTGCATTCAATAAAATAGAGCGAATGGCCGCCGAGCCCCAACGTCCAGTACTTGCCCCATTGCTGCATCGTCAGGCTGCTGCTAAAGAGATACAGCTCAAGGTACGAAGCACAGCCTGGATCTCTGAATCTTCGTTTGCAATGTATTTTGAATCCTTACAGACCATGCTCGTACTATGATATCAAATGTATTGCTGTATATTGTTGCACTTAAAAACTACAGACACGAATGCATTCACAAAGCGCAATACTTGGTGACCTCTGGTGACCTGGTTATTGACTTGACCTCGAAATGGTGGACGTGTTGGTAATTTGTATTTCTAACAGCGTTTGAATTATCTTTAGGAACTATGACTAGCTCTTCTGAGAGCCGAGTTTTCTCGACCTCAATTTAGAAGAAAAAATCACTCTAGATTGGTTTAGAAATGACGTTATTGCTCGCTGACCTGACCAGACCTGGCATACATTTTCGGTCATGAATTGTCAAATTGATGATATATATATATGAAAAGTGACGCGTCTCTCATTTACATCAGTTAGTCTCAACTCACGAAAAACCGAGGGCGATCCAATATAACCTCCTGCCCAGGTGGTAATGTGTTAACATGTCACAAGCCCGCTGTTTAACCTTCATCCCAGGTGACTGGTATGAGCCACTTCCACCAGTGAGTGTGTGTGTGTGCGGGACGGGGGCAAGATAGGCTCTTCTCATTCGAAAACAAAGTGTACTAAGAAGGCGAGGAATATAACAGTGAAAGCTCGTCCCAAAACCACAACCGACAAAATCCCTGAGCTCGCCAGATGGCGTGAACTCGCTTCGGTAGGTACTGAAACAATGGCAACAAATGGAAAATACTTATGCTCTGCTCTGCTCCTCTCGAGGATCGAATGCCTCCTCTCGACAGCGGCTGCGGCGCCCTGCTGGACATCCTGGGTGCGCATCCTGGGTGGACATCCTGATGAACATCCTGGGTGCGCGCCTGATCATAAAATCACTAACCTAACCACTGCATTTGTGCAGTAGAAGAAGAGTTTAATACATCGTAAGGCCATAGGGGTCAATTGTAACATTGTTACATGTGACCCCAAGAGAAATGTTACAATTGTCCCCATCACAACGCGCAATTTTTTAAACCAAATTTCCACTCAACGAGCTGGCCTAGGCGACAGATTCTGTGCTCATTTCGAAGCTAATTAAACACTCTTTATGCACTGAAACTGTTTCCACTGTACCTTATTACACCTTTCAATACGCTAATCATCGTTAAATATTTCAAAAGTTACAAAACACCCTCAAAAACACATAATTGTGAACAGCGTCTGACTTACCCGCCGCACCGAGTTGAAACTTCGTTAACAAAGGCAGCAGCTGATCGCGCATTTCCAGTTGTGCCACAAACGCCATCCATCAATTAGTTTGGACAATATGGCCAGTGTTACAATTGCCCCGTATTACATTTGACCCCAGTCTCCCCTAGTGACTGCTAAACGCGCAATATCATTCATTAATAAAATGAGTTATCAATTTAGCAATAGGGTACCTGCGCATAGAAAATGTTTTGCTTTTATTCTAAGTGGTCCCATATATGTCACAGAACACACGTTTCAATTCCTTCAATCATATATTTCAGCAGTGGCGGCGGATGCTATTTTCGGATGGGGGCAAGAATTTTCCAGGGGGCCCCCTTGACGATGGGCCCCCTCGGCAGCAAATGGTCCCCAAAACCTGCAATAGATTGGTTAGGACTTGCTGCCTGAGGTCAGAGGCATAAGCGCCGGGGCGGATCCAGGGGGGCTGAAGGGGCTTCAGCCCCCCTTTGCCCCATTTTTCGCCATTGTTCGCCCTTTCCCTTTTTCGCCATTTTTCAAAGTTCAGCCACCCCCTAGCAAAATCCTGGTTTCGCTCCTGCATAAGCGTCACAAATGGTAAAAGTTGTTTTGCCCACTTCAAAAATGGCTATTCCTCCCTGTTGTTTAGTTACCCGTGTCAAAAAATGAGAGAGACTGAGACCAATCTGAGACCAAGCTCGGGGGCCCCTGAGACCAGGCTCGGGGTCCCCTGAGATCAAGCTCGGTGGGCCCCTGGGATCAATCTCCGGGTCCCCTCATACCAAGCTCAGGGACCCTGAGACCAAGCTTGGGGCCCCTTAAGACGAAGCTTGGAGACTCCTAGAGATGAAGCTCGAAGGCCTCTGAGCCCAAGCTCAGGGCCCCTGAGACCAAGCTCGGGGCCTCTGAGGCCAAGCTCGGGGACCCCTGAGACCAAGTTTGGGGGCTTCTGAAACCAAGCTTGGAGGCACCTGAAACCAAGCTCAAGGCTCCTTGTACTAAGCCTGGGGGCCCCTGAGACCAATCTCGGGGGCCCGCTTAGACAAGCTCCGGATCCCCTTAGACAGGCTCCGGGCCCCTGAGACCGAGCTCGGGGGGCTCCCTTAAGGCTAAGCTTGGGGCCCCTGAGGCCAAGCTCGGGGGGGACACAGCTTGGGGGCTTCCTGAGACCAAGAGTGGGGGCCCTGAAACCAGGCTCGGGGGCCCCTTAGACCAAGCTCTGGGCCCCTGAGACCAGGCTCGGGGACCCCTTTATTCAGAAAAGAACCAAGCTAAAACTGCGTATTTTTCCAGGGGCCCCCTCTGATAATTTTTTGGGGAGCAACTACCCCCTGCCCCCCTTATCCGCCGCCACTGTATTTCAGCATTCTATCATAATTCACATGACCACCACAATTATTTTATATCCTCTCAGAAGTTCACACACAAGAGCCCGTCTCCCGTCCTGACAAATTAGAAAATATTAAGAAAGGAAGATGGCAGATTCCCACATATATTTTAATTTTCCGAATTTATCGTCCAGTTCTAGCCTTCCAAATATTTGCTTGAGTTTGTAGCCTGGCTTATAAACCTCCTCTTTTGGAGCAATTAATTATGTGGTGGTTAATGTCCAGACTGGATTGCCAAAACGTCAAAGCTTCTCCGCTGAGCCAATTTCCCAAGACCACGGACAGGCCAGATTCACGCTGGCTGCAGTCTTACGAAGGAGGAGGGGAGTTCTAAACCCAGCCCTCGTCAGCTAAGGGAAAACACAACTGAAATATAATCTACCGTTGCATGTGCCTCAGCGTCGGACCAGGGAGGGACAAAACCAGCTGCTACACATTCCTTTTGGGAGAGTAGAAACCGTGAGAAATTGAATGTCATCCGTGCAGTTTGTGCTTTTAATCATCACGTCAGCACGTATCCTTCAATCGACCCTTTTATCTCGACTTTCTCATCGTTTAAATCCTCCGTATTGGATATCTTAGGGACGATCCGTTTTAGTGAACTCATTCGTTTTAGTATTTCACTGTTTTACAGCATCGTGTTTTTCTTTTAATATTCACATGCTTATCTGAATTTAATGAATCTGCGGTTGTGCCTGTATATGTGACTATGTGTTCATCATCTCTTGTAAATATTCATGCATTGTTTTATCAAAGGACTTGAGCTGTAAGTGGGACAATCCTGTTGCTCATATATATTGAATAAATACAAGTACAAAATACAAATAATCACTTAAATCATTATAAACACCGCTATGCTAAACGTGTTGACGTGCTTTATGAAACGCATGGCTAACTGGCACGAGAGGGCTTAGGCACTTGTCATAATAATTTTTGGGGCTTAGCGTCAAACCAGCGACCAGGATCAGATGGCGTCGCCAACTCTGTCCCCGTTGGAAGGCTTTCTCGGGAGCCAGCTTGCTCCTTGCTCAGGGAGGCCGCCGGGCCTTAAAACCGGGTCTGCTGCGTGAAAGCTAGCTGCGCTGATCACTCCACTACCTCTAAACCTGCTTGGTCAAGCTTGGTCAAAATTGGATTTCTAAGGACAGCATGAACTAATATAACTACATAAGCCACCCACTTGCTCCTCTGACCCGCCTGCGCCTGCCCCTGGCCTGCTGAAACGTGGGGCATCGGTCTCTTACAGCTTCATCTTGTTTTACCTCATATGCTCGTTTTTAACCCATGTGCATTGCGTGCTTTTCTGAATATATGTATGGATGTAAGCTAAAATAACTATTTTACGCTAGCGTGGTTTTAGATATATCAAAGGTGGGGGGACCTGTTCCCCCTGTTAAAGCGGATATGGCTCAGGGCCCCGTAAATGTGCGTGTTAAGATTCGATATTTTTATTTTTGTTTTGTTGGAGCGAAAATTTGAACACTGCGATTATTTTCCCTCTGTTTTCCCTTCATTGCTCAGAACATGAAAGATGTTTGTGATTTTGAAGCGTGAACGGTTTCATGATGTTCTTAGGTCATTAAGAATAGAAAATGAATCAGGGTAAGGTATCAAGATATTTAATGGGAAAAAGCTCTGGAAAGCACCACTTTGAATTTTCCACTTGTCCACAAGTCCTGCAATGGTGGCAGTGCATGTGTGCTGAACTGCTGACGACACCAAACGTGTTGTTTGACCATTTACTGTCGGTCTCCCACCAGCCTCCAGAGCCATTCCTTTCACTGACAATGCGGTAACATCAGTTGTCTCCTTTTTAAAGACAAGTCAAATGGTCTATTATTTATCTGAACTGTTTGAAAAAGAGAATCGATGCTCGCCGGCGTATGTCTTCCAGTACAGTAGCATGTTTTGTCGTTGAGCTTATAGAGCGAAAAAATACTATACGACGGATAGCTTTTCGTATTACGCTTCGACATTGTATTGTTCCTATTGTCAAGAAGAATGCAGGCGGCTGTTAGCATGGTGCAGCAAAAAGAAAGTTGGCGTACCGACCGCATGGCGCGAGTGACAGTGGTGCCGACTGAATGGGCCTTCTTCCCGCCCTGCAGTGGCGTAACGTTGCGACAGATCAGCCTCGGCTAGGGTTCCTTGGTCCGCCGACTGCAAACGCTAATTTGCGCCAACGGCCCCAGAGCACCCCACAGGTAAGAAAGTAAGCATATTCATGTGGGTAGAGGAGACAAACGGTTCGTTTTCCAACTGAGATATGCCACCTATTGCTATTAGGTATCTATCTAGTGCATGACTTAAGTAGTCGTTCCGACCCAGCTTTTTTCCTCCAGGAATTGTAGATGTAGGCCTGGAATGGCTAGCAAGAGATGGGACGAAATGAATTAGATTGATCTTGCATTATTCAGGCGGGACGATTCTTTCGAAAAATGTCGCGAAAGGAGGAATAGGTTCATTCTTTTTAGGCAAGGTTTTGCGGGCGGTGTGCGATGGAACAGACCTAAATCGGATGATCTGAGATGGACCTGATATTGAACTCTGCTTGCTGACCTTTAAGGTAAGATCTTTCCTCTGAACAGGCGTGTGGGCGTAGGAAGATGGTGAAGTAATCATGTGACCATTCCAAATTTTGTGATTGGGTTCTACCCCTCCAAAATTTAGATGTTATCAAGCCCTGACCCAGTGTTTGAATACACCAATGAGCTCTTCCGACGCAGCTAAAAATAAAAAGACGGTGCGGAGCAGGGGCGTAGCCAACGGGGGGCGGCAGGGACACCCGCCCTTCCTGAGGGCCCAGAGGGCCCCCTGAGGACACGAGCTGCGAGCAGAGCAGCTCGCCCAAACCTCTGCGGCAAAATTTGGCCTTTTATACCAGACAGGGCCCTCTTAAGCCCTCTTCAGCACTCTATTCTGTAACAAGCAGGGCCCTTTGTACCCATCAGGGCCCTTTTGGCGCTGTCGCAGGGGCCCTTTTCGAGGCGCCGCCCCTCCCTGAGCGAAATCCTGGCTACGCCCCTGGGGCGGAGCGCTCCTGTTCTTGCTACACGTTATCCTTATCCTTGACCATCATTTGTGGCACCTTTCCCATTTTTTCCGGCCTGGATCATCCCAGATCAAATCACCAGGCAGGGTCAAGTGACTTCACTTCAAGTTGGGTTGGGTTAGCTCACTTTAACGGGACCGGTTACCTGACCCGATATGACCTGGGGCTCGGATTGTCAGAAGCTGCAAAAAATATCAGGTGACAGTAGAGGAGTGGAAGGCGAATTGGGGTTGATTCAGAAATCAGGGGGAATTTTTTCCAAAAGGTTTGGGGCTCAATCTAGGTTTTTTGCAGTTTCTTCAACTCCTCCTGCGTAGATTTTTGCAAATTTTTTGGTGAAGTGCATCGTCGTTGGCGTTTCGGACAGCCAAAATTATTTAACATTTGCCTCCCATCTCTCCCTTTCGGTCATCGATAGTGCAGTTCCCATCCTACTAGTAAAAATTCCGTGGCAACGTCCCTGGGTAATAGCATTCCAAAGCATTGCGTCGCTACGCGCCGCGGTTTTTGGCTATCTGTGAGAAACCTTAGGGCGAGGGGATACCCTCTCCTCTTACCGGCACGTGTGAAAGGAAGTGTGGCTAAGTGGAGTTCGAACTGAGACAGTCATATTACGGAGATTACCGAAAACCCTCCGAATTTGTATTCTATTTCTCCCAATACTCACAACTTGAGGTGAAACTGCGCGTGCTAAGAGCGGAGTCGGGTCCCGGCCGTGTTCCCGACATTACCCAACGGCTGGCACCTATGGAGCAGCAGGTTTTTATAGAGCAGCAGGTTTAGGCCACGTCTTGTTGGGCCTATAGAGCAGCAGAGGGCGAGTTTTAGTATCTCTGGGCTTTAACGGTAACGAAATAGCGTGGATTCCCCCGAGTGGGAGTTATGAACCTGACGTATTTTCCGCATGCTCTACGCGACTGAAAGCTCAGTTCGAATCCCATGAATCACATTCACTACATGTCACGCAAACGTACTTTCATTTCTTTTTTCCTGCGTTCCAAGTGTTACAGCTAGTTATTGATAATATTTCTGTGTTTTCCAAGAGTATGTCGCGCGCAACGAAATTAGAGCTACTGCAACGGTCGCTCTTAACACGTCAGAAATGGATATCCTGAAAATCGCAGAATTCAAAATGTCTTAAAAGCTTATTCCACTAATTTATAGTAAAAGGCGCAGTGGGAAGGGCCAAAGGCCTATACATTATGTTCTATAGACCAACCTTCGGTTGGGCACCGCATCTATCGAAACAACTACTGTACATGTGATGTGCAAGTATGAGCAATTAGGTAGGTTTGTTTTGTGCTGCTCTGTTAGTCCACGTCCGATATCAACAGGCAGACAAATGCCCGTTACTGGCCAAAAGGAACAGCCTGACCGCCCGCGTGCAATTCACGTCAGCTATAAGTATACGTGGGGGCTCTCCTTCAGTGCGTGCTGCCCTACCAATGGTACAAGCAACCCAAGGTACGGTGCATATGTGGGGGGTCTCATGAATTTTTCTTAAGCTAGATAAGGGCCAGACTTTCTAGTCACCTGTATAGTCTGAGCTCTTGACTGTTCAAGCTTTTTATGCTTGGAATTTGCGTTCTGTTAACACGGGTTGATATCATGACAGATTCCTTCTAGCGGGACTAGTGCGGAGTTGAAACTCAGAGACAGGGGTTAAACAGGGAGTTGCGAATTAATCCCTCCCAATCAGTGCATTTATTTTCATATTTCAATTATTTATTATGCGTAGACACTATTTTTGAGTTAACACTACCAGTTAACAAATATTTTCAGACATATTTGCGCGTCAATTTTTCATATTTCGAGACAAAGTCACCAGTCTGAGTCTAAGACTGTTTAAAGACCACACACTGCGTCACGGACTGTAGCAGCGAATGGATTCTAAACCCGCTTGCTGACTGGACTAGATCGGTACAGATTGTCATAATTTCCTATCTGGATGTGGTTTTTAATTTTGGTAGCATTGGAGGTATCTTTCAGTTGTGCATTGAGATATTGAGATTGGATTAAAATATCCCGAGTCGGTTGACCAGAACTGGCTGGAAAAGAACTTCGTGGCGGCTCGGATTGAGTTGTTATTGTGTTTTGACGCAGCTTCTTGCACTTAACCCGTTTTCGGCCGTAACTTTTTTTGATTTAGATTTTCGTGAAATCGATAGAGAATGCTCCCTAAAGCCGACTTGACCATACAAACCGATCCGTTTGGTTATTTATGTCGCAGGGGCACCAGAAAGCCGGGTATCATATATGATACCTTGGCCGCGAGAGGGGTACGCTTTGTAAAAAATCAGGGCAATATACTTCATGTTCGTTCAAATCTTCCCATAACTTTTTGAATTGTCCCTTATCACTTAACGCATTCCCTGGCTACCTGGGGGCAATGCATTTGGGTCATGATTTATCCTTAGATTACTTTTTTCGTTCAATCGATCTTATCAATCATCATACTCACACTCTGGTCACTTGATCGTAACCTTCATCTACACGGTGACTCGTAATCCTTGATGCTGACTGTCATAGTTTCGAGGCTCATGTCCTCGGTTCATCTCTCGAAGTGCAGTCTTGATTCGGGAAAGTCATGAGAATGGACCCGACGTTTTATGAAAGAGCTAGGTATGTATGAACATGCACATACTTTTCCAAAAAAAAAAACATTTAGTTCCTTGTATATATCTCAGCGGGTCCCTCCTCTACCGTCCGGGTCACAGCCATGGAGTACACATCAGGACACCCGAAGTGTCGCCTCTGGGCGATTTGAACTCGTCGTTCAGTTCCTTGGATATCAGCAGCCGCAGTTTTGGGCTTCTCAGGGAGTGTGGAACGGCGCGAAGCAATCTTCCAAGCAGAGCACCACGTCGCACTTCACACACTTGTAACGCGACAGGGGTCCGCGACCTCGCATTGCTCACCTTTTGCGCATAGGAGTTGGTCGCGTTGACAATCATGTCCACCATGCCTTGGCCGAAAAAAGCTTGAAGAGCTCGCGTGGGCTGAAATGAAGAGTATTTGCGCGTATTCCTTTCCGGGAGTATCCTCTGACTGGTGGAGCCTTCTTTTTCTTCCATTGCTGTACCATCTTCTTCGGGTTCTTCTGCTCTTGATGGAGATCTGGCGCATCATCGCCAGCCTTTGATGGCGGTTCATTTCGACCTCGCCTTCCAACCTCAGCCTTCAACCTTCTCCAACCGCCTCTCACCTCGGCTCCAACCTCAGCCTCCGCGGTGAGCATTCTGCGCGGTAGTCGGTTGAGATCAGCTTCTGCGCCATCCTCGTCGCCAGAGTATCCGTCACTTTCTTCTCCTGGGTCCGGTGCAGTGGCGGATATAAGAGGGTGAGGGGCTAGGGGGCTCAATATCCCCGAAATGTTTGAGTGCCTATAGCTAATGAATAGGCGGAGGCTGATCCAAGGCAATTGTGGATGGGGCTCGAGCCCTCAGCCCTCCCTTCCCCCCTCGAAAAGAGGTCCTGGATCCGCCACTGCTAGGGTGGTATCAGATAGATGCTGTCGCTCAGCTCCTCGCCCTCGTTGATGTTGTCCAGGGCCTTTTAGAGCTTTCGCGTTGTGCTGCGGGTTGCCCAGTAACAAAAATGTATAGCTGGGCATGGCATACCCTCTCGTTGCCAGGGTATCATATATGATACCCAGAAAGAAAAACGTATCCAGCTCTCCCATTGATTGATGAAATCGAGATTGAACGACTGTAAGGCAAACATATATCCCTCCTCTGACGGAAAACCCTGCACTGTCTTACCAGGCCACTCGTCACGTACAAGGCCATGACTGTTTCCCGACTTTGTCACCACACAAATATGTTTATATTCCACCTGAGGATGAAAAATCTGGTATACGATGGGAAAATGAACGGCAAACGGGGAAATGTTAACGATAATCGGAGCGCAGATACATCAGTGAGTCATGCACGCAGCCACCACCATGTGCCGCCACACAAGAAACAGTTTTGCCAGTTCGTAAATGTATAAGTTTGTGGGTATCATAAATGATACCCTGGCCGTAAATGGGTTAACCAGCCTTTGGTTACCAGATAAACCCACAAATGGTGAAGCATTGGACTATGAAGTAATGGAAAAATTTGAAGACCAACTATGATTCCCAGTCGAGGACATCAAAAGTACTGGGGACCATGTGAGGGGGGGTCTGTGAACCAAAAATCGCCCTGGGAAAAACATTATGATCCAATTCACTGGTAGACTGAGTTGAATCGGACAGACAATTCGGACAGCACCTGGTCCGTTGGCATGCTGTGTTGCATTGGATTGGACGTGGCATCAGCAGGTAACATGCGTGCGCTCACCAATATTCCGACTCCGCAGGCATCCGAAACGCTCCGCAAACACCCGCACGACTACTGACTTCGACTCGGCTGCCGTCGCCATGGCAACCAATATCAAATTCGTTCGGGTTAGTCCTACCGGCCTCTCACCGCGTCCGCCGGCCGAGAGCGTGAATGGCGTGACGTCTCCAATGTTCGCCCCACAGTCTGTGGAGTCTGGCCCAGTGAGGATTTTCCTGTGGATGTTGAAGCTCACAGGGTCTATGGCAGGAGGAAATTGCGCTTGGTCTCTTTACCATACTCTGCTGGCGTTAGCGCTTGGCGTCTCAGTAGGAGGGATAGTATTGTATGACGTCACGCAAGCAGGAGCTCTCCTTGCGCAAGGCCAGCAACTGTTTACGGTTGCCTTTCAAACGCAGCTCTTTGGGCTTCCAATGCTCTTGTCGCTATTTTTGCTGCTCTCGGGGTTTGTGTTCAGCCGTCGCCATTACGCAGCGATGGTGCCTGATGTAATTGCGTTTCTATCCACGATGCCGATTCGATATGTAGATGTAAGGAAAATGATTTACTATCGTGCGGTCGTTTTGTTGATGTTCATGGCCATGGGTGTAGCGTATTTTCTCATCACCATTGGGTGGATGCTCCGAATTGTGCCAATGTGCGAGCGTAATTTCGAATCATGCGCCAGTGCTATCTGCACACTGTTATCGTCAGTGCTTGCCATCATTGTATTCACAATGACCCCGTGCAAGTTCCTCTTCATGACTATGATGGTGACATCCGGGTCAAAGAGTTTAACTACAGCTCTTACCAAGATGGCTACTTCGCCATCCGAGCCAGACTGTAGTTTCCTATCAGAAGTAGCAAAGCAACAGGCAAAGCTGAGCGCATACCTTCGCCATTTAACATGCTTTATGGCCATCGAAATACGCATCATTACGACCAACGGTATCATCTCAGTGATTGCTGTTTTTCTCCAGGGAATTTATAGCATTCAAGCAGACCAAACCACGAAAAATTTTGTGCAGGCCTCTAACTACCTCCTGCTAATCCTTGCCCTTCTGATAGTGCCCTGCATGACCGGTCAAATGATGCTCGACTCAGCGGGAGAGACGCGCGATGCCCTTCTACAGCTGCGCTGTGACTCTCCGCGCTCCTGCCACGAGCTCAACATGCTTCTGGAGGCCACGCGCAGAGACCTGGATACCCTCGGCAGCTTGGGCTTCTACCGCCTGGAGTCGTCTACTCTTCTCTCGATTTTTGCAACGATACTCACCTACGTCATAGTGCTTGTTCAGTTTCAGTTGAGCGAGATCACTAACCCCAAGGCCCGGGAAACACTCAGCAATGGAACACTGCTGCCGCTTGGAAGTGTCTCGAACTGTACTGAGTTCTGATTTTAAAACTTATGTCCTGAGAGCTAGGCTAGATTCTCAGTTCTAGACGTCCGAAACATGAGAAAGTAATCATTTCATTGTACTCTGCATCCCATCGGACTCAGAGCATGGAAAATAGAAGCACACCGATAATTTTTCCATATGCATTTCAGACTTCGATTCGACACGGGCGGCTCCGAAACATAAACATAGGGTAAATGTGTCTTTGTAGTTTTCTACCAGCGGAAAATTGTACATTCTCGTCCATCATGTATTTCTCACACTTCCACACAAATGAGGTGGCTTTTAAAGTGTTGTCGCAATGAGTATGAAGTGATTTTAAACTATGGAAGGAGATGGTAAGGATGAGGAAAGGTGAGGATCAAGAGAATTGGATTCTACCTGGAGGGGTCGCTGCAGCCACAGGCGCATGCGCTCACAGCCTCCAGGTAGAGTAAGGATAAGGATAAGGATTAGGTACCGGTAAAAAAAACACACACACACAATCGCACACACACTTCGAACATTTAAACTAAAATAATATGAGGATGAAAATGTTCGATTCTTCGGCTTCGTTTTCATTTCCTCCTCGATCTGATAAATTTCGTTGTTTGTGCTCTATCTTGTCTGTGACATGGTTGACCTTGCTTCACTGATGTTCAATTGTTGCATATTTTTTCTTTTCTTTAATCTCCGGTGCTGATGTTCTCTTTCACAAAACTTGTTTTTTATTGTTCTCTAAAATTAGTCATCCTGAAATATTTCAATATTCCCGTCTAACTCAATAAGGAACCGTCTCTTCCGAATTCTAATGATAAAATGATAACTCGTGATAGTTCAAAACTCTAGAAGCGAAGTGAAACATCATTAACATCTATCTCTATTAGCATAAAACTCACAAAGATAATCGGAAAAAGATGTGGGATGATGAGAGATGATCCTCATTTTCCATGCCCTGAAGCAAAGTGCAATAATACATATTTAGGTACTACATTTTGAAAGTATAGGATCCAGACTAATACCAGGCGTTCGAGGTATCCGAAGGACTTAGCAAACTTAGGTCATCGGTAGCTCTATATTATACAACATAAATTAACCCCCTATCTTCAATATTCTGATGCCGCCGCTGAGTTGTACGTAAAATATTATATTTGTTCTAAATTTTTCAACCGAAGACTCCTAAAGAGTTTACTGAGCGACAGAAATGTTAATAAGTTTTGAAGTGCTGCGGCGAGGAGCATGGTGATAAGTTGATAAGATTCGAGGTCTAGCTACACTATGACTGAGCATCTCTGATATTTACTGCATGATTCTGATGAAGGGCTGTGCCCGAATATATAATCTTCAGTGTTTTTTACAATTCCGGATTCGAGGGGCAGGCCAGTGAACATCTTATCAACTAAGCGACAGAAATTGCTTATCTTAACTTCCATACCGTATCTATTGCTAGATGTGCACGCTTGTGCGAATGTTTAAGATTCTTGTTTTTGGAGGTGGGAGGGAGCTTTTTGGAATGAGCCCAAAAACTATATATGGATCTTATTCTTATGGCTGATGGAATAACTTTGAAGGGGCACCTTCTGAATCTCCTTAAGAAGTATATTTCAAGGATGACGGCAGGGGATGAGGTGGCTTAGTGGATAGCACCCTTGTCTTCTAAGCCACCGGTCCCGGGTTCAAGTCCCGGCGGAGCTTCTGAATAAGTCGATCTGATCCCCAACATCCCTTCCAACAGCGTGAGAGTTGGCGACGCCGTATGACCCTGGCAGTTGGTGCGTCGTTAAACCTCAACAATTATCATTATTATCAAGGATGACGGCTATTTTAGCTGGCTGAACGTGCTGGCGATTTGAAATCTGCAAGCAAATAGACAAATGAAACATTACATAGCAAACACATGGTCTTATATATAGTCTTAATAGTTTCTAAAGCACAAGAAGGCTTAAGCAGCGCGTCACGACTCACCTCTAAGCACGCAGAGGTGCAATGCAGACTTTCTCCAAATTACCAGTGCACAGTGATGATTTGCGGTGTTAGGGTGGTGATTTGTCATTTCTAGCAAAACTACAGAAAAGTAGCTGGGATGTCATTTGCACTTTAATGTTCCTAAGCACCATGCCCATGTTGCGGCTGTCCATGTGGTGATTACGTGTATGATTGTTCAAAATATACATTTGTTTTCTTGCCTGTTTATTTGTCTTTCACGACAAAAGTTTGAGCAAGAAGCGGAGCAAAAATGGTGCAAAAATAAGTTTATCCAAATGGATTTCAGAAACATAACGCTTCGAACAAATCTCAAGATTTTTCCTTTGTTTAGTGTTTTTGGGAGCTGAAAAAGACATTATTGACTCTAGCGTAGACCGACCAAGAGAACATTTTTTCCAAAGAGAAAACGAGTTTTCCTGAACCAATAAAAGAGGACATGGTTCCACTAGAGGTAACAATGAACCAGAAACTCATGGACTTTTGGTTCTAGATGGGAAAGCTACGTATTAGCAGCAGGAGTTGAAGATTGACCGACTTTTCTGTCGATAACGACGCTTATTCTCTATCTCCCGGTTGTTTCACTTCATATCCCGTTACACAGATGCCACACTCCCTTTCAGTTCAGGGCATGGCACTCTAAGCCTAAATTCATTGTTCTGGGCAGGTCAACAGCAGCTTCAGCGGGGGTTGGAAATCCACAAAGGAAAGACATTTCGGTGGCAGCTCTTCTGGGCAATGCAATGGCGATACTCAACACTACAACTACCCATTCATGTATCCTTTTGTAACCCGTGCACTATGAAAACAAATTCTTCGCGAGCGTGTTCTGTCCGATCCGGATAGATGTTAAAATTATCCAGGCCATTGTAGCACAGGCACTGGCACTGCGCGGAAATAAACAAGCTTTCGTAGCTATGTTTGCTCCGTTTCTTTGCTGTATGCTCTGTATGGGCATGAATGGAGAGGCAAGTGCTGGTTCAGGTCTAGTAGGCAAAGCCTGCATTCAATAAAATAGAGCGAATGGCCGCCGAGCCCCAACGTCCAGTACTTGCCCCATTGCTGCAGCGTCAGGCTGCTGCTAAAGAGATACAGCTCAAGGTACGAAGCACAGCCTGGATCTCTGAATCTTCGTTTGCAATGTATTTTGAATCCTTACAGACCATGCTCGTACTATGATATCAAATGTATTGCTGTATATTGTTGCACGTAAAAATTACAGACACGAATGCATTCACAAAGCGCAATACTTGGTGACCTCTGGTGACCTGGTTATTGACTTGACCTCGAAATGGTGGACGTGTTGGTAATTTGTATTTCTAACAGCGTTTGAATTATCTTTAGGAACTATGACTAGCTCTTCTGAGAGCCGAGTTTTCTCGACCTCAATTTAGAAGAAAAAATCACTCTAGATTGGTTTAGAAATGAAGTTATTGCTCGCTGACCTGACCATACCTGGCATACATTTTCGGTCATGAATTGTAATATTGATGATATATATGAAAAGTGACGCGTCTCTCATTTACATCAGTTAGGCTCAACTCACGAAAAACCGAGGGCGATCCAATATAACCTCCTCCCCAGGTGGTAATGTGTTAACATGTCACAAGCCCGCTGTTTAACCTTCATCCCAGGTGGCTGGTATGAGCCACTTCCACCAGTGAGTGTGTGTGTGTGTGCGGGACGGGGGCAAGATAGGCTCTTCTCATTCGAAAACAAAGTGTACTAAGAAGGCGAGGAATAAACAGTGAAAGCTCGTCCCAAACCACAACCGACAAAATCCCTGAGCTCGCCAGATGGCGAACCGCTTCGGTAGGTACTGAAACAATGGCAACAAATGGAAAATACTTATACTCTGCTCTGCTCCTCTCGAGGATCGAATGCCTCCTCTCGACGATGACAAGATAATGTGGCAGACTTTTCTCTACATATGACACAATGTTTAGTGTTTCGTCGCTGCATCACATCAATATCACGAATATCCATTCATATCACACAGTTATCTCGTCATAATATGATTGGTCCTTCTTAGGCCATTTGGTACGTACAGCGTTAAAACATGCAAAGTCAAAAAAGTAATGTACCAACTTCTACTTCAGGTTCAGGTTGAGGTTAACGAGTCATGACGTCATTTCTGAACCCAAGGCGATTCTACTCATCTAAGATTAGACGGACGAACCAGTGTATAACTCGGCTTCTAGAAGAGCTAGATCAAATTTCTAGATATCATTCGAAAGCGCTTGAAGCGCGAAATCTGCGCGTTGTTATCCACTTTGAAGTCAGGGCAATACCATGGTCGCCAGAGGTCATCAAAGGTCACGGTTTTCATAATTGTTTGTGTTTATAAATTTTAAACGAAACAAGACACAGTCATAAATTTGGTATCATAGTAATGGGTAAAACCCAAAAATGTGAATGATGCAGCACATGAGCTTGCGTGTATATATATATATATATATATATAAATATATATATATATATATATATATATATATATATATATATATGTATATATATACATCTTGTGATAACGGCACCAAGGTGCGACATACATGTTCTGCCTGATGTTTAAGTGCACTGTTATCATCAAAACTACCTGCTTAGAAAATGTCTATCGATGTATTTAACCACTTCCCCACATGTCTCCAAACTTCCAAAAGTGATGACAAGTTGGTATGTTTTCTGAGCTTCAGTAGACCAGACCTCAAAGGGAGCAATTAGTCTTAAAAAACATGGTTAAGTTGCCGAGAGGAATTCTTCATTCTCCGTGCTGACAAAAAATAAACGTGGTTTGGTGGGTATCAGTTCGTAGCATTAGTACATTCACTAACCTGAAGGTTTCACACAGTCCTGGAAACGGTTTCTCCACACCCGCAGATTGGATTCGACTCGGCTGTTGCCGCGATGGCGAGCAGTATGAAATTCGTTCGGGTCAGTCCTGCCAGCCCCGTCCCACCCGAACCAGCCCAGAGCGTACATGAGGACTCATCTGCAGTGCCTGCTCCACAATCTGTGGTGTCTGGCCCCGTGAGAATTTTCCTCTGGATGTTGAAGCTTACTGGATCCATGGCAGGAGGAAACATCGCGTGGTCTCTTTACCAAATGCTGTTGATGATAGCTTTAGCTGCCTCCTTCGAAACGATCCTGGTACATTATGTCAAGGTGATAATGACACTGCGTACCCAAGACAAACCAATTCTCAAGGTTGCATTTGAAACGAATCTTTTCGGACTTCCGAGCCTTCTGTCTATATTCTTGTTGCTGTCGACGTTTATTTCGAGCCGTCGTCATTATGCAAAGCTGATGCCCGATGTAATTGCGTTTTTATCTTCGATGCTGATTCAGTATGCTAATGTAAGACAGATTATATACCGTCGAGTGCTAGTCCTGTTGATTTCCATGGCCATAGGTACGGTGTTTTTTTCTTTATGAATGGATGGATGTTCAGACTTGAGCTTATGTGTCAACATAGTCTCAAGTTCTGTGTCGCAGGAATATTCACAAGCTGTTCCAGTGTATTCGTCATGATTGTACTCGCCATGGTCCCGTGCAAGTTCCTCTTCATGACATTACTGATAACATCCGGAACCAGGATTACTAACGCCTCTCTTAACAAGATGGCTGTCTCATTGTCCGGGCGAAACTGCATTTTCCTCTCAGAAGTAGCAAAACAACAGTCAAAGCTGAGTGAATACCTACGCAGTTTAACAACGTGCTTGCGCGGGGAACTGTGCATCATAGCAACCAATGGCATAATCTCGGTAGTTGCGGCTTTTCTGTATATTTTAAACACCCTGCAGGTCGATCCCACCATTGCAAACGTTTTGAAATCTGCAAACTACCTGCTTCTGACCCTCGTCCTTCTGATAGTGCCCTGCATGACCGGTCAAATGATGCTCGACTCAGCGGGAGAGACGCGCGATGCCCTTCTACAGCTGCGCTGTGACTCTCCGCGCTCCTGCCACGAGCTCAACATGCTTCTGGAGGCCACGCGCAGAGACCTGGATACCCTCGGCAGCTTGGGCTTTTACCGCCTGGAGTCGTCTACTCTTCTCTCAATTTTTGCGACAATACTCACCTACGTCATAGTGCTTGTTCAGTTCCATTTGAGCGATACTGAAAACTAAAATTTCAAAACTTCTAGGCCCTCTCGACATTAATCTCTACAGTCATCGTAAAGTGCAAACGAATCGTACCATACTATGATATAGAAATCCATGTTCTACATAGCGTCACAGAATAGGCTCCAATGTCACTTTACAATAGTTGTGTTTAGTTTACTGTGTCAAATTCAGCACCCATGTAATACACTTGAGGACGCTACAGGAACAAACACCTCTGCTAGATTTGTCTGGTAAACCAAGCAGTTTTACTTAAAATGAGCTCTGAAGTGATTATTTTTTGGCGTAAAACTACTGCATCGGAGTGCAAAATAGATTCCACAAAGTGTTTAAAAAATAACCATCCTTAGATTGATCATAAAATGGCCACACATCGGTATGTTTTTGGGTACACGAACCATACATGAATGGAAAACAAATTTTGGGACATTTACGATTACGCATATCTAGACATGTATTTCAGATTGTTACTACCCCAAAATAGTAAAAAATGATTGAAAATATATTATTTATTCAACATTTATCGAACAGCTCTATAGAAAATCACGAACGCATTACGTCACAAGTATTACGCAAGCGATGTTGCACACACACCACTGCTATACATCACCCCCACCCCCACCCACCCACACCCACACACACCGACTCTCGCAATTAATTTTCATAAACCCCACCTCTCACGCTCAGGCAAGCTCTGGCCCACCAGGAACCAGTCCCAAATTGATTCACGCCTTTTGTTCTGTGGTGAATGCTGTTTTTTTTGCGCTGTGTCCGTTGCGTTCATATGAAACGTTGTAACAACCTGGACCAAAAAACATAAAACTTGTGTTGGTACTGATAATTGTGTTCTTCATATGCTCGCTATGTAGCATGTGTTCGTGCTAAATCCTTCTTGGAGTGCTGTTAGTTCCTTTTCCTCGAATAAAAGCCGAAATATATCGGGTTTGTTGTGTAATTTTTCAGTGTATTTAAGACGATAAAAATCATTTAATGTTAATAAAACATGACTTTCCAAAAACGTTCAAGAACTGATCATCTATTTTAATTCTTTATGAATTTAAAACAATTTAAATTTTTTCTGATTATCTAAAAAATATCATTCTTTTCAACACCCTATATCTCACAATTTTGCCGTGAGTCTGCGCAGTAGGGTTGAGTGAAACAAATCAAAATTATTTGGATCTTTCCTTAACATAGTTTTTTCTATTGCGCTAGGCCTTATGAAGTTCAGAAGTAAAAGAATTTTGGACATCGGACCACAAAAACATGAGCAATATCCAACATTTTTGCATGGATGTTTGAGAAACTTTTGGCGTTGCAGTCTCCATAAGAAATATTTGGTGCTAGCGTACGGTGATTAAAGCGCTAGCTGTTAGAGCAGATCGCGTGCGGTTTAAAGCGTGGGTATCACCCCAAACACATGTTGGAGGTGGAATATAGATCCCAAATAGTATTTTGGTTGCAGTGGCGGATGTAAGGGGGAGAAGGCAGGAACTCAAACCCCTTCCCCGAAATATCTGAGTGCGTATAGTAAATGCATCGCTGGAGGCTTTCCGAGGTAGTGACGGATTGACGGGGAATCCAGTACGCTTACAAGACACTGCAATCACTCGAACGATTTTATTTCATGGATAGGTTCATGGCATGTTTCGTATTAGATGTTGGCATCAGTTCGCGATACTTGATCCCCGCCTTAATGTACCCGTCGAGCCTCTCAAACCCTAGCACGGAACGCGACGCCTCGGTCACTAGTTAACTGAAGTGCCTCTAAATATCAGGAGTCGATTTCTTGCGAATCTCACATGTTCATTTTTCTCGCTCCGATCGGCTGATCTCTCTTTCATTAGTCGACCTTTCTGCAAGACGTCCCTCAATGTTTGAAGATCTGAAACAGGAAGCTCTGCCGATGGGCCAATCAGATCTCTGTCCCCAGGGGCGCCGCCGAGGAATTTTTCCAGAGGGGGACGGACCCGGGTTAGTGCTGACCGGGGGAGACGAATTTTGACCATGTTCGGTATCTGACAGCATTGATGAAGATGGACCCAAAATTTTTTGGGGGATATCCCCCTCTGGTTGGAGAACAGGGGGGACGCGTCCCCCCGTCCCCCCCGCTTTCGGCGCCCATGCCTGTCCCATACGTCTCGCCTGAGTCGTCTACTCCTATTCCTCGGAATTTTCGGTTTTAAATACAGATGTTTAGGAATTCGAAGAAATACTTCCCTTCTCTCCTTTTAGGGCGACGGTGAACAAGAAGCACCTTACGTGAAGATACAGAAAAGAAAACACAGATGTCGATTTGCATTTCCGACGACCTCTGGGTACGTTTTGCAAACTGTCTCGACGCAAGATCATTTAATATTGCCTCCCCCGTCTTTTCCCAGTGTTTGGGTGTGTCACAATCCAAACCAGCGAAAATGTTGTAGTGACTAATGTGTTGCGAGCGGTACTTTGTTTAGGCGCCAAACTTGTACCTTTCTCACCCCTCCAATTTGCGGATATTTTGCTAAGGTGTGCACTGAACATGAAAGCTGGGAGCACCCGGTGGCAACTTAAGCTGCCATATTTTCTGGTATACTGGTCGTTATTCCGGTGGTATGCCACGACAACTCATGCCAGCTTCTGCCAACTTAGCCTAAGGCAACTTAAGTTGCCATAGGCACTCGCCTTAAAGGGAATGTGGCACCTTGGTCGAATCCTGGAATTTAGTGTTATTAGGCGCACTTTTATTCAAAAATAATGAAACCACTCACGACTTCTCTGAAAAATGTACAATAAGCTTAATATTTGTTTTTTAAAAATACTCCTCTAGAAAAAGAAATAAATATCAGCTTGTGGATGATGTCACGATCTGGCAACCACTACCATACTTGAAACGCTTCAAGGGCTTCGATTGGCTGATGCTCATCGTGACGTCAGCATATGTCGTCACACGGACGTATTTTTACTGGAATTCGGGACTCCATTTTGCTGCGCTCTGATAAGCAAAACTCTTCCGATCCCATCCAGATTCAGAGGGAGCTTGTTGTGGTGCAGGTCGTAAGACACCACTTGAAACATTTTATGATGCTTCGCTTTCCGTTCGCGGGCGCTCATTTTTCGAAAACAACACAAATTGACTTCTTCAAGCTAATCATGCTTTCACAAATCATGCTTTCAAACTCACCATACATGTCAAGAATTGTAAACACGGTATGTGTCTCAGACAGGCAAGCTCGAATATTCAGCGAGGAAAGCAGGCCTCTCTGAACCGGCATGACAAAATCAATATTTGTTGCCTGGGTGCATGTCTATGAGGGACCCTTCTTATCAATCACGCTAAAGTGAACAGCAGTGCGTGTGGGACTTGTACTGCAATTTTTAATAATTAAATTCAGTGTTTTACCGCCAGACAAGCGATGCAGTCATACGTTGTTCAAGCTTGATACAGACAGGACGCAAGACCAGCATACTCAATCGGCCCTGGAGACTCAGCGCCGCTCAGAAGGCCGTGAAACGATGCCCAGCGGCAGCACCATTGTGGCCAGCGTGACGCAATACGCGGCAACTTGTGCAACATTTGTTCTTGCTTCGAGATTATGGAGAGTACAGATCTGTTGAAATGGTGTCATTTTGTAGGCAATAGACGTGCCAATCAGCATGTATGTTTGTCAAATTTTTAATTTGTCATTCCTAGCAGCAGGAAGCAATTTGGCTCAAAAATCATGTTTTTCCTCAGCAAACTATTCATTTTCACCAGCACGAAAAATGATCAAATAAACTTTGTTTGGCCTGATTCGTGATCACGGGGTGCCAAGACATTAGAAATTGCCCGGGGAGCGGGGATCAAAAATAAAAATGCAAAATCAACCCACCCTAGTACCTATGAGGTTTGTAATGCCACGACCCATGATCAATAAATTATATTTAACAAAACAAAAAATGGTTTATATAATGATATGCTGACCATAAATTCAGTCAAACCAAAGTGTCAGAAGTATCTCCCGAATGGATTTCACGCAGTTCTATCTCTGTGCAAGGAGTGAGGAAAAGCACCCCTCACGCCCATTCGCCTTCACATACGCCCCTGCTAGACGCGTAACCTTGTCATACCCTTCCAACCAATTGTATTTATTGCGCTTAATTAGGCAGACAATGGAAAATTGGCATAGCAGCAGCCGCTCGTCGCGCCGCGCAAGCCATTGCGCATGCGCCAGCAGTCGAACGTGGGGCCGCCGGGAGGCCCGCACTCGGCACACGAGGAACGAAGCGCCGACCGAGCGCTTCATCAGCGGCAACCTGTTCTGGAACTCCGCCAATCAACCTTCAAATACGGTGAGCTTCTGAAGCGGATAATTAGCGAGCTCGGCTCCCAAGAAAAAGTTTTGCGTTACAGTTGACCCTGGGTTTGTTAGGAAAGCAACGTATATTCGGCAGATTTTCACGGTCTTCGCAATAAATCAGCGTTTCACTGCTTTTCTGTTTTCTCGTGATCACTCACCAGCATAACAAAACCCTTGGCTTGTGTTTCATGCTTCGACGGAAGGGATCTGCGGAGTTGGTTAAATTGTCTGGTGCAACGACTCCCACCCTTGCTTTCCCTCCTCCAGCAAAGACCATTGTGATTGAAATATCTGCCACCGACCTCCCATTCCTTGCTTTCCCTCCTGCAGCAAAGACCATCGTCATTGATATATTTGCCTCTAATCCCCACTCAATGCTTTCCGTCCTCCAGCAAAGGCCATTGTCATTTAAATATCCGCCACTAATTCCCCCTCCCACTCCCTGCTTTCCTTCCTCTAGCAAAGACCATCGTAATTGAAATATCTGCCACTAACCCCCTACTCCGTGCTTTCTTTCCTCCGGCAAAGTTAATCGCCTGTGAAATATTTGCCACCAAGTCTCACTCCTTGCTTTCCTTCCTCCAGCAAAGATGGTCGTCACTGAAATATCTGCCACTAGCCCCCACCCCTTGCTTTCCTTCCTCCATCAATGATCATTGTCATTAAAATACATGCCACTGACCCCCACCTCCAGCTTTCTTTCCTCCTGGAAAGATCATCTTCAGTGAAATATCTGTCATTGACTTGCAATACCTGAACTAACAGCAATGAGTCAAAACTCAAGGGGAGCGCATTCGACTTTTAGGCTTACTTATTCCCACTCAACGACGTAGAAAATACAACGGAAGTGATTTTCCGGTCAGCGTCACATAAAGACAGGCTTAAAGCAAAAATTGATAGATAAAAATACAAATAGGCTATGTAAATAGGCGTCCTGAAGTTACCTACAGACATTTACATCCCTAGCGGACCCAATGTTGAAAACAAGGAAGATCGACCTATCACGGACGTCACCACCAGGGGAGCCCCGCAGATTCAAATGTATTTCGTCAAGGGTTCATTCACACTGATGTGGCTTTTCATAATGGCACGTCGCGTTGTAAAACCTGAAAAGTACGTACAAAATGGGTCAGGGAGAAGAGCACAGTAAGAGCTACACATATTCTATTAAAATACAGCAGCCGTGGCCATATAAGCAACAATACATCACACAACATACGCATTTTCACTGCCAGGTAATGAACATGTTCTTTGACGCAGTTCTAAATGGTCTCGTTCTGTCAAAGTTTAAATAGCTAAAAAGCTTGACACCGCGATAACATAGTCGTCGTCTGTCCGCTTCTGTCCTGATGCGCGGTAGAGTCAGTTGGTTTGATCATCGTGTGTGATGTCCGTGTGCAGCAGTCGCTCTAATTCCGATAGTGCTGGCAATGGACAGCGGCTGCCCCATCTCTATGGCCTGGTACGCCGCACATTGAGAGTGATATTGCACTAGCTGCTCTGCATTGAGCCATCGCAGTTAAGTAAGTACTGGGGATACATGGTCGCCTCTCCACTTGCCGGTCACCATCCTCGCGCCAAAGCTGATAATTATTTTTGTATTCGTCGGGTTTGTGTAGCATTACAAGAGCCACAAATGCTGATAGTATACCGCACGATTGAAATCACGAGCCCTTGAACCAAACTGCTGTCCTTTTCCCAACCCAAAAATTATCATTTCTTGGGACTCAGCCAAGTTCTGACAGAACTAGGAGCAAGGTGTTTCACTGACGATTCCCTTCAAATTCTCCCTGTGAAGACATTCTAACCCAGGTGTGGAGAATTGTATACTTTTGGGGATATACGAGCACCCTTAGAAGTCAGAAAAACATCCCTTGGCTTTGGGAAGCGCCCCTAAGACATTTAAATTCCATTTGAGTCAAGCTCACCGGCAGGGCCCATAATAAAAGGAGACATACGCACTGAGTTGCCTTTCACGTCTTAGATCAGTGTTTCCCAGCTTTATGGGCATATTTAAGCCTTTCCACCCCCTTCCATCCTCAGAGTTTTTTTGGCTAGTCAGGAAAATATTTCTAAATATATATTTTTATTTTTCGGAAGGATTTTCTTAACCATCGAAGAAGTTCCTTCCGAACGGACCAAAACGCTAAACAATATTGTTTATTGGTGAACAAAGAGAGCTTAGCTGACCATAAGGGACCAGCTAGTCAGAGATGGGACCTGCTAGCTAAAGAGAGCCTAATGATCACAAAATACTTGCTGGTATCTGAGAGCTCCCTGTAACTAGTACAGATAACCATATTGAATGAAACCACCAGGACACTCCGAAGCTGCTTAAGAGGTGTCCAGCTAACTGCTGACTAAAACAGCTTTTCAATCGATAGTGGGGTCTACGGTCAATTGTGAATCCAATAGTTTTCAAAGAGTCTTACAGTTACAGAGACTTCTTTTGATAGTCACAGTAGACCCTGCTGGCTACAAAAGACCCTGTGAGGCACAATGACATTGTCCCTTAAAAGGAGGGCCCAGCTAGTGAAACAGTGTCCTGCTGGTTGTGGAATGTCCTGTGGGTTGCAATGGGCCCTACTGGCTATAGGTTATAGGGGGGCAAAGGGGGGGCCTCAATAGCCATAAAAGGTTTTGCGGATTACAAAATTGTCTGTCTATGTCAAATACGCCTATTAACTACAGAGGTCTGTGATGAACTTAAAGGGCCTACAGAGCCCTCAGTCCCACCTACTAGAGAGGGACGTGATGAAGATAGAGAGTCCTACGGAGAAAAGGCTGTCCTACAGGTTCAAAGGCTCCTCTATTAACGAGGGCCCTGATAGTGGGCCCTGCAGTCTAAAACGTCCCAGCTTGCCACAATTGCCTTCTCACTTCAGAAGGGCCCAGCTGGTCTGGCAGGGATCTACAGGATATAGGACCTTGCGAGTTGCAGTGGGCCCTGCTGGCCGAAGAACCCTGCTGAACATATTGAGTTTATCGGTTAAAGAGGGCCCAGCTGACCAGAGAGGATCCTTTTGCCAACAGAGGACCTAGGAGGCCACATCGGTTCAGCGGACCCTCTTATTTCAAAGGGTTCCGATGACCAAAAGGGGCTTTCTTATCACAGAATGGAGTGCTAGAGAGGGCTTAAGAGGGCCCTGTCTGACATGAAGTTCCACGGCGAGTTACAGAGCATAGTGTGGCACGTCTCGTCAAGGGTACCCTCCGGGCGCTCAGTAGGGCCGCTGTTCCCTCACGGGGCCGCCGCCCCAGCCGCCTCTCTTTGGCTGCGCCTCTGTAGGAGACCAGCTGACCAGAGAGGGGTCTGCTGACGACGGAAGGCCCTACGGAGAACAGTTGGCCCTACTAGTTCAGATGCTCTCCTAGTTAAAGAGAGCGTGCTAGGGTTGCCCCGTAAGCTAAAAATGTTCATGATAGCCACAATGGCCTTCTCACTTAGAAGGCCCAGCTAGTCAGACAAGACTTTACTGGATATAGGACCCGACGACTCGCAGTGGGCCCGCTGTCCTAAGAGCCTTGTTGGCCATTCGACCAAAGACAATTAAATCAAAATGTACCCATCCCCAAATCAAAGAGGGTCCATTACAAGACCTTCAAAATTTTTTGACTAGTGGGGAGGCCCCTACGATTTCCTTTAAAATTTGCATGTGGACTCAGCTTGGAGTTCTGTTTAATCTATCTGAAAACCGTCCTTTTGCACTGATAAATAAGGACTATTTGGCGCCCCCTAAGGCAAAGGACCTTTAATTTCATTGCCAAAATATGAACGGATTTATTTCAAAAACAGCACAAAAAAGCTCCTGTTTGGGCAAAGATAATTCAACAAAAATGTCCCCAAAAATAAAAGGGGCCCTTTAAAAGCCCTTAGAAGTGTTGACCCAAACTTGAATTTCAGTGTTCAAATATGATCGGATTCATTAAAAAAAATATCATAAGAAAACCCTTCTTTGGTCGAAGAAAATCCAATCAAAATGCTTTCCCCAAAATCATAGGGTTTCTCCTAAAAGCCTTTAAAAAATAGGGACCCCATTGGGAGGCCCCTACGCTTTTTAAAAGTTTGCATGAGAACTGAGCTTGGGGTCCTCTTTAATCTGGCTGAAAGACCCCCTTTCTGGATCGATAAATAGTGGCTATTAATGAACAACTCTAAAAAAGGGGCTATTCAAAATAGGGTCTTGGGTCAAACAGGAGCTTTCTTGTTATGTGTTTTTTTAATGAATCCGTTCATATTTTGACAAATTCAATGTCCCTTTCCTTAAAGGAGCTATCCTTAATAACCCTTATTTATCAATGCTGAGACCACATGCAAATTTTAAAGAAAATCGTAGGGGCCTCCCCATTGGGCCAATTTTTTAACGGACTTATAAGGGACACTATTTAATTTTGGGTGACGATTTTGATTGGATTGTCTATGGCCAAACAATAGGTTTGTTATAATCTGCTTTTAAAATGAATCCGTTCATATTTGGCCAATGCAATTCAAGGCCCCTTACCTCCCCATTGGGTCAACATTTTAAAAGACTTCTAAGGGGTCCCCTTTGATTTTGGAGGAAAAAGGTTTGATTGAATTGTCTTCGGCCAAGTGACGCCTCATCTTCGTTGTGTCTTCACAAATTTCGTCGGGAAATTGAGGGCGGCTCTTAAAGACTTGTGAATATCTGCTGGCATATCTGCTAAATCCCTGATTAATACCTGCTAACTTCAGTTATATTAGGTTTGGGAGAGGCAAATAAGTCGAGGAGAAGAGAAAAAACTTCACGTGGTGAGAAATATGGCGACAAGATGATCGCTTTTGATATGCTCGCTCGCTCAAAAACAGTTTTATACATTATGAGGATCAAGAGCCAATATTTATACTGAGGTTGACTGGTTCAGTTGAGTCATCAAAACCTTGCTTACAAACTAAAGATGAGCCGGGGCAAAAGTCCGACAGCTTTGGGGGAGGGGGCCAAAAGCATGGTTTTCCCCGAGCCTTTTCATTTGCGCGGTGGAGGTAAATACCTCCCCCCTGGGTCCGCCACTGCGCTTTACACCATTGCAGCTGGCGGTCCGGCGCCGGAGAACATTCCAGCCCTGACGCTGTGTGGCGTAACCCCGCGCGGAGCAGTGCAGGGGATTCCCTGGGCTACCCGGAACGCTTACGAGGCGCAGGTGCGGCCAGCATCTGACCTCGAAACGAGTGCCGGACTGCCAACAGACTCCGTCCCAGCCGGTGGTGAAACGATGGCCAGCAAGGCGCCGCTCAGGAGGGGCTTCCATTGGGATTTCGAGCTGACCGTGCCAATATGGAATTTGCGTTATGATACGAATAAGTAATCGGAAATACTTAGGCATCAGTGTCTTCACACCTCGAAAAAATGTTGATATACATTTTCCCCGTTGTCTCCACTTATGGGTTCGTAAGTTCCTACAACCCCACAACCCCCCCTCTCCCCACCAAACAGCACATGCATTCAATCACAAGTCATTATCATCCTCGCGTGGCAATCACGGTGATTAAAAACTAAAAATAAGACTCCACATCATGTAGAAGGCACGGTATGGAATCCAGCAACTCGTGGCGGCAGCAACATCGAGACCAGGCGCCAGGCATCGCCAACCCATGCACCAGGCCTCGCCAACCCATTGCACCAGGCCTCGCCAACCCATGCACCAGGCCTCGCCAACCCATGCACCAGGCCTCGCCAACCCATGCACCAGGCCTCGCCAACCCATTGCACCAGGCCTCGCCAACCCATGCACCAGGCCTCGCCAGCCCATGCACGAAGCATCTCCAACAGAGGGCAGCACCACCACCACAGCACAGCGGACCAACTATCACACGGCGGACCACCGACGGCAAGCGCCAGTAATGAAAATAAATGAACGACCTGAGAGCTTACGACTATGTAGACACTATATATATATATATATATATATATATATATATATATATATATATATATATATATATATATATGGTGATATAGGTGAACACACAGAAAGTTATTTAAGTTATATTTAATTTACAAACGTTTCACTGTTGTATGTACAGCTTCATCAGTGTAATACCAAATTATAAAAATATCAATATCAAACTACAAAGTTCAGCACACAGCAGGACACAATATTTCAAACTCATAAATTTTGGAATCCAGCAACTCGTGGCGGCAGCAACATCGAGACCAGGCGCCAGGCATCGCCAATCCATATGCCAGTCCTCGCCAACCCATGCAATCGGGTCGGTTCAGAAGTTTGAGTTTGAAATATTGTGCCCTGCTGTGTGCTGAACTTTGTAATTTGATATTGATATTTTTATAATTTGGTATTACACTGATGAAGCTGTACAACAGTGAAACGTTTGTAAATTAAATATAACTTAAATAACTTTCTGTGTGTTCACCTATATCACATTATGTCTGTGATAACCCCATATATATATATAAAAAAAAAATATATATATATAAGATATAAAGCTGCTAGAGAACATTGGCGGATCCAGAAAATTTATTTGACTTAGATGCGGAGGGTCGGCACAACATTCTCAAGTGTGAAAAACATTGCGTATGTATGGGTGTTGTTTTTCTTTAGAAATTAAGGTTTTGAGTGACGCATCTTGACGCGTTTTATTGGTCCGCTCAGAGCCTGTTCATTTTCCACTCACTGGGGCCAAACCCTAGCCCAGTCCTTACCAATCGGGACCACCCATAGAATAGCCCAGCACGGGGCGAACTCAGCAACTGATCTACCCAACTCAAGGCACCCGTCTTCTTTTTAGGGCAACAGCGGCCCATGAGGGATCAATCGGATCACTTAACTACCTAATCAGAACAGTATGAGACTAAAAAGCCAGGCATGAGACTTTGATCCACAAGAATAACCTCCCAAGACACAACTTAATTAGTTGAAATTCATTATCTCCCCGTAAGCTATGTCGGTCCATTTAGTCCCCAGAAACCATGTCCCTCGTGGCAGCCCGCCACTCCTTCGTGAAAATCCTGAATCCGTCGCTAACTGTGACCTGCAACTGTACCCCTTTTGTAACTCTCACCCCAGTAGGAGGTGTTTGAACTTCTCCCTCAGAATTTTCCGACGGCAGCAGAAAACGGCGGCAGCAAGCCCCGCGGTACTTGGTCCACCTTTACTCTGATCGATTCCACAGCTTTTCCGAAAATGTTACGCTTGCGTCATCTCAGGTCATGCCACCAGGCCAGATCAAGTCACCTTACCTACAAAAATGTTTCAAGTGGCAGCGGTGAAAGCAGGCTTAATCTATTAACCTGATATTTATATCACATAATGGCAAGCCCGAGTACCACACGTTGCGGTAACGGGATTTCCGATATCGATGGCCAAGAGTCAGGTGTGGGTTAAGACCTTTCGACTGGAAATGCAGGGGAAAACGGGAATTAGCCGGAAAAGGGCTATATTTTTGTAGGTGTGGCTTAGAACACCCTCCTTTTCTTCATATTTTAGTATCTTACGCTTGGGTCACTCTCCGGAGTCGTGTTGCAAGTTTGAACCTGTGACCCCTGAGAGGTCATCTGGGTCTACTTAAGCAGGTTTTTAGACTTGGGGCAATAACTTCGCAGGAAATGATGATAGAGCCTTCATTTTGATATAATTACGTTCGGATCACCATTGAAAGTCGTATGTATGCGATAGTGACCTTGACCTGTCCTTAGGTCGTGCAACTTTTATGCTTTGATCTAATATGGTCACATTATCATGCATCATTCGATTGGCTGTGACGAGAGGAAGCAAATGACGCCTAAAAATTGGCTGTAGCTGAAACCAGTCAGACGCTAGAGCCATGAAACCCTTCTTTAACTTTTCACCCTCCTTGACCTGTCATGACCTGAAAATTCACCTGAGCAAAAGAGTAAAAGAGAGAGCAAAAGAGAGCAAGGTATTTTTCATTAATTCTTATGGGCTTTACGGCATCAGCGTCCGCGTTTTCGTCATCCCGCAAATGAGCCGATACCGAGGGGGTGTTTGAAACCCTCCCCATCTGGGGCGAAGGTGGCTCGAAGGCCCGCTAGGGCAGCTGTAAGAGCCTGACTTTTGAAGAAACTGACAATGTAAAACTAAAAAAGTAACGAAAACATGTTTTGAGTTCTGGCTAAATCGGAAAATATACATTATCACCGAAATATTGAGTCAACCCATAAAATCAAGAAGACAAAAAGATCCGCCCCCAACACTTCCAACATCATGTACCTCTTCCGATTTCTTAAAACAAAAATTATGGTGTTTCCATTGTCTCGATTTTTTATTTATCCAGCTGTTGAGATCTGCACCTCGCCATCCGGCTCCAGCACACGTCTAGTGACGTCACGGTGAAATCCACTGCGCCGCGGTCAGGCAGCTCCGCGCGGCTCGGCGCCGGCCGCGGCAGGAGACGGTGCGGAGAGCTGCGCGTGAGAGCTTCTATCGCCCGGCGGCTCTAGAAATCCTCGGTGACAGACTGCCAAGACAGCGAATTTCTTCAACCGCGGTAGCTTCCACGTCAGCCGCCATGAGCATTCACCATCTGACGCTGGGCCTGGTGCTGGTGCCGGTGGTGGGAATTGTGCTCGCCTTCCTGATTGTGTTTGTGTGTAAGGCCCTGGACGTGTGTCAGCCAGCGGAAGGTCCGTACGCCCACCTCGGTGGCGATGGCGAGCGGGAGCACACGCGGCGCTGGCAGCTGCGGCAGAAGCTGCCACTGACGCGACCTGGGAAGCCGGCAGCTGCAGACCCGGAGACAGGAGCTGCCTCCAGCTCAGCCCAGTCCAGCGGCTCAGTCCACTGCGCCCCGCCGCAGGCTGTACGCGTGGTGAACAACGTCGCTTCGTGAACATCTGTCAGAAGTGAAGAGACTTCAGTGTTTCATCACCCACGAACCCTTTCTTGGCGATTGTGTGAGCAGCTCGTGCACATGACCGTGGGAGAACATGGTCCGGCGTTCCTAGCCACTGTACGCTCACTGTCTAACGTTAGCTTCCAAGCGATTAAGGCTATGTAGGTATATCATGCGCGCTGACTCTCCTTTCTCGGGCCGCATGCCGTGGTCGGTAGTGTTCTGGGTACAGTTACCCGCAACCATGACACGCATCTACAGCTAAATGGTCTTCGACTCCTCCAGAGGACAGTTTTTCTGCACGAGCCGATGTACATCAGAAACACCGGCTTCTGTTGGTTGGATGAGTATTAAGTACGCCTCCTACCGGTCTTCAGACGCCCGCGACTGAACTGGACATTAGCTGGCGCAGCATCGAGCGCGTGTGTACGGCGCGCGTTGAGAATTCTCACCCAGGACAATCTTTTGCCAGAGCTGAAGCTTTATCCCCGCGCCGCGCGCCACAGGATCGCATCGCTGAGCGAGCGCGACGGTGCGGGGCCCGGGGCGGAATTTCCAGCCGACTGGCGCCCGCACCAGCCGGAGCGCGTTGTGCGCACTGGCCGTGAAGCCGGCGCGTCCGCAGGGGCGGCGCCGACCGCCGCTGCCGACGGCGCCGGGTGGAGGCCGTCCCTTACTGGACTGCATGTTATACAGGGTGATGTTGTTCCTCTATTTGGGTGCAGATATGGTGTGAGAGAAGACAATGCTGCAGTGTGTCTTGGTGTCCTAGTTAGGAGGACTCGGGGCACCCCTGTCGCCCACTTTGGACTCCACAGTAGGACGTCTCCTGCAGCACACCCTTTGTCTCCATTCCAGCCCCGCTCCGCTGGAGTGGAGCTCACCCACCCGTTAGCGTGGCGCCTGTTACCAACACAGTGCAGTTGGAAAATATTTTCCAACTTATCTCGGGAGGTGACAGACGATGGAAATGACCCTCAGCAGGTTATTTTTACTTTGACAGTCTTGAAACGGCTTTTAGGCCAAGCTGACTTGTTGAAAATGCATGCGTTCAATATTGTGATCCGTGGCTTTACATTCCACACGCGAAAGTCGTGAAAGGAAGTTATAATTTATACTTCGGCATGTGTACTGCACTGTATATTCATATTAGTGCCTATGCTTCAAGATTGTTGTTGTTTTCAGTTCCTCCTACCTCTTAGCACGGCAAATCTGTTAATAAAGTTAACATTCCGTGCCGGCTGGTTTAAGCGTGACGTCACCAACGTACCGAAAGCTGGATGTCCCGTCATTGGCAGATCCAAGGTTTCCGACAGGGGGGCAATTTGGTCAGGGGTCGCCATTTGGGCCAAGGGCGCTAATTCCTAAAGTGTGAACTATCTGGGATGCGCCAAGTTGCATCGAGAGGCGCCAATACATGCATCCTGGGGGGATGGGGAGGGGTGGGAGAGGAAGTTTTAAAGGGGCACCGGGCCGTCTCAAGGGGAGCCGGAGCCGTTGCAGAGCGGAGGGAGGGAGGCCCGATGGGTCGACCGGGGGTGGAGATGGGTACGTGCCCCCTCCCCGCACCCGGGATACGCCTTTGAGTCGCGTGTAGCATGTGGAGTTCACGATAAGATCCACCCATGTTCATGAGAAGTTTGCGGGGTCTATTGGTTATGCAAACCCAAACACTGTACTGCGCAAAAACATACGGCATGAATGCCAGTAAACGCCAAACCTAGCGAGCGAATTCGCGTGAATTACAGTTATGAACATGATAAGCCACTAAAAACTCATAAGACGCAGCAGAAATTTATATCGCCGATTCTTTGTACACGAGCATGAACAGAGCGTTTTTAGCCGCATTTGGTCGAGCGAAATTTTATCATTTGACGTACTATCAACTTAAGGTCCAGGGATACCACCTTAACCTGCAAGAAGCGTTTGCAATGTCTCAGTGGTCAGTATTTGTCCACATTTGCAACAACCTTGCTTCTCACACTGATGCGAGTCCGAGGGTATTTCATTAACCCTCGCCCCACCGGGGGCCATCGATGGCCCCCTAAGGTTTTTTCGGGATAGCAGAAAAACGACAAAACACAGCACCGCGGTTGAGGGCTCTATCTCTCACCTCATCATTTTCCCACCATCCCTGAAAATGTTTACCCCGGGTCACCCAAAGGTCAGGTCACCAGGCGAGGTCAACCAAGGTCACCTCACTTCAACTTTGAAGCTCTATAAGAGCTACATTTCTTAGTTGATCAATTTGAAACTTGCTACACTTCATGACCCTTCCAGGGTCTACAACGTGTATATCCGGAATTTTTCGATTTCGTGACCTGAGGTCAGGTCACGAGGCGACCTCTCCTATTGGAAAAGCATGAGGAAAAGCTGTATCATGATATAAAAGCCACACAAATGATTGAAAATACTCAGACTGCTCAGAACAGCGTTTTTTGAACACCTTTTTTACGGATCCCACGGGTCACATTGGCCCTTTGACTTTTCCAAGGTCATCCAAGGTCACCAGGGGTCAAATACAGTATTTTTAAAATAATTTTTGACCTAATTAAGCTAGAGCGCTAAAACAAACACCATCGTGTTTGTCTTGTCACTGGCTTTCATTTGATATACGGCAAGGTCACTTTCTGACCTTCCGTGACCTCAGGTCATATTAGGTCACGAGGTGACCTCTGGAGGTCAAACCACTGGCGGGAGGTCTTTACGTTCCAAATAGCGGAAAAATGTCTGGCAAATTTTCTATCAAATGTACTTAACCAGATCTCAATAGATCTAATGGCATATGAGTAATGCCCAGTTTTCTTAAGCATTGCATATTTGAGTGAAAATAGCCTATCGTGACCTTTCTTGACCTCTGGAGGTCAAACCATTGACCTGAGCGCTTAAACATGCGAAGCAATTTCGTACTGAATTCACGCGAGCTTTCTAATGCACTTTGCAGATTTGCGCTAACCCTCCATATTTTCGGAGTTAGAGGGGGCATCGATGGCCCCCGGTGGGGCGAAGGTGGCGCCGGACCCTCGGTGGGGCGCGGGTTAAACTGCTGCTTGCGCTCGTTCAACTGCCGTGAGCTCAAGGATAATACACGGGACACAAACACAGGAGACATCGTGACGACTTATGCAGGTTCGTTCCTGAATTGGACTGGGGATTATATGGTGGCGACCCATATGGTGACACACGACGGCATGAAAGGAGAGACAAAGTATCGCAATGTCAGTTGTTACGTCGGCATTTAACTCTAAGGTAAGTTGACACAAAAAGACGACGCCGGAAGTATAAGTGATGATAAGCCACCGCCATAACTGGTGCACTGGCAGCCTCGCTGCGACTCCGGCCGTTGACGTAAGGCCCAGGGTTCACGCGTGGACTGCAGTGGACGCGGGGAATGAGGGCTCGGGGCTCTCACGGGAACTGCAGCTGACGCGGGGAGTGAGAGCCCACGCGTGGGCAGCAGCTGACGCGGGGAGTGGGAGCTCAGGGCTCACGCGTGGGCTGCAGCTGACGCGGGGAGTGAGAGCTCAGGGCCCACGCGTGAGCAGCAGCTGACGCAGAGAGTGATAGCTCAGGGCTCACGTGCGGACTGCAGCTGACGCGGGGAGTGAGAGCTCAGGACTCACAAGTGGGTGGAGCTGACGCAGGGAGTGAGAGCTCAGGGCTCACGCGTGGACTGCAGCAAACGCAGAGAGTGAGAGCTCAGGGCTAACGAGTGGGCAGCAGCTGACGCGGGGAGTGGGAGCTCAGGGCTCACACGTGGACTGCAGCTGACGCGGGGAGTGAGAGCTCAGGGCTCACGCGTGGGCTGCAGCTGACGCAGAGAGTGAGAGCTCAGGGCTCACGAGTGGGCTGCAGCTGACGCGGGGAGTGAGAGCTCAGGGCTCACACGTGGACTGCAGCTGACGCAGAAAGTGAGAGCTCAGGGCTCACACGTGGACTGCAGCTGACGCAGAAAGTGAGAGCTCAGGGCTCACGCGTGGGCTGCAGCTGACGCGGGAGTGAGAGCTCAGGGCTCACGAGTGGGCTGCAGCTGACGTGGGGAGTGAGAGCTCAGGGCTCACGAGTGGGCTGCAGCTGACGTGGGGAATGAGAGCTCAGGGCTCACGAGTGGGCTGCAGCTGACGCGGGGAGTGAGAGCTCAGGGCTCACGTGTGGACTGCAGCTGACGCAGAGAGTGAGAGCTCAGGGCTGACGAGTGGGCTGCAGCTGACGCGGGGAGTGAGAGCTCAGGGCTCACGTGTGGACTGCAGCTGACGCAGAGAGTGAGAGCTCAGGGTTCACGCGTGGACTGCAGCTGACGCGGGGAGTGGCGGCAGAGCTGCTATTTTGACGTTATCATGTCTGTCATGCAGTCGAATAGAATGATATCGAATCAAATATGATAATATCGAATGATATAGTCGAGTCGAATGATATTCATTATCGCCATGCTTTGCGGGCCTTGACCTGATCCAACTCGGACCAATTCTAAGATCTAACCTAACACTGCTATATTGATCGCCTTCGATCGACCAATCGATCCGCCTTGTTGAGATTACCGTGGTGCTTATTCATTTCCTATCGCTCTCCTCAGTCAGGATTTACGGTTAACAAATCCGATCTCACAATCATCGTTCCTGGGTGGGCGGGGACTCTTATCTAGTCATTTTACCTGGTTGGCGGGCAAACTTAGTTACCGGAACGTGCTGAACTCGTTTGTTATTAAACATTACTGTCGTCCTTGTAAGGTCACTTGTGTGTCCGGATAGGGCGCATCACCCAGACCAGGCGGCGCCAGTTTTGGACGGGAAAACCTACCAGGTGGGTGCCAAATCCTATCGCAGGGGCGCCCACACTACCTGCATGCTGGGGGGTGGGGGCGGGGGGGACGGGAAAGCGACATTTTAGGGGCGCTGTAAATCTTTCAGGGGGTGATGTGATCATTTCAGGAGGCGCCGATGGTGGATCGGGGGAGGGTAAGTGCCTCCCAGGGTCCACCTATGCATCAAACTGAAATTTCTATGTTGTCATTTTTGGATATACCTACTCTGACCTTTTGCAATATCCACATAAACCTGACCGAAAAAACCTAGCTTTTCTGTAAGTCTTTGGCAGGCTATTTTGATGCCGCTTCCAGGTTCACAGCGCGGTTTTCGCGAGTTTGCGAGGTGGGTACCCGCCGAGCTCGTTTTGGCAAAGTTATTTCAAGAGCACAGGCGCGTGTTAAAGGGAATGTGGCACCTTCATAACGTGATTTGAACTGAAATAGCCGGGTTGTAAAGCAAGTCGGAAACCCGGTACTCAGTGCATATATCATTTGTCTTGGAATTCGAGATTTCCGTACAAAAAAGCTAAAAGCTACCTGAAATATACCCCTCATGTACCTACCCTTAGCAGCAGGCCACAGTTGTCGTGGCTGTTGGTATGACGACATATGCTGACGTCACGGTGAGTATCTGCCAATCGAAGCCCTGGAAGCGTATTGAATATGGTAGTGGTTGCCAGATCATGACATCATCCACAGGCAGATCTTTATTTCTTTCCCTAGAGGAGCACTTTAAAAATAAAAATATTGAGCTTATTGTACACTTTTCAGAGAAATCATGGACGCCTCATTGAATTTCGGCTAAGAGTTACCTTACTTACACTAAATTCCAGGATTTGACAAAGGTGCCACATTCCCTTTAACCCTCCCCAGACCAGTATAACTGGGATGCAGCCCTCCAGGTCTCCGCCTTGTCGAACACTGATGCATACCAAAGTGTATTGGACAGCAGAAACATAGACAGCATACTCCTCATGAACCAAGACAAACTTCAGACCGATGGCAAATTGTCGATGAATGCCTCGGGTTTCATTTAGGCTTTTGCCAAGATTTTCCCCGGGGCAGTTTCAGGCTCCGGTCTCTTCCCTGCGGCACGTGCGGTGCGCTGGGACCGCCCAGAGAGCTCTGCAATGTCCCCAGTCTGATTGTGCCAGTACTCCGACCCGCCGTACCGTGACCGTTTTCGGCGACAGGTCGTGACAATTCTTGTAGCTGCACAGGAAATGAGCCGCCACTCGGCGAAACTAACGACCTCCGGACTTTATTGTGGCACTACCACATATGCAGTCAACATACTCTTAGAGGAAATGGTTCCATTCATTTACAGGTTGTATGACACATAGTTATTGTGAGCCATTTCCACTGGTACTTTGCGTGGTCTTGTGTACACCCGCTTCAAGGTGACTTATATAGAGTGCGATGTGCGCTGCAGTCTCGTGGGAAAACAGTATGCACGATGCAGGCTCAGACGCAGCAACAGACTGGGCAGTGGGGGTCATCGACGTCCGAGCAGTAACCAGAGCTATTAGGTACACGCCAGAGCTCAGTGTCCAAGGTTGAGACAGTGGCCGATGACTGATCATAATCGACCCCGCCGTACGTAATCAGCATCCCACTATCGGATCTCAGCCAGAGATATGCGGCTCCGGGATGTGGAGAGGATGACGAGTGGGGTGGAGTGAACAAAAATCAGACAATATTTATCGTTACTTAACATGTTTTTTTCTATTGCGCGTGACCTTACCTGACTCGTAGTTGAAATAAGTTTGAAAATCGGACCACGGTACCCGTAACGATTTTTTTGGCATTGATACATAGACGCTTGGGAAGTTTTTCGGGGTCCCAGTCTCCATAGGAAATGATTGGTGCTACTGTACGGTGGTTCCGGTGCTTGCTGTTAGAGACAACGAGCAATTTGGAGCACCCCAAACATATTTGAGGTGGAAAGTCTCTCCCAGCTATGGGGTAGGTTGATGTCTGTTGCATGTTAGACTTGTGCCAGACTCACCAACAAATCCTTATGAAGCTTCATAGATTTGTTGGTGAGTCTAGCACATGTCTAACATGCAACAGACATGCAACAGACTCGCCTAGGCGAGTGAGCATACAAACTGAACTTACGGGGACAGAGATAGCTGAGACTATGGCGCAAAAACAGCTGCGGTAAGCAAAACGCTGCATACGTGTGCTTAATATTTAATCATTTTCCGACTGAATTATACTTCCCAGTTCTGTGGAGACAGTATTTCTTCTTCCACGCCAGTCCCAGCCTCCAGGTACATACATGCATAGGCTAGGTCTTGGGCAGCCAGATACGACCTAAAAAAAGATCAACTTGCTAGAAAGATAAGGACAAAAAAATTAAAAAGATAAAAGACTTTAAATGGATAAACATGAGCCAACGCTGAAGACCATTTTGCGCTACGTTTTTCATCCTTTGGTAAGGTTTTGCGTTAATAGATACTTTATTCTATAGGTTTATTTTACCACATCAAGTCATCCACTCAATTCAGAATCGCAAGCTCAGGTATTTATCTATTTATTTGTTTGACATCATGAGATACCTCTACCCATTATATGGTTATTCTTTACCACGAGTGAAACGATAAAACAATTGGACAACGGCATCACAGCTAAAACATTTATCTCAGCATTCACACAAGGCAATGTGTAAAGAACTATGCTAAGAAAGAAACTATGCTAATGTCTTAGCTAAGAAAGAAACTATGTAAAGAATAGACACTAAGAACATAAAATAGCTAAAAACATCAGGTACATACATAGCATACTGTCAGGGTTCACAGCCCAGCCGAGGTCACGAGGCACCACGGTCTTCTTGCTGCCGCTCGAGTAGGTAACTTTTCAGCAGTCGCTTAAAATGTGGGAGGCCATGGCGTTCGATAGCTGCTGAAAGTTTGCTACAGCTTTTTAACGCCGAGTACTTAGATCTGCGCCACCATGCCACTGAACGTAGAGCAGGCGTCACAAGCAGAGTTGTGCGTTTCAGAATTTTCTTGAGTCGACTCAACTCAACTCATATGCTGAGAGTGGTCAACTCAACTCTGACTCAACTCATTGTCAAGAGTTCAGTGAGTCGACTCAACTCCGACTCAATGCTGAATCATCCCGACTCAACTCCGACTCAACTCACGACTCAACTCAACTCAAACTTCGACTCAGTTTCAAAATATATAAATAAAGGATAAATAATATAAATAAATAATAACAAATTAATAAACCACTAAAAGACAATCTGCGCAGAAAGTCATACGGGAAAATGAGGATTAATAGATGGTAAATAAATTAATTAAACATTAAAAATTTATTATAGCCAAGAGCCATGGATATCTTTTTTTCTTCCAGACTGTCACAGCCAGATAAAGCTGCCACACTGTGTTGCAATGATTTCTGAAAGAAGCCTTGCATGTTTAACCAGGTGGATGGAATGGAAAAGAACCTAAATGGGTTAAGGTTACAACAAAATAGGGAATTAATTGCACCTCCATACTATCAGAAAAAGGTCCAGCTAAAAACATGATCTAAACTGTATTCTCAGGAATGATAAGGGTAATGTTTTTTTTGGTTCTGTTAAAGAATGATGCTAGATAATTTTGCTAAATGAAACATTCCTATGCCATGAGCTGAACCAAAATCTAAGGTATAATTACTAGAGTACCTAGTTGCAATTGAAATTTCTAAGAACTACAGCAAAACCTAGGAATAGTATACCATATCAATACCATAGGACAATAGAAATGGAAATTTTATCATCGTGTTGCATTAAATACATTCATATTTTTAACCAAATACAATTTTCAGCTTGAAAACCTTCAATACAGCACGCAGCTACCTATTACACTTCAAAATGGGAGCAGTTTGATAATTGCCAATGTATACGGCTTTCCAAATAAAATACGGACGACGATCAGATACAACCAGTAGCAAGAAATAATTCGTCTGATTCGCGCAATAATGGTATTTCAATATTTTGTCAAATCAGAGATCAGAATTTTCTGCGCTAACAGTAAGAACTGCTTTTAATAGGTAAGATTAAAGCAGTAGCTGCGGACAGCGCATTTAAGACAAAGGAAACGATTTCATATATAGTTTAGAAATATTCACATCACTTTATTAATTATCACGTGACTTCTTTAATATTTTGCCCTGAAGCTACTTTAGCTTGATCCTATCCTTGACTAAATTTGTTCTTCAAAGACAGCAATGACACACTGTCTTGCCTGTGGTTATTCTTTTATATTGGAGTGAGGGTGGAACATTTGAGTGTATAACTGTGAGTGGTGGTTGTTGAAAAGAAGTAATACTAGATATTGATGATGAGGAGTTTTTGAGATATTTGAAATGCATTTTGCAGTGCATTCCACCTCTTGAAATGTTTAAGACAAGGCCAGAGATAGGAGCCTGTTTAATTTTTCGAGTACATGTATTATTTGTGCATGGGGATTTCTTCAGACCGAATGGGCCTTTAACCCGCGCCCCACCGGGGGTCCGGCGCCACCTTCGCCCCACCGAAGGGGCCATCGATGGCCCCCCCTCTAACTCCGAAAATATGGGCGTTAGCGCAAATCTGCAAAGTGCAATAGAAAGCTCGCGTGAATTCAGTAAGAAATTACTTCGCATGTTTTAGTGCTCAGGTCAATGGTTTGACCTCCAGAGGTCAAATTAGGTCTAGATCGGCTATTTTCACTCAAATATGCAATGATTAAGCAAACTGGGCATAACTCTTATGTCATTAGAGCTATTGAGGCCTGGTAAAGTACATTTGATAGCAAATTGCCAGTACTTTTTCCGCTATGTGGAACGTAAAGACCTCCCGCCAGTGGTTTGACCGCCAGAGGTCACCTCGTGACCTAATATGACCTGAGGTCACGAAAGGTCAAAAAGTGACCTTGCCGTATATCAAATGAAAGCCAGTGACAAGACAAACACGATGGTGTTTGTTTCACCGCTCTAGCTCAATTAGGTCAAAAGTTATTGTCAAAATACTGTTTTTGACCTCTGGTGACCTTGGATGACCTTGGAAAAGTCAAAGGGCAAATATGACCCCTGGGATCCGTGAAAGGGTGTCCAAAAACGTTGTTCTGAGCAGTCTGAGTATTTGCAATCATTTTTGTGGCTTTTATATCATGAAATAGCTTTTCCCCATGCTTTGTCAATGGGAGAGGTCGCCTCGTGACCTGACCTCCGGGCACGAAATCGAAAAATCCCGGATATACACCTTGTAGACCCTGGAGGGGTCATGAAGTGTAGGAAGTTTCAAATCGATCGACTTTGAAATGTAGCTCTTACAGAGCTCTAAAGGTGAAGTGAGGTGACCTTGGTTGACCTCGTCTTGTGACCTGACCTTGGGTGACCCGGGGTAAAAAATTTCAGGGATGATGGGAAAATGATGCAGTGAGAGGTAGAGCCCTCAACTGCGGTGCTGCGCCTCGTCGTTTTTCTGCTATCCCGGAAAAACCTTAGGGGGGCCATCGATGGCCCCCCGGTGGGGCGAGGGTTAAAAGAAGCAATTGAAAATAAGAATTTGATATATTGAAGCAAATTAAAACTTTGATTGAAACAATTGAAACGCTGGAGGAAAAGGTATTCAAAGGAGGTTTCCAAAAGGTAGGCAAATCCAAACTTATTCAACATATTTACATATTGAGTAAACTTCTGTCTTCAACTCATTTGACTCGCTGTCTTCACAACTCAACTCAACTCAAGTCATTGATGTGGTGTGAACTGACACAACTCAACTCAACTCAACTGTCTAATTTTTTCGACTCAACTCAACTCAACTCTGAGTCGAACGAGCCAGAATTTGAGTTAAACTCTGACTCCGACTCATGAGTGGCACAACTCTGGTCACAAGCGCTTCACTTTGGCGTGTTTGTCGTCCGAAAACGTTCAGCCTAGTCACGAAGTTTTCAGCCATTATATCTGCTTCAGATGTTAAGAGCACCTTCTTTAAAAGGTCCTGCTTTCTTCGGCCGGATATAACACGCACAGCATGGTGGAGAAGCTGTTGCACTCTGCGACGGGTTACACGGCTTACCCCGTATACCATCAGGCAGTACCTAATCCCTGGTAAGACCAAGCCCTGTACACAGGAGCGTGGATTTCCGAAAATCATTAGGGGCACCCAAATTTGAAAGAATACCAATAAGCAACACCTAAAAACGGACAGCATAATATCATCTTTGTTTTGGCTCTCACACAGGCCTGAGGAAACAAATAAAACCAGTTTAATGTCCTGAAAAAATGTTATCAATTCAATTTAAATAATTTTTTAACATTAGCTCAACGTTTCATTGGGGTGCCCGGGCACCCCTATGTGACATTGAACTAGTGTTAAAATTCCTTCAAATTTAATTGTTTATCATTTTCAGGACTTTAAAATAGTGTTATTTGCTTCAGCAGGCCTGTGCGAGGGCCAAAACAACGATAATTTCCTGCTATCTACTTTTGCGTGATGGTTATTTGCATTCTTTCCGGTTTCGGCACCCCCAATGATTTTCGGAAATCCACGCCCCTGGAGTAACCAGTGCGAACTGTGGAAGGCTGCGCTTGCAGTGACCCAGTCCGCACAACAAGCTGTCCAGCGCCGCACGACGTCATCGGTGTAAGCGATAAACGCCATGTTCTCGTCAAACCACACGCCCTGATTTGTGGCAGAGATAGAGCAGGTAAGCGTAGAGCCCATGAAAGCGAGAGAAAAGCCGAAGAAGAGTGAAAACTTTGTGGAAGCCGTTTAACGACTCGGTGGGATCCCACCAACAATCGGTGCTTTGGCCGGGATGATTTTGAGCCCGTTTTTGTTGTACCACATTGACAGAGAGGACAGATTGAGGTAATAATTTGAACTAGGTCTCTGAGCGAGCCTGACAGTTGTCGGCGTACATGACTGTGCAGTCAGTGTTTGATCACAGGGGAGATCGCCTGCATAAATGATGTATAACAATAGGATCAGTGTGCCTAAGGGGTTTAGAAGGGATCTAGACCACTCAATTCCATATCTGGTCATTGAATTTTGGATTTGAACTTGCTGAGAGTGATTTGAGACTGAGAGACTTACACACATATTTCCCGGTCACCGGCTTGCAGTGCCACTCGCCGCTCGGCCATCAGCTCCTTGGTGGTGTCAGTCACGGGCGGGGTAGTCAGCTTCCGGGTCCGTGTGTGTTCCAGCGGAGCTACCTCGTCAAAAATAGGAGGAATGATATTAAAAAGCAGTCTCATTGCTCGGCTGCTTATGAAAGATTGGGCTCCAGTCCACCTCGCTCAGGCGCCCGTTGATGTCACTCACATCCATCCCGCTATCAGCGGGCAGAGACAGAGCTGGTCTTCACACGGCACCCTGTGGGTGCAAAACACGGGCGCGCCCAACTGTGCGGGCTGTAGCCGCAGTGGAGTGTGCCGGTGCGGAAAGCGACACGATCGCTGCATATGACGTCGATTACTGAGCCCGACGATCTCAAAGTAGGCTCGCTGATGTGCTGATGATATTTTAAGGGCACGTCAGCTGCTAAGGCTATGTGTGTTTGTTGCTGATGTGCTGCTGGAGCAAAAAACCATTCATTAGTTGACGAGCTCTGGTATTGGCAGGACTATCTGCAGTTTGGTTGATGTTAATATCACCGGATAAAACGATGAGTCGGCTGTGTCTGGTTGTGATTGAGAGCACCTGGTCCTCAAGATCCTCCAGGTATGCTGACATATGCGCACGTGTCTGCGAGGGCATAAAACGAGCAGAACAGGACCCTCTGGTTACCGGCGCCAACCTGCACCCGCAGCGACTCCAGTCAGAAGCCGGGAGCTGGGCAGCCTGGTATGTCCGCCGTTGTGCCCTGCAGGCAGTCTCGGACCGCCACTGCCACGCCACCGCGGCGGCGCGCCGGAGCCCTTCCCGTCCGACTGGTCTCTCCTAAATACCTGGAAGCTCGGGATGGGGATCAGCCGGCTGGACAGGGGCGGCTTCAGCCGGCTGGACAGGGGCGGCTTCGGCCAGAACTCGTTGAGGGAAACAAGGTCTTGGCCCATGGAGCGCCAGGTCATGTCACAATTGCAGAATTTTCGAATTGACGTACTGGATGTTTAGATGAAGGCATTAGTAATGAAGCTGGGTACGGAGCTGTAAGCCAGTGAATAACCACAGAGGAGCGTGCTTAGTCACGCACAATCGGCACATCCTGTTTGCGAGTGTGAGCCATCTAAAAGACTCGATAGACCTGGTTTGTAGCACAATCAGGTCTATCTAAAAATCACATGTTCTGTGAATTTTTCCTGTCTCTACAGAGGTAACTATTTGCTATATGGGGCATTCCAGCACAGATCAACCAGGCCCCTACATAGCAAAGTCTCAGATTTCGTTCAAATTTCGTCCACTGGGTTGTCAGGGGGTGGAATCCTGATCTCCTATTATTTCGTTCCTCAGACGTACGGTTTCGGAGTTATAGCTCGAAGAAAAGTTGAAGCATCTCTGTTTTTATTCGAAATTTTCAGAATTTTTAGAGATGTTTTGACCATTTTTCAAACGATTTTTTTAAAGTGTCGTCAGTAATTTACGTTAAAGATATCCATAGACAAAATGCGCACTAATATCTTCTCTGTTTAACGAAGTTAATAATTGTTTGCTTTCTACACTTTATGAATGTGTAATTAGCCATAGACTGACGCCATGCGCGCCAGACTCGGCCGCCCGGCGCGCCCGGCCGTCGTCGGCGCGGATGCCGGTGTGTGGGCACGGGCAGTAGATTGGCTCGGGAGCGTATGAACTCATGCAATCGTGATTCAAGGTGGAAAATAAAGGCAGAAACAACACGTGTTCAAAAAACGATGAAATCAATGCAATTTTAATTCTGTTAAGGGTGTACGACTCACCATATCTTAACTTTGCTCCTAAAATCGCTTACGGATTTGAGTCATACATTTGTATTTTCAAAATGAAGAGACTAGTGCAGTTGCATTTGTGCAAGCTCTGTTTTGCGTGTTGAAACGACATCGTACACGGATGAACCTTGGCCGCGGTTGTGCGGTCCATAGGCGGATCCAGGATTGCCGATGGGGGGGCACCTTCGGGGGGGCGCCATCTGGACCAGGGACTTTTGACCGACAAAACTTATCAGGTGGGCGCAGAATATTATCAGGGGGCACCGATTTTCGCCACCTTGGGGGAGGTGGAAAGCGACATTTCAGGGGGCGCCATCGACCTTTCAAGGGGGCACTGTGACCATTTCAGGGGCTGCCGGGGGTCGATCGGGGGGAGCACGTGCCCCCTTTGCCTCCCCTGGATCCGCCTATGGTGCGGTCTCCACCCCAGTTTGTGCATCAGTGCCTTTATGACACGCACGAGGTGTCAGATGCCCAGTGCGCAGCTCATGAAGCTGGGAGCACATCCTCCACAGCTAGTATGACATTGTTATTTGCGCAGTTTAATAATACTGATGCCACCTTGCTTCAAAACATATACTTTAAAACGTATGTTATTTACGTTTCTTACTCTTAATGAAACCTTAATAAAGCCGAAGAGAAAAGATGAAAGAAAAAGAAAGACTAGAAAGTACCTTTTGTCAACGGCACGCCTTACATTCTGAAAATTTCCACGGTACCATGTGCTTGTGTAGATGCCTGTTTTCCCAGCAATAAACTGCGAACCCACATTCTCTGCTGAGCACCACACTCGTGCGTGTCGTCGGTTGGCCGAAGTGCCAGTCGGCTACCAATGGCCCGCGCCGGGCGGCCGATTTTCGCGCGCATGGTGTCACTCTTTGGCTGATTAGACATCAATATATTCAAGAACGCAGAATCTTATTATGTTATTAGAAAGCACAGGTACAGGGAAACAATTTTTCTGTGGGTTATGTTAAGGTGAATCACTCGCCACACTTATAATTTTTTTCAAAAATTGAATAATTAAAAAAAACTTGACAATAACTATTTTTCAAAAACCAAAGCTTCAAAGTTGGATGATAGAATGATAAATACAATCACGTTTTAAATGAGCATCCATAACGAAGGACTACACAAAAAATAATGACTGTATGCTTCCATGTCTTTCCAAAAACATGGATTTTCACGATTTTCAGCAGGCTGTAGCTCCAAAACCCGTATTTTTAGAAAAGAAATATTCCAAAATCTGAATTCTACGCCACTGATAACCCTGTGTACGAAGTTGGAACAAAATCTGAGACTATGCTATGTACAATCCACGTGGTGCCTGGTCGATTTGTCCTGGAAAGTCGTAAGTCCTGGAAATAGGAAGAACTGATCCACGGACACAATTTTGCAAACGAATCTGAAAGTATCAACGCCGGACAGGAGCTGTCCTTTTCACTGACATTGAAATAAAAGATATGTCCACAGTTAGTGAACGCCAGTGTGAAAGTCGCAGTCCCCGTACAGGACGAGTCGCTTGCCTCCATAAGGACTCGGCAGTAGCAGTTCTGGGGCTTTACGACACACCGACTACTGATATGATGTGATCTTGAAAAGCTTAGTATAAAAAGATACGTATAAAGCCATCATCAATAACAGGTCCATGACACTCATTACATAATGTATCTGGCATATAGATCGTATCGGTAAGAGAAAACGCAGCCACTTGCAAGTATTATTTTCGAAGGTATGTTCGAAAAATTTGCTATTAGCAAACTAAAAAAAACTAAGGACCAAATTGCCTCACATTCTGTGAGCTTCAAACTTCCCTCATATTTTTTCTCTCCACATGACGTTATTATTCTTCTTAACTTCCTTACGTGACGTCATCGAAGTTATTCATCTGCGGCAGCTCCGGTTACCACTGCGTGCTCTCGTCGCCAGATGGCACGCCTGCTGCTGCTGCCGCTGTTGGTGGCGGCGCTGGCGTCGGTGCTGCCGCCGGGGGAGGTGGCAGCGGCACCGCGGCAGGACACCGGCCCTGACGCCACACCCGGCAGCACCCGCAACGACTGGCCGATCATAGGTGGGTGGCGGCGGCCTGACATCCGTGCTTGTGTGAGAGGACTCACGACGAGAGGCGGAGCGCCATAGAAGGGAGGGTGTGCTCGATTAAAACGATAAATACTCGGATCGTGTCCTCGGTAGCATTTCTAAATCACGTCAGCTATCGTAAGCGAGGCTCTTTTTGGGCACATTGTTATAAGATAAGCGCTTACGTCTGGTAAGCCGACTAAATACACTATATATAGGAGAGTTAAATATGAAAACCTGGCTCGATTTAAATACACTGCAGCATCTGAATACCATTCCGACAATCTTCACGACTCATTTTGGTCGCCGTTCGCAGGCATTCTGTCGCAGGAGCTCCCGAAGAGTTTGCGGCCGGACGTACGGCAACAGGACCAGCTACATCGCCGCCTCTTACGTCAAGCACATCGAATCGGCCGGCGCCAGGGTCGTCCCCATCCGGTACACGGACAGGACATAGCTGCCAGCGCACTGGCGTTTTAAAGCAGCGCTGGTTTTTGTAACAGTTAGCAGGAACACTCCGTAAAACCAAACAACTGTGCGTTTGCGTCCTTTTTGCTCCTTGACATATTCTGAGGGGTAGGTACGGCAGCATGCCAGCTGGTACCCCACCAAAAAAGTCAAGGAAGCTGCGAAATTATCGAAGGAGCAAGAGCTCTGGTTTCCTCTTTACATGCATGTTCTGCTATGACAGACAGACACCACAGATTCTTTAATCTCTACCTGAACTGAGCTAAGATTTTCAGCTTATTCTCACTGGAACAAAATCACTGACGAGTGATCACCGTTCTGCGACAGGATCAACATGCCAGACCGCTATTACCGGGACCTGTTCCACCACCTGAACGGCCTGGTCTTCCCCGGCGGGGCAGTTAAGCTGGACAACAGCGGCTACGGCCGCGCGGCCCGCCAGCTCTGGGACACCGCCGCTAAACACAGTGACGTACGTACACCGCCGCTAGATACAGGCATCTATCGCCGCTGTATTACACACGGCTGTAAATCAGACACCGCCGCTTATCAATGAGCCAACGTCTGAGAAGGCCACTTTCCCAACTGTGGACGACGAGGGGTCTGCTACCATGAAGGGCTGAAACCTATTAACGGGGAGCCCCAAATTCGTTAGCTGGGACTAGTGAATCAAAATTGCAGTCTTCTTCCGGTTATCCTATGCGAGTTTGCGGTAGGGACAGTGCTTCCAATGAAGCAGTATCAGCCGAGTCCCGCAGATTTCACTCGAGTGAGCTGAACTGGCTCGGCCACTATTGTACATACTAATGATCACTTCAGTCCTAGATTTCCAAGATGGTGCATCACCGGCAGCACTCCAGCCCTCATATCTGGTGTAGGGAGTTAGTGCTTACTTTTTACTCAGCTGGATTGCAGCTTGACTAGGACGGGGTCTGGAGTTACAGCAATTGCGAATCAAGCCAGCAGTCAACGATTGGTGTAATCATTACCCGTCAAGCCTCTCTGGCCTGCGGCCCGCAGCGGAGGGCTGAACTGGTGAATCCCTCCTCGCAGGACTTCTTCCCCATCTGGGGCACATGCCTGGGTTTTGAGCTGCTGACCTTTTTGGAGTTGAACGAGCGTCGCCTGGCCCGGTGTTCGTCCCAGAACCAGGCCCTTCCACTGGACTTCGAACCCAGTAAGACACCAACACTAAATGCACATTGCACAGCCATCGCAGAAAACAACGGTGATTCTTGGCTCGACAACTAAAACATAACATGAGCAAACGTCCAAATGGAAACACAAAAATATCAAGTGCTTCTCCCTATCATATGTTTGCTATAATTTTCGTTGTGAAAACACCTTTAAGATTGTGTGGTGCAGATTATGTCGTTTAAGCATTATGCCAAGTTTCATCTGTCGAACTAAGATTCGTCTCAACTTTCTGCGAATAATGAACAGTGGACATGCATACCAACACGAGGCGAATAAAGGCATGCGGTGAAACATCACTCATCACCAGGCAACGTAACGTCCTTGGTCCGTTTTTAATCACGAGCAGCCTGCGCACAAGCTGAGTGACGAAATGCTGCTACCAATTTTTGGCAGCAGAAGAAACCACTGCTGTCAAACCATGTAAAAAAATAAACACCCTTCATACTATGAGCACCATTCCATCCCGCCGGCGGTAGTAACTTGACCGCGCGTCCAACAGGTGGAATGGACAGCCGCATGTTCTCGGCCGCCAGCCGGCGCCTGCTGCGCATATTCGCCCAGCAGAACGTCACCATCAACTTCCACAAGTACTGTGTGTCGCCTCAGACCTACGCCAGCACCTCGCTGTCGCGCGACTACAACGTGATTGCCACCAACCGCGACTGGAAGGGACAGCAGTTCATCAGCGCATTCGAACACAAAACGTGAGGTGCTAGCTAGAATGTGGAGCTGCTGTCGGACCGGCGTAGCCTGAAAAAAGTTATTGCAGGGGAAAATGAGAACACTGGAAATCCGAAGATGTCAAAAGTAGCTTTAAAACAGTTTTTCAGCAATTGGTTTACATGAGGCTGGTTGTAAGTGGCACCACTTCTCGGTTTCCACTGCTTGAGTGGAGAGCATAGGTAAGCGTTTAACTGCTAATCGAAGTTTACTAGTTATCTGTAGTGAATCTCACTTCTCCCGCGTAACTTTTCGCAAACACATTGAGCGCTCTCTATTCGCCACGATCGACCTGAACTCATCTCTGGTTCCAGCCGCCCAGTCTACGGCGTTCAGTTCCACCCGGAGAAGAACGCCTTCGAGTGGGGCCATTACAAGTTCATCAACGCCATCCCGCACACACCAGAGGCCGTTGAGACGGCGCAGTATCTCGCCAACTTCTTTGTGAGCGAAGGTAATTGCTTCTTGCTAGTTGCTGTCACTTTGAGGGATGTGCGACGACTGGGGTGAACCGTTTTACTATCGTGCTAGACATTTTGATAAAATTACATCATTAGGCCCCAGTTATTCCAGGTTTTGTACCACCGCGGCCAAATTCTCCGCTCCGCCAGATTCGAGTCTGCCAGTCTGGAAAAGACAGCGTCAGCTTCGGTAATCCTGATTGTTTGCGTTTCGGGCGAAATACGGCCATGGTTATTCAAATTTTTCTGTTCGAGGCACTTCGTTTGAAATATATGCGCTAAAAGATGCATACATAGTAGATACTTTTGTGCCGTTACTTGCTGGGGGATATTTCCCGGCTTTGCCTTCACAATCCGTGTAGTATCCTGAATCTGCAAAAATGAGCCATAACGTCGGCGTGTCTGTTCATAGACAAACTCCCATCACAATATGCCACTTTTTGGCAGCTGAGACCCGCGGAGACAATTTCGCAAACCCTTGTGCGTCTCAGTAACACGCGGCCCGTGTTGGCAGTACGCAAGAACAACCACAAGTTTCCTAGCGTAGAGGAGGAGATGGATCACCTGATCTACAACTACCAGCCGGTGGACACCAGCCGCCTCGGCTCCTCCTTCGTGCAGGTCTACTTGTTTGACTGAGCAGCTTCGGACACGGGCGCTCCGACGACGTATGCACTGCGTGAAACAGTTCACTGTTCTGCGCAGGAGAGTGAGATTGTCACAAGGTATATGACAGTCGTTCTGCGTCTAATGAAGGCCAAAACTCACTCACGCTTGTCGTCCCCCCCCCGTTGATCCACAGCAGGATGGTTCTTCTTGGTCACGGTAGTGAAGGCAGCTCAATGGCGGGTCGCCAAACTAGGAGACTGTCTATCCACTGCTATCTAACAGTGGACAAAGACTACTTTCGAAAAAAGGAAACAGGAGCGCCTCCCATGGTCCATCTCAAGCAAGTGTTATCGAAACGGTGCGTTTTAACTGACAGAGTATGTATATCACGTCTCCAGACTCACATATTGTGAGTAGATAGTGTAATTGTAGTAGGTTAGTTTGTTTGTGAGGTGATTTTAGTAGCGATTTTCGCGTCCCTGGCGGAGGTGCATTTATCTTCTCTTCCTGTTTGTATCTTGTCCGTCAGTGCCACAGTTTGAGATCGTGTACCAGCTGGGATCGAGAACTTGTCCTTTATTACAGTTTACGACCATAGAGTGTTCTCACAATGAATATTTTCAGAGCTGCTTTTTATAAGGAACTGCACGGGAAGCTTTATACCAAGTGATTTTTGGTGCGAATCACTCCAGTGAGCCTAGATCAAGGTAAAAATTATATCAGTCCACGCCAACTTTGGTAATGTAGGCTTACTGCGACACCTTGCTGTTCACATCAAAGGTGAGAGCATCATGCTAAGAACATTCGTTCCCTACAGATCGCATCACAGTATTTACAAATAAGTATAATGATGGGTCGCATGAACAAAACCGCAACTGAGCTATGCTTACTTAAGCTTCATTGCAGACTTGCCGGGGCACTAAGTGACTAGTTTTGGAGGAGGGGCACTCGGACCGAGAGATTCGTGATAGGGAATGGGGAAGCTCGGCACGGCAGACCCTCGCTGAGGACGGTAATAGACCGTTCGGGCAGCAGGGAGAGGTGATGAGGGGCAACGCCAGCTGTTATAGCAGCAACCAAAATATAATATGTTCACCAATATCACAAAGTTTCGCTCTTACAGGACCATTTGAAGGGGTATCGGCCATTTTAATCACTCTGGGTGGAGGAAGCACGGGCCAGTCTCATTTATACGCCAGTATTTTTTACTGTCTTCTTGACTACAGGTACAAACAACGATTAACCTGTGCCAGAGATTATTGGAGATTCAGATTGCAAAACTGTATTTGAACATTCGGAAAATAGGCCATGGATATCGAAATCCAAACCCATTGCTGGCAATCACTGAAGTGGTAAATGTGCCGTACAGACCGAAAATATTCCGTGAGGACATACTTTCGTCGATAAAAATCACCCAAACAGGCAGCAGATCTGGAATCGCCTAAACTACTCCCGGGTTGCAGTGACAGACCCACCCTTTAGGAATCCCACATCTGCGAGGTAGCATCATGTCATTGGAAACAAACACATCACGTCGACCTCGCTTTTATTTTTGTACAAAATTTAGATAAATAAGACCACAATTTATATTGTCTTAGGGAAAATCCGCATACTTGGCGCCTGCTGCAGCATGGTGACTTGCCCATCACTCGTGCGACATACCACGACCACTAAACCTCCAAAATGGCCGCCAACCGTTTGGCGAATTCACGACATTCACGGTCCACAGACTAAGACTTACGTACACTTACTCGGCTTCCTCAGCCTGCAACAATTTCCATGATAATAAAATACAGTACAATAATAGCCATGTCCCCCTTCTCATCTCACATATTCTCAAATGTATTGAACCAAATTTCCGTCTGCACATCCCATTCTAAACAAAACTAGTGGAAAGTTTGGATCGGATTCCCATTAAAAAAACTGAATAGCGAGTTCCAGTGAACTTAGCAGCCCGCATTCTGCTTCAACACAGCAGACGTAAAATCAAGAAAGATGTCTTTAACACAACAGTTGATTCGTCGCGCAATGAACACTGCTTCCCGACCGTGGTGGCGACGGCGGACATAAATATCCTGCTCTCACTTCGTTCCCTTGCGCGTCGAAACCACGCATGCCAACATATTAAGAAAAATACGCACATCGCTACGCCTTTACTCTGCCGATCCATCTCCCTCCACGGTGCAAACGTGCCATGGTCCTGACAAACGGAAACATCTGACTTCCAACGTGGAAATCCATCCCAAATTGGCCCGATGACTGAGTGGAATACGGCATAACGCAGTATCTCGTCCATGTTGGGAGGTCGCACCGGTCGCCAGACCTTATTCCATGGCGCTTCAGTTGACAGGCGCTCCGAACAAACGCGTTAACAACGCTGGGCGCGGGTGACAGGCTCTACCCCGGCGCCGCCGTGACTACGCCGGCGCGTGGTCGGCCTTCCAGGCGGCTAGCCACTGACAGATACGCTCTACGTTCTCTTCTACTTGCTCGGGGGTGTTGCTGGGCAGCTCGTGCACGATTTCGGCACGGTAAGACTCGCGCGCCTCGTCCAACAGCGTCTGGAAGATCTCGCACTGGACGTTGTCTTCCAGCTTTTTGCCCGTGTAGCCGCTGGGCGGAGTCAGGCAGCGTTAGTTGTGAAGCAAGAATGCATCTAGACTCATCTACCATATGCGCTACATCCAACCAGGGGCGTAGCCAGGATTTCGCTCAGGGGGGGGCAGCGCCCCGAAAAGGGCCCCTGCAACACCGCCAAAAGGGCCCTGATGGGTAAAAAGGGCCCTGCTTTTACAGACGAGAGTGCTGAAGAGGGAAAAGGCCTCTGGTATGAAATTTCAAATTTGGCTACAGAGCATAGCGCGGGCGAGCCGCGCGTCAGGCGGCTCGTGAACTCAGGGGGCCCTTCGGACCCTCAGGGGGAGGGGCGGCTGTTCCTGCCGCCCCCCTTTGGCTACGCCCCTGCATCCCACCACATATTCATGGAGGAAGGAGATTTGCCTAATCTAGGCGCAGCACAAACACTTTCAACGTCAACGGAACTTGAAGCCACATCATATCCCATCCATTTACATGTTTGGTGAACCCTACCAACAAGAAGGAAAGTAAATGGAGCACAAAATACTGAGAAACGTCTGACATAACGATACCCTTAAATAAAGCTAAGCATAACATAAGCTCGAAAATACTCAAAGCACATAACGAAAAGTTCAAAGATGGGTCAGAATATTGGACCAGCCCTGGGTATATGTCATCCGATAAATCTTACAAATAGCAAATTACTAGGAAGTCTCAAAGCAGAAGCATTACGAAGTGACAATACTACGGCGTCATGGAGCAGAAAAGCAACTATTCTATTTTAATGGTGTTTAAGCTCGTCAAAGAATCTGCCATGGGAGCGAGGAGGAAATCTGAGTGAAAACCTGCGAGGAAATCTAAAAAAAAACTCGGATGTCGAAAGATCTAAGAAAGGAGGGAACACCGACCCGAAGCTGGAAAAAACACCCTGATTCGGCATTCTTACCACTACCTCAATTAACGTATTAAAAAAGAAACGAATGAAACAACAACACCCAATAAGAACCGATGCAACCAAATCAACCATTTGTTAGTTTCTGTCTTCAAACGATCCAACAATAAAACAAGTTTGCATCGCTAAAACTGCAGAGTTAACTCGTAGGCTTTTCCTTTAATTAGTTCATCAGCTAGTTGGACGCAAGCCACACGGTATCGAACAAGCGCGGATCGAAAACACTGGACCCTGGTAACTATATGGCTTTCCCGAGGCCAGGTCGCTTCCACATAAGCCAAAGTGCGACATGGTTTCCACATGTCATAGATTCAGTGCAAAACGAAGTGGTATCAGGAGAGGATGCGTCGCACGTCAGGCCCAAGAAGCAGTACACTTACATTCTCAATGCTAAGTGAGAACGAGGACGCAACCAAATGCCCAAAAAGACGTATCCCTCCCTTGTACGCCTGCGGGAGAGGATGGGTGTTATCATCACTACATAACGCAAAACGTACGGAGCGAAAACGGACTTCGACTTTGAACCAAGACCCACAGCCAAGAGCGCGAGGTTGGAGAGGACAGGACGTGAGGGCAGCACGCTCACCGTTTGGCGAGTCTGTCGTACAACAGAGTGTTATCGGTGCGCAGCACGAAGACGATGTCGAACCACCGCTCCGGGAAGAAGTCGCAGCCGTGGTAGTCAACGATGCTGCCCCCGGTCTGCATACGCGGCTCCAGCTCATCCAGCAACTGTAGGCGCATAAGTGCCAGAACAGTGTCGCTGCAGTTCCAGAGAAAGTAGCACAGAAGCGAGATGCGGAAATTTCATAAATGGTAATGTGTTCATCAGTTGTGACACTTTCACCCTCGCGAGACTTTTGGTGTTTCAGCGCTTATATAAAGAAAACGCACACCGTCCACAACGGCTGAAAAAAACCAACCATGAAGCCACTCCAATGCGTTAGGAGCGGATTCACAACACCGCAAATGAAGTCGCTATCATGGAGTGGCTGTAAATTCGGCCGCTTTACCTTATCCTCGTTAAGCACAGGGCAGCCGTACTCGGCATCGAACTCGTCCATACAGTCGTTCTCCTTGGCGATCTCCCCGACGTTGAGCCAGGAGAGGCCAGAGGCTGCTGCCAGCTGCTCACACATGGTTGACTTCCCCACGCCAGGGGTACCTGAGCATGAAGCAAATGTAGCTGAGCGACTGATTCACGCTTATTCACAATTGTAGTGGCACTAACAACTGCTTTTATTCAGGCATTCCGAGTGTGTAAAGAAAACGTCGACCGAAAGCTTCAATCCCAACATCTTACAATATTTGACTTTAGTTATAAGCGGGTTCAAATCAGGGTAGCCTGTGACAAATTGATATCGCCCACATCCACTCTTGAAAAATTCTCAACTTCTAAATGAAATTGCATCACTTTGATGGATCCATCAGTTCGATCAATCAGTTGAATCGATTCAGTTTAATGATATGAATCGCCTGCCTCCTCGGATCCTGGATGCGCAATAGATCTAATACACTGTGATTTTACATTCGGGCCTTTATCAGAATCAGGAAGGTAAACGACAAACATATCCTGTAATCGATAAAATTACCGTTTTTCATCGATAAATATATTGTTTACCTACCTGATTCCCATAAAAGACTGTGCCCCAATATATAATCCCAGTGTATTAGATCCATTTCACATCAGGGATTCAAGGAAGCAGGCCATAAAACATCCTGTCAACTTACAATCATGCTCCTTGCTTCAGCACTCTGAAGGCTATCTATCATCTTTGATGGATTCGTGAATCATGTTTCTAAATTAAGGGGATATGTCTATCTTATGTGATTTGCACAGACAGCTGGGAGGGAGAGCCAGCATACAGCAAAACCTCTTGTTTAAAGGGAATGTGGCACCTTGGTCGAATCCTGGAATTTAGTATAATTAGGCGTACTTTTAGTAAAAAATAATGAAACCACTCATGATTTCTCTGAAAAATGTACAATAAGCTCAATATTTGGTTTTTAAAATACTCCTCTAGAAAAAGAAATAAATATCAGACTGTGGATGATGTCACGATCTGGCAACCACTACCATACTTGAAACGCTTCAAGGGCTTCGATTGGCTGATGCTCATCGTGACGTCAGCATATGTCGTCACACCAGTAGCTCACAACAATGGCCGCTGGCGACGGGGGCTGAGGGGGCTGGTGTCAGGTAGGTTTTAGTTTTTTTCTACGGAAATATCGAGTTCCAAGTCAAACGAAATATGGAGTACAGGGTTTTCCGACCTGCTTTACAACTTGGCTATCTCAGTTAAAATCACATTGTGAAGGTGCCACATTCCCTTTAAAATCAGGTTTGTTCTAAACCTCACCATTTGCAGAGGGGGGCGGCAGGCAGCTGTGGTGGGAGGTATTTCTTTCCAGTGCTTCAGGTTGGCCAAGGGGGAGGGGATCACCCCTTTTTAAGGGGAGGGCTTCCTATCTTATTTCAAACCACAAGGGAATCCCTTTCCATCTGGCAGCACATTTCACATGATAAATGTTAACAAATGACATGGCCACTCTGTTGTGATTATCAGTCATCTCTGAATGCTGATAAACTGTATGGCACAACAGAAAACAATCAGTGTGGTGCTAGGCTTGCATTGGTGTGCTAGTGCTATGTCTTGGATGCCTGTGGTTAAGGTAGTGCCGCTCATCCCTACAAGTGTGAGTGCATTTGGCTTGCTGATTGCTCTTACAAATTCTCACTTGTGTTTGTGGGGCAATGCTTGAATTTTGCTGAATAAATCCAGCATCATAAAGCTCTCATGATTAAGGTTGGTACAAACTCAACCTTACATATTGCAAGCCACAACAAGCTACCAGAATTGTGACAACATACAAAGCTTGGATAAATTCAGGGCAGTAAGACAAAAATTATGGTTTCCTGATTTCCATCCCTATTTTGCACATAAGTTGTCCTTTATACAATTTCAAAAAATTGGTCTATCCCTTTAACTTCAGCTCAATGAAAATAAGCGACAATGGTTGAGCATGCTCCACATCTAAAAATCATAACAAAACTTTTTGGCTGTAGAAAACAGTGTACTTTATGATCAGACCAATTACAATGCATGAATCCCTCTGATACTATGAACTCCTTATTTGGTACTTGCCTGTAACCAGAATATTGGGAAGAGCACGTCCCGCCATGACCTGAAAAAGAGAAAAATGTTCTTTAATCAGATAAATGCAGTCAAAACATACACACTTCTGGAAATTAGTCCATGTTTCATGCCTGCGGCAGTTTAAAACCCATCAACATATATTGATACTAATACACGACACTACAGTAAAACAAGCATAAGCAAAGCAATGCAATCGGGGCAGGCCCCTAAAGCTCAAGTATGCCCCAATCTGGACAAGCTGGGCGAGCATGCCCCATCTCATGGCGACATGGTGAAGACAGTTTCACAGCTGCAATAGTTTCCCAAGAAAACAAGAGGAGTGAAAAATAAGTGTTAATGTTTCTAAGACACAATCTGAATCAGGCAAGGTACCTAGAATCTTTTCAGAAGCAGTGCCGGAGAAGCAATCCAAGGAATTACCAGCCTCATAGCGTTCTGAAATTACAAAGTATTTCCCTAAAGTAAAATTGATACTGGAGGCTTACACCTTTCGCCTAAAAAAGTTTATTACATTCCAATGCATGGTTAAAGGTGTCTCACAGTGTGAGCATGCAATCTCTGAAGCAACCCACCTGTTTCCTTTTCTTAGGTATCTCAATCTCTCACAACCAAAACCGACCAACCAACAGAATATCGTGTGGAGTTTTTGTTGCCTTGTCGGTACTTGTACTACGGGGGGCCAGCCAGCCAATAATATATGTTCAAAAACAGCACAAAACCACCCAAGAGAAAGGGACTACCACTTCAACTTCACAAAACAACAACAACATTATCACAACGAACGACACATCACAACTCCACCACCACGTGGGGCTTCAATTTTACGGCGTTACGAAGGTTATAGAATAAATATTAACATACTCTATCTTTAGACTAATTTTGGAGCTTATTGAGTTTCAAGAGTGCTGCAATAAAAAACCACGTGATAAATAATAATTTCTCACATTCAGCTTTTTTATTAGACAAGGTGAAAAATGTACATTCATTGCCATTTTCTGCCAGTTTACAAATATTTGTTTCGCCTATGTTGCGCAGGATTTGCATCAATCATATCTATGTATTGTTATATGAGAAAATGAAATTCATCTTAGGTAGTTGAAAAACAAGACAATGATCATAAGTAGGTACTGTGTGTTGTTTGCCCGTTTAGTGTCTCTGTTGCTTTGGTTTGTTGGGTTTATTGTTCGGTGGCAAGTGAATGGTAAACTGTTTAAGAAGATTGAACCTTTCATTATCAATGAGATCACCTACTTGATTAATACACCTGCATTTGCAAGCATACATTTCCAAAGTGTCTCAAAATTGCACAAGTCAAAATTATTCCCATTTACAAATCAGGTAACCATAGATATTTCACAAATTACTGCCCTATTTTGATGCTACCAGTGCTGTCAAAGATGTTGGAGCGAATGCTTTGCAATGAGTTGATAGGATTTGTGAATGAAAATGATGTAATTTATGGTCACCAGTTTGGTTTCAGAAACTCTCATTCTACATACATGCCTGTAGCTATGATGCATGAATATATTACTTCAACTTTAGTCAACAAGGAACAATGTGTGGGGGACTCTTTTCAGGGGCGCAGCCAGGATTTCGCCCAGGGGGGCAGCACCCCCAAAGGGCCCATGCCACAGTGCCAAAATGGCCCTGATGGGTAAAAAGGGCTCTGCTTGTTAGAGAATAGAGTGCCAAAGAGGGCTTAAGAGGGCCCTGTCTGGTATGAAATCTAAAATTTGGCCACAGCATAGTGTGGGCGAGCTGCGCTCGCACAGACAGTGTCCTTCAAGGAGGCCCTTTGGGCCCTCAGGGGGAGGGCTGTCCCTGCCGCCCCTGGCTATGCCCTGGGGTCTTTCTAGATTTAAAAAAATTCAATACGGTAGAGCACAAAATTCTCCTTAAATGTACTTATATGGTGTTAGAGGTGATGTCTTAAAAATGTTTGAATCATATCTGTCCAATAGGGTGAAGATTACCAAAACTGTTTCGAGATCTCAGCCCAGCCCTGTTACCATGGGTGTACTACAGGGATCAATTCTAGGCCCAATATTGTTTAGTATTTATATAAACAATATTTACAAAAGTTGCAACATTCCCAAATTATACTTATTTGCGGACCAGTGTGCAAATTATGGCATTTTACGAGATCTCGTCGGTGCGAGTGCCCTTGGAGACAGGAGCGAGTGGTGCGAATTTTATCAGCCTGGTGCGAATTTGCAAGACTGGTGCGAGGAAGTTGACACTGAAAACTAGAAAAAATAATGACTGAATAGTTAGGAAGACACGGGAGGGGCCTTATAAAAAGTCCTTAACTAACTAATAAGAGAGGTAGTATTGCATCGTGTGGGTAGGAATGTGTGCGTTTTTCTCCTGGTGTATGGCAGATTGGTGCGAATTTTTTTAGGCTGGTGGTGCGATAATTTTGGATGGCTGGTGCGACTCGTCTGGCCTCTGTCATACTTTGCAGACTGGTTTGCGGATGACACGGCAATGCTGTTTAACCCTCGCTTTGCAGGTACCCCAGGAGTTATGCATCCTGCTGGCATGGCTGAAAAAACCTCTTCTGGTTAACTGATAGAGAACTGGAATTGTAGGCGGTCGTATGTGTGTTACAGGTTCTCAAAAGAAACCTCAATTTTTTTCACTTTGTTCGTATATGTTTCATACATGAATTCCTATCAAGTGTGCCTAAGTTAGTCCTTTTAACCAAACCTTGCAGTATCATCCCAACCACAGCGGCCGCCACGTGCGGCTCGCTGCCACTCCCTGTGTCTCAGGTACAGCCTCAGACAGGCGGTGCTGGCACATGGCGCCGGTGCCTGCACGCTGAGTGTGGTGGCCGTGCCAGCGAGCACCTTCATTGGCTGTGAGATGATGCCCCAGCAGCGAAACAATCATATGGGATCATTTCAAAAGCGGAAAAGACACTTTTTAACGATTGATTTGCCATCTGCATAAACCACTAGAGCCACATGTCGGATATATCCTAGTAAACAACTCACAGTCCCCTCTAAATTTCATGTATGAAGAACAGAACATACATTCCTTTCGACACAAATATGGTTTTACAGGAGGCTTCAAGATTTAAGGTTGCAGATAATTAAGCAGAATCATTTTGCCAAAACCGCAGCAATTAAACAGAGTTAAACCAAGTAACGGAAAAGCATTTTCAAGGCAGTTGAATGAAAGTAGTTTGTTTTTGCTGCTGAATACACATGTTTGACTTGATGTGATGAAGGCGGGATAAAGTTGATGTCTGTTATGATTGGTAAAAGTGATCAAAATACCAATGTATGTGTTAGAGTATACTCAATTAAGGTAAGTAAGTTAAGGGAAACATGTAAAAGACAGAATAAGAAAAATTGATGGTAAACCAACAGAAACACTCATGAAAGCGACAAAACAGTGGCACAAAATGGGAGCAGCCAACTTAAGAGAGTCAGTTTAGGGAAGTTATCGAATCTAAGAGCATCATTGAAGGCCAAATGAGAATGAATTAAAGAATGCTTTGATGAAAATCCTGTATGCAAATATGTGCAAGGAAAAGGTGAAATGTGCCAAGGAAATGTGATAAGAATACTATGTACATTAGGGTGGGTTGATTTTGCATTTTTATTTTTGATCCCCGCTCCCCGGGCAATTTCTGATGTCTTGGCACCCAGTGATCACGAATCAGGCCAAACAAAGTTTATTTGATCATTTTTCGTGGTGGCGAAAATGAAAAGTTTGCAGAGAAAAAAACATGATTTTTGAGCCAAATTGCTTCCTGCTGCTAGGAATGACAAATTAAAAATTAGACAAAATGCATGCTGATTGACACGTCGATTGCCTACAAAATGACACCATTTCAAACGATCTGTGCCTCTCCATAATCTCGAAGCAAGAACAAATGTTGCACAAGTTGCCGCATATTGCGTCCCCGCTAGCCACAATAATATTGCCGCTGGGCATAGTTTCACGGCCTTCTGAGCGGTGTTGAGTCTTCAGGACCGATTGAGTATGCTGGTCCTGCGTCCTGTCTGCATCAAACTTGAAAAACGTATCACTGCATCGCTTGTCTGGCGGTAAAAACACTGAATTTTATGATTAAAAATTGGAGTACAAGTCCCACACGCACAGCTGTTCACCTTAGCGTGATTGATAAGAAGGGTCCCTCATAGACATGCGCCCAGGCAACAAATATTGATTTTGTCATGCCGGTTCGGAGAGGCCTGCTTTCCTCCCTGAATATTCGAGCTTACCTGTCTGGGATACATACCGTGTTTACAATTCTTGACATGTATGGTGAGTTTGAAAGCATGATTTGTGAAAGCATGATTAGTTTGAAGAAGTCAATTTGTGTTGTTTTCGAAATATGAGCGCCCGCAGACGGAAAGCGAAGTATCATAAAATGTTTCAAGTGGTGTCTTACGACCTGCACTACAAAGCTCCCTCTGAATCTGGATGGGATTGGAAGGGTTTTGCTAATCAGAGCGCAACAAAATGGAGTCCCGAATTCCAGTAAAAATACATCATAAGTCAAGTTGTGGATAAAACCACCTCTGCGTGGGACCAGGCTTCTATCCCGACCATGAGAAGAGACGAGGTCCTAGTTCAGATAAACAGTCTGTGGAAGGAGATGGACTACACTAGAAAAGTTGGGCCACACAGCTGACAGAAGGCCACTAATGGCCGGTTTCACACCTGGCTGGATAGTCTATGCGATATCTTCTCGGCTTCCAGAGTGCCGGAGCACCCGGAAGGCATTGCATTCTTGAGAGACCATTGCTTGGACCGCCCGATGACGATTGGCCCAGTAGACGGTGTCACCATCGAGTGCCGGCGTCGGCAGATTTAAAGGCAAGCGAGGAGGACGACAGCAAGGGAGCATACACTCTACGCCGCCAGTGCCAAGCCATGTGCCCAGTCAACCACTGTACCAGTCGTCTTCGGGCCTCGACCCGCTGCCCAATTAGCTAATCGAGCCATAAGATCGGTCACCTGGATGAATTGATGGCAAGCGATGGCGGAAATTCCGGACATGCCGGTTCCGCCGCTGTTAAGACCGCCGCCGCTGGCCTCAGCCTCACCGACGCCCGCTGCAGCCAGCTCCGATGCTGTTATCTCCGCCGTCAGTGACGACCCAGATTATTATCCCGCAACTCCTCGCGGGACCAAGACATCGGATCTCAGCTTCGTGATGGAGCCCGTAGATGCAGCCAGCGTTGGCACCAGGAAAAAGCCGCCTCAATGCCTTTTATTCCAGTACGGTTCTGTCGTAACACGGTCCAATCTCGGTACGGTCTTGGACAGGCCAAGAAAGAGAAAACTCCAAAAAGTGTAGACTGTGTTACGACAAAATCCTGCTGGATAGAAAGCATTGCGGCGGCTTTTGTGGTGCCAATTCTGGCTGCATCTACGGCCTCCAACAAGAAGCTGAGATCCGGTGTCTTGGTCCCGCGAGGAGTTGCGGGATCATAATCTGTGTTGTCACTGACGGCGGAGATAACAGCATCGGAGCTGGCTGCTGAGGAGGGGCCAGATCTGAGGCCAGCAGCGGTGGTCTCAACAGCGGCGGCACCGGCATGGCCGGGATTTTCATCATCGCTTGTCATCAATTCATCCAGGTGACCGATCTTATGGCTCGATTAGCTGATTGGGCAGCTCCGCCGTCAGCGATGAAGACTGCTGGTCGAGGCCCGAAGACTGCTGGTACAGGGGTTGACTGGTCGCGTGGCTTGGCACTGGCGACGTTGAGTATAGGCTCCCTTGCTGTCGTCCTCCTCGCTTGCCTTTAAATCTGCCGACGCAAGCGCTCCATGGTGACACCGTCTACTGGGCCAATCGTCATCGGGCAGTTCGAGCGCTGGTCTCTCAAGAATGCAAAGCCTTCCGGGTGCTCCGGCACTCTGGCACCCGGGGACATATCGCATAGGCTATTCAGCCTGGCACGAAACCGGTCCTCAGAGGCCTTCCAGATCTGGAAGGCCACACAGCTCTGTGTGGCCCACCTCTTTTTAGTGCAGTCCATCTCCTTCCACAGGCTGTTTATCTGAACTAGGACTTTGTCTTTTCTCATGGTCGGGATAGAAGCCCGGTCCCACAGCGAGATGGTTTCATCCGCAACTTGACTTATGTTTTTTACTGGAATTCGGAACTCAATTTTGTTGAGCTCTGATTAGCAAAACACTTCCGATCACATCCAGATTCAGAGGAAGCTTGTGAGACAGGTCGCATGACGTCAATTAAAACACTTAATGATACCTCGCTTTCCGTTTGCGGTCGCTCATGTCTGGAAAGCAACACAAATCGACTTAAATCATGCTTTCAAACTCACCCTACATCTCAAGAATTATGAACACGGTGCGTATCTCAGACAGGTAAGCTTGAATATTCAGCGAGGAAAGCGGGCCTCTCTGAACCGGCATGACAAAATCAATGCTTGCTGCGTTGACACATATCTATGAAGGACTTTTCTTATCAATCACGCTAAAGTGAACAGCAGTGCGTGTGGGACTTTTACTGGAATTTTAATTATTAAAATCAGCGTTTTTTTTTACCGCCAGACAAGCAATGCAGTCAGACGTTTTTCAAGTTTGATGCAGACAGGATGCAGGACCAATATACTCGATCGGCCCTGGAGACTCAGCGCCGCTCAGAAGGCCGTGAAACGACGCCCAGCGGCAATATTATTGTGGCTAGCGGGGACGCAATACGCGGCAACTTGTGCAACATTTCTTCTTGCTTCGAGATTATGGAGAGGCACACATCGTTTGAAATGGTGTCATTTTGTAGACAATAGACGTGTCAATCAGCATGTATTTTTATCTAATTTTTAATTTGTCATTCCTAGCAGCAGGAAGCAATTTGGCTAAAAAATCATGTTTTTCCTCTGCAAACTATTCGTTTTCGCCAGCACGAAAAATTATCAAATAAACTTTGTTTGGCCTGATTCGTGACCACTGGGTGCCAAGACATCAGAAATTGTCCGGGGAGCGGGGATCAAAAATAAAAATGCAAAATCAACCCACCCTAATATACATATCTATGAAAGAACCAGGTAGCAAGAAAAGGGCACCCCAAATCAAAATAAGCATATGGTAAGGTAGGTGTTGCATCTGTGATTTAAGTCTAACTATAAAAGTAATGTTTAAGTTGAAGGCGTACGTATGCAGCACACCTACTACAGGGTGAGGGTATAAGGACATGTTAATAACATTCTTAAAAGGGAATGTGGCACCCTTATAACATTTTAACTGAGATAGCCAAGTTGTGAAGCATACCGGAAACCCTGGTACTCAATACATCATTTGTTTTGAAACTCAAAATTTATGTGGAGAAAAGCTTAAAACCCACCTGAAATGTACCCCATATGCAAGATACCTTTACTTAAAGGTACGTTCAAGAGGATTCCTTCACGCCCGAGTGACGTCACCGGGCGTGGAGGAATTCCTTTACCATTGGGCCGTGTGTTAAACTGCTGCTAATGGCACTTCCCGCTTACGAATTTGTAAGAATACACGATAATCAAATTTATCCCAAATGGAATGAATAAACATTTTATTTTCGATTCTGAGCCTCTTTTTGCAAAAATGTGGATATTTAATAATTTAATTTTCCCGTGTTATATGCTATGAGGGTGACGTCACATCCGGTGGTTGCGCTTGCTGTTGGAGGGGCTGCCCCATATGTACCCCCAGCCAGGCGGCCACAGTTGTCAGCTGTTGGTGTGACGACATTGCTGACGTCACAGTGAGTAGTCAGCCAATTGAAGCCCTTGAAGCCTATGGAATATGGTAGTAGTTGCCAAATCATGACGTCATCCACGGGCAGAGGCTTATTTTTCACCCTAGAGGAGCATTTTAAAAATCAAAGTATTGAGCTCATTGCACATTTTTCAGAGAAATCATGGACGTTTCCATGATTTCCGGCTTAGAATACCCCTCATTACACTAAAATCCTGGATTCGACCAAGGTGCCACATTCCTTGTAACCATCGCCTTGAGAGAATTAACCCACCCACCCACTGCCGGATAACATCTCTCTCGCGACCGACCAGCGATATCGAGCCACGCAGCCAGCGGTACCGCCGTGAGAGGCGCTCGTACAATTACAATTGCGTCCCCATCCGAAACGCCCGTACCATGTCTGACGGCCCAGCGTTGTCGGGTGGCCGTTCGCCTTGTGAATCATGGCCTACCCGTCCAACATCTTAAGCTCACCACTGTCCTTCTGGAGACAGATGCAAGTTCGGTCGCCAGATTTTAACATGTACCCGAATGTGCCTATGTGTCTCTGTGCAACTGTGCAATACAGTGAGAATAGACGTGTATGACTTAAAAAAGGATAAAAGAATGACTGGATATGCTTGCTTTGATTGAAATTGGTGGCACTTTTGCTCAAAGACGAATATTGGCATGAAGTAATTGAATTTTCCTCCGTGTACCTAGGCATAAAAATAGTTCAATTTTGTTTTGCTTTATGTTTTTATTTTGTTTGGTTTCCGAAAATACAAGGGATAAGGTAGTCACCGTGAGTTGTCCCTGAATGCTTGTTTAATGTTCTTGAAAAGTTCAGGTTCTATGTCAAGTCGGCAAGCTCTATGCCCTTCCAAGCACTCATATTTGTAGGTGTTGCAGAATCCTGTCAATAACTGCTGATAATTTAAACGAATTTTATGAGAGTAGCTGCCACCAGTTGAGTACATTGGGCTGTAGAACAGTATTTTTTCTCATGTTCTTATTTGTTTCAGAATCCTGTTTAATAACCGCTGAGGATTAAAACGGATTTTACGAGAGTGCCTGTGACGAATTGAATATGTTGGACTGAAGAATTAAACTCGAAGTTTGAATTTCATATTAAGCTCGAGTTCATATTCGTCAAGAGAAAAGATGGCCCAAGGCTACGATGGTATGCAGCTCGGCGATTCAGAGGTAAGACGCTGCGTGGCTTGGCCAAGTGATGTCTCACTTTTGGTAGCGTTGGATGAAGGAATGTGACGGGAAAAACGAGCCTATCTTCTCTACGGAACATCAAAAGACGAGATAGTTTCCATCTTTTCTTCCATTGTCCCCCAATGTCTCCTTAGACATTTTAAGGGATGCCTGCCTCGTGCCCCTATTTTCCCGAAATCACGTTTTATTTTTGTACTTGGGTATTTCGGACAAATGCAATGCCTTACAACTGATCACTCAGTCATTTTTACGTGGTTGTCTGTATTGCATCGCCCCTTACAACTCTGCTCTTTCACAAAAAGTTACACATCCAATCTGTCATGTTTTCTCGGAAAGGCTTGGTGCAGAGGACGAGCCATGGAGAAGAATGGTGAGCGTAATAACTTTTGACCTTTATTATAAATGAGGGACTTACTCCACTAGGTAAAAATCGTTTCCGGAGCGCTTTCGATATATTTTATATATCTTCGTACGAAGATATATAAAATATATCGAAAGCGCTTCGAAAACGATTTTTACCTTGTGGAATAAGTCCCTCATTTATACTATTTCATCCTCCACTCATCATGTCATTTCGCATATTTTGACCCTTATGTGTTATAAAATCTGAAGTAAAGGAACAGTTTCTTATGAAAAGGACCACCACCAGCGGAAGGTTACCCAACTTTAAAACTGATTCTCCAAAAGGGGTGAAATTGCTGGCGTGCTTTGGGGAGGCATTGACCCTCATTCTCTAGTCAACAGCCAAAATGGATCCGGCACGTGAGCACTTGTTCTACCTATTTCGATACAGCTGATTTCAAATTGAGTAACCATTTTTGCCATCCGACCTGGCTTCTTTCCCCCAGAGCATACCTGGTGTATAGCCCCTACGCTTTCCACACACAGTCATGAGCCTAGCCTTTTGTGGAAAACCATAGATCATGGACGTCGAGAGCCCGGATTATCTGCACCCAGACAATGCAGCTTATCACTATACATGTGAATTTATCGCAACGGAAGAATACCTCGCATTCAAGTGCATTAACATTGCACATTGAACAAGGATTGCGCTCGGTCGAACAAGCTCGCCGGTATTGTAGACCGAGTGGTGACGTCGCAGCATTATATGATGAGGATTTTATGTCAGAGTCACCTCCCTTGAAGGTCAAGTCCAAGTAAAGAGTAGCAGGTCAAGTTCATTGACCCTAGTTCTTTCGGTCGGATGACGTCGCCTAATATGACGTTGTCAAGACGTCATAGACTAGGTCACTCAATCTTGAGCTCAAGGTCCCAGGTTCAAGTCAAAGGTCATAGGTCAAGGTCAAACCTGACTTCCCGCCCGACGGTTGCCATAGTGCTAGTTGCAGTATACGTTATAGGCAAAATGTAATATGTTGACGTCAAATGTCAATGGCCTTGTACGAACTTGACCTAAAAGTTTCAGAGAACATTGCCTCAGATCTTTCCGCCGTTACTTCCTCTCCAAATTCGGGTTCTCATCGCATAATCACGGCATTTGACAATTGCTACCCTGTGCATACAGAATTTGACCTATATGGCCTCGTTTTACCGTGAATATTTTGACCTAGATCTATGAAAATCGGGTTTAGGGAAGAACGTCCTAGCCTCCACAAACACCCAAACGTTCATTTTTCTAGACCTCTTGGGTTTTTGCACTGTTAATGTCACTGATGCCAAGCAGGCTTGCACAAAGACCACACACAGACATACTGAATGTAAAAATTATGATCTGATACGGCATTTCTGCTGCCAAATTCGTGTTCAGTGCCACAAATTACTTTAGAAACGGACTATTTTGTATTGGATCCATGCCAGAAGTTGCATTTTCTTGACCAGAATCAATAGTTATTGATCGAGTGTGGTATGAATGGTAGAAATTTAACCGAGGCTGTAACTGGGATTACAGCTGTAACCGAATTGTCGAAGTATGCCGGTATGTCCCTGTGCAGTACAAGGACCAGCTTGCAGTAAAGTCGAACAGCGGAAGGGATAATTGGTCTCAGTTATTACCGGGTGGAAAGCGGCTGGCGAATGCTGCTTAAGGAGTGCTGCGGGGACCCAACTGTTCCTGGACATGGAAGGCAGGCGTGGCTTTCCGTACAGCATACCAAACTGGGCGCGTGGGAGATAGAGTTTTGTCTCAAGACTCAGTAGTAGTTACTGTTATAATTTACTCTTAACCTGGCAGCAAACGTGGTGGCCAAGAAAGGGAACGAAACGACCGAGGTTAGTAGTCCCTCGTCGTTTTTCGTTATCTATTAACATTTCGGGCGATGTTGTTGCTATTGCTTCAGGATGTTAACTTACTTGTTCTTGTTGCTGATAGATGAGTACAAGAGCTTAGAGGTTAAGCTCATATATGCTGAAATAGCTGGCAGATATTGGTACGATTCATCTTTCACGTTGCTTAGGCAATTTTTTTGCGTGTCTACTGTATCTGTAGGATCTTATTTTGCTGAATGTGCGGTCTCGGTACAGCGAACTATTTCTTCTTTAGAATATTTCGAATGAGACTTTTAAGGCTTGTTGAAACCCGGATAAGTTAGAAATTACAGTATTAGACTTTTGAAGAAATATCTATGCCTTGCTGTGACAACAAGCTGCTCTTCTAACAATATCAGAAAAAAGATACATATTTGACTCCGAATTACTCCGTTTTCAAGTTATTTGGTACTGTGCCCATAGATTGGGATCGAGTTAGTTAGTTAGTTAAGGGCTTTTTATAAGGCGTTCTGTGCAAAGCACCTTTGCCCGCCTCTAAAGTGTGGGGGAGAATTTTCCGGGAGGGGTGTTTACTTTAATGTCGCAGAACAAAGGGACGAATCTTATTTCAAGGAATGGGTCGCGAAGTGTAGCAACACTTGCGAGGGAAGGGGATTGCTACGGCAGAGATGCCGAGCCTGGGGCACAGGTAGGATTTAAAAGGGTACGTGAAGAGTCTTGCCAGCGTAAAGATTAGTTTTTTGAATTTTGTTCCTTGTTATCGAATAACCGTTTGCTTACGTTACTCGAGTTCCTCCATTGAAAAATAATATTTTTGGGTTATTAGAAATACCCGCAAGCACCATGACGTGATGCCGTGGGTCTTTATCCTGCAACCAGGAGGTGAGGTTACAGCACCCTCTCTGGCTGGGTAGCCGCCGCATAGAGGAAGAGAGAAGGGTAATAGAACAGATAGAGTGTTAGGGAGGGGTGTGAGTTGGTTAGTTGTTAGTCTTAGATGTGGTTAGTATAGTTAGTAGTCCTTAAGTTAGGGTTAGTTGGTTAGCAAATATGAACGGATGGTTAGGTAGGGTTAGTTGGTTAGTTGAACTTTTTTGTTTTGTTTTGTTTTTTGTTTTTGTTTTTGTTGTTTTTTCCTATGTTGGGAGTTATTCTGAGTCTACCATACCTTAGGACCAGACAGTTAAAACCTAGTTTGAAGCACCTATTGTTTAAATTTGTCAGAGGGACGTTTACAGTGTAATTGTTATTTCTAATATGAGGGGTGCTATTCGGATGCAGGTATTTTCCATACCTGCCACCATAGACGTTCAGATAAAGCTCTCGAGCCTAGAAGCCTTCAGGAATGTAAAGAGCTTGTCCAGCAGCTCAGGGTGATCATTGCCGAGAAGAGTGGAAAGGTTTACTGGGATGTTTCTGATGCGGCAATAATCTAGCATGGGCTGCCTATGGGCGTCGTGCTGGGGACAGTCGATGAGGATATGGTAGGGATTTTCCATGGCAGAGCAGGTACCACAGGTACCTACACGCCCATAGGCATTTAATTTGGTGTGTCCGCTTCTGAGTCTGGTCAGGATGACCTCACGCCGACGACTGTTTTGGTTGGAGCTGGGCCAGTAGCCGATGTTAGGCTTGATATGGAATAAATGGGCGTTGTGGTTAGTGGTCCAGTCATTTTGGATGTACTTCCGGATATGGTTCTGGAGGAGAGCTTTGTTATCGTCTCCGGACCATTTGAGAGGTGCGACCTCTCTGAGTTGTAGAGACTTTTTGGCCTGTTCGTCGGCTTTTTCATTTCCGAGAATATTGCAGTGGCCTGGGATCCAAAGAAAGGAGACATCTGGGATATCGTCTATACCCTTCTGGATGTCTGCTATTACGTGATGGCTGGGGTTGACTACGTTATTGATAGCTTGCAAGACAGATTTAGAGTCTGAACAGATGACGGCTGAATTAATATTTAGGGTTCTAATCTGGACTAGTGTATCTAGAATGGCGACAGCCTCGGCAGTAAAGATTGAGCAGTTGTCCGGAAGTCGTTTTTGGAGGCAAATATTTTGCCCCCAGATGCCGAGGCCTACTTTTTCGCCTATTTTAGAGCCGTCGGTGAAAATGAAGGTTTTGCCAGTGTTGTTAGACTGGAACTCTAAGAATTTCTGGGAGATCTCCTCTGTGGTGAGGTTGTCTTTGCGTGTGGTGAAAAGAAACTCGACTTTGGGCTGCTTGCGAGTCCAAAAGCGGGAGAGTGGGGGTTTGCCTATTGCTTCTGGAATCGCAAGGTTCAGGGTTTCCAGGGTCTTAGCTACTCTATTCTTAAATGGAGGCCAGGTTGTCCGATTAGTTTTTGATACACGTCCAGGGTGGGCGAAACATTGTTTCGCCGGGTGATTTTCAGTAGATTGGACCTTGATATAGTAAGAGATAAGCTAGGAGTGGCGTCTTGTTTGGAGAGGGCACAGCCCACTGTCCACTAACAAGCTGGTGATGGGGGATTCTCTGAGCGCGCCTGTGACTGCCCGGATACTTGCGTTTTGGATGCGCTCTAGCTTTAGCTTATTAGTGTTGTTCGTTGAGTCAAAGACGAACGAATTATATTCGAGTATGGGCCGGATCAAGGACTTGTAGAGCATTAGCAGGGTCTTTCGATCCCCGTCGTACTCTGTTCCGCCGAGCATGCGGAGGATATTGACTCGTTTTTGACAGCTAGAGACGACTTTGGTAATATGCTCGTTAAAACTAAGGCGGGTATCAAGGATGACGCCTAAGAATTTGAAGCTTTTCGTGCATTCAATGGGTTTGCCTGAGATTTGGAGCTGAGGAACAGCGTGTCTCACACCTGGCCTGGCAAAGACTACGACTGATGACTTTTCGGCCGAGAGTGATAGACCCATTGAATTGCACCAAGCATGGATGTCGTCGAGACTACCCTGCAATTCGGTAGTCGCGGTTTTGCATTCTGGTTGACTGCGCCGCCTGGTGTCGACCGGAGTGGATTTCCAAATAGCGACATCATCTGCAAATAGGGAGTACTTAACTCCAGGCGGTAGCTTTTTGGAAAAAATGTCATTGATCATGACTAGGAAGAGGGTCGGAGATAAAACGCTACCCTGGGGTGTGCCCTGGTCTTGAGATGTCAGATAGGAAAAGGTGGTGCCGCAGCGCACTTTGAATTTTCTGTCCCTAAGAAAGTTGTCAATGAATCTAGCAAGGTGGCCATGGACTCCCAGTTTACAAAGTTTATACAAAAGGACGTCTTTTTGTACACGATCAAAGGCCGACTTGATATCTAAGAATGCAGCAATTGTGACTTGCTTCTTGTAAAAGCCATTTTGGACGTCACTGACCAGTTTGATCAGATTGTCAGTGGTGGCTCGCCCGCGCCGGAAACCCGATTGCATAGCATCGAGTTTCTTTTCGAGAATTTCGTGAAGTCTTACGTTGACCATGCGCTCTACAAGCTTGCTAGCACAGCTAGTAAGCGAAATGGGGCGATAACCTTTAGGGTCCGTTTTTTCTTTGCCAGGTTTTGGGATGGGAATGATGACACTCTCCCGCCACATAGTGGGGAACGAGTCGCTAAGAAACATGTTGTTAATGGCCGAGAGAAGATATTTTAGTGCTGTCTGGCTGAGGTGCCTGAAGAAAGAGTAGTGAATTTCATCCGGGCCCACTGCAGTGTTTCCACACTTGCTAATGGAGTAATTTAGTTCGGTCATTGTAAAAGGTACGTTATAGTACTCCTGATTACTAGAATTGAAGAATGTGCGGCGTTTGCACCATTCGGCCTGGTCTTTTGAGCGCTGGTTGTAGGAACTGTTGGCTGCAACGCCATTGTAATGGTCAGCAAAGGCGTCCATGACTTCCTTGGGTGCCGTAATGTTTTGGCCGGAGATTGTCAGTTGAGGGAAGGGTCCACGGGGCGGTCGTTTCGCAGAGAAAGCTCCAATGGTTTTCCAGATTTGAGAAATGGGTGTGAAGCGGTTGAATTTAGAAACGAAGGCGTTGAAACTATCTTTTTGGACCCGCTTGCACGTGTTTTGGAAGTGGGCTTTGGCTACCCGGAGGGCATTGCGAGTAGGGCTGTGTGCCCTCCTCTCGTAGGCTTTCCTGGCTCTAATCATTTGAGCTTTGGCGTGTGCCGTCTCTGCATTCCACCATGGGACTCCTTTTTTCTGTCGGGGACCTTGACTTTTTGGTATTGTTAAATGTGCTGCTGAGCTGATGGCTCTTAGTACCGAGTCAATGTCTGCCGAGTGGGGGTCATCTCCGGTGACAAGTGTGAGGTCGACCTCTGCCTCAAACTTGTTCCAGTCGGCACGTTTTAGATTCCATGAGGGTGTAAAAAGAGTAACATGGTCGATTGAGCCTGTGGGAATACCAATTTTTATTGGGAGGTGATCGCTCATTCCTGGGTTGTCTTCGACTTCCCAGGTGAACAGTGACGCAATTCTAGGAGAGCAGGACGAGATATCAATGGCAGTGTCAGAATGGCCACCGCGCATTGCTTGGTGGGTCGGAGCGCCGTTATTTAAGATAACTAGATTTTGAGAGTCTATTGCGTCATAGATGATTTCGCCTCTGCGAGTGGTGGTGGCGCTGCCCCATGAGGGATGATGACCGTTCAAGTCTCCAAGCAGTAGCAAAGGGCCGGGAATTTGTGCCAAAAGTTGGGCGAGGTCCCGAGCCGACGGGTCAGGATCGCTTGGAGAGATGTACAGTGAAATCACCGTCAATTTGACGTGCTGAATTTCTACATTAATAGCGACACAGTCGAGTGGCGTAACCAAAGGCACTTGGCTGTGAGAGATGCTATTTTCAATAAGGATGGCAGTGCCTCCTTTACGGACAGTAGCGTTTACATTATGGCGGTACCAAGAGTAACCCGAGATTTTGAATTTGTTATTATCATTATCATTAAAGAGGGTTTCTTGGAGTGCTGCTACTGCCGGCTTTTTCTCAGCAAAGATTGATTTAAATAAGGGGAATTTCCCAATTAGACTGTTTGTGTTCCATTGGAGAATTGAACCCATGGTGGTTTAATGTCTTAGATGCTGGGGGGGGTTGCGGGGGCGGGGGGCGGAGGTGATAGGAATGTGTGCTACTTGTGTCGCTGGTAGTGGGAACGGGGGACGAGTGCCGGGTGTACCGGAGTTTCCTCGGCACCGGGGGGCTGCCGGGCCTGAGGGATTTGGATGAGACTGAACTGGTGGGGAGGCCGACATGAGATAACTATTTTCTACAGAGTCTGTGACCGAGATGCTGTCAGCATTTGGGTAAGACTCGGTCCCGGGCAGCTCACTGTCAGGTTCGCTGTTGCTACCTGACGTGTCGGAATCACTGGCAAATTGGAATTGCATGTAATGACATGCCAGGTCTGTTTGAGAGCCACAATGGCGGGTCGTCGGTGCTTGAGAGGCAGGAGCTTTGCTGCCGTCCGTGAAAGAGGTTTCGGTTTGGGTGGCGACACTTGACTTTTTCTGTTTGAGTGGCAGCTGTCTTACTGGAAGGGGAGGGAGCTGCCACTCTGGTGTTTCCGTCCCGGCGCCCGCCGTAGGCGGCGCCTGGGAGGGGGTGCACTGGTGACTTTTGGGTGGGAGGGGGCTGGGAGCGGGGGAAACTCGGTACAGCTAGGCACCTGCTGAGGGCTGCTTTGCCGCCCTTCGGTTGGGGTCCAGGTCTTCCTGGTGCCATGTGAGGGATGGGTGGCGGCGGTACTTTTGGGCGGAAGACCCGGAGTGGAACAGGCTGGGTTGGCTGGGGGATCCGTCCAGCCCGTGTTGGGAGTCCACTTGCCCCAAAAGGTGTTTGTGCTGTGGTGCGTGTTTTGCATGACATGGGGATGGCCAGCCGAAGGGGTACCATGACTAGCGACTCCATCAAGGGGCGAAGGGGACGCTTTTGGGAGGCGGTGAGCTGAGGAGTGGCCTGGCCAGCTGTGCTGGGGGCCGCCGCGGTGGCCTTGCCACCACGTGCCTGGGTTAGGGAGTGGCGTTTTTCGCTCTCACGCACTTTTTGCGGGCCAGGTAGAAGGGGAGCTTTTCGTCTTCAGCCACCATATTTTTATGTTTTTCACGGAGCCAGGCTGGGCACTTAGGATCGGTAGCCCCATGGGCGCCGCCACAGGCAGCATACAGGAGGCTAAGGGAGGTGCAGTCTTTGGTTCGGTGTGCAGCACTGCACTTGCCACAGCGGGGGCGGGGTTTTTACAGCTGGACTCAACGTGGCCGTACCTTTGACAGATTTGACACCTGATGGGGTTGGGGTAGAACGGCTTCACTGGGTAAACACAGTCGCCCAGTTTGACACGGCCACAGTCATCTCGGCACTTTGTGTCGAAGGTGACGAGGAAGCGATTGTCTTTACGGTGAGGGGCTTTTTCGGTGGTGGGCTTGGGGAGAGTGAGTCTGATTGGGATCGACGATTCGGATCCGATATGAGGAGCGTCAGTACCCACACTAGTGCCACCTACTGGTGCCCAACGGTAGCTCAGTCCCAGGTGGCGCCCTGGCTGCCTCGGCTGGCGGTCAATAACGTCAGTGCCGGGTCGACTCGATGTCACCGCCGCCAGCTCCGGTGAATGCGGGGGATGACGGACAATTTCACGGCTGTAACTGTAAAATTTGATTTCTCGAAAGTGAATGACGCTTTTCGTTCGCTGCAGTAGACATCTACCATAAGGTGTCACAGGGGATCTAATTTGGGATAGATCTACTGAAACCGTTTAGTATGTGTACATGGTCGCTGCTTAATCTGGAAAATTATGTGTGCAGAATTGTGGGTTGAAAAATAACTTTGTGTGTAAATGCTCTCATATTCAGGGAAGTCGCCGGCCCTTGAACCCGGGTCGGCTGCGTGGAAACCAGCTACGCTGAGCAGTCCACTATCGCGCCCCTTGTTGGTGCATTGGAGGGTGATGTATCCAGAAATTGTACTTAAAATTGTTCCAGAATTTGACTATACTCGGCGGTTCTCGATTTTGTACAGCCCAAATTTGAGCGTTGTTCAAATTTCCTGTGCCTGTTTTCAATAGTCCTAAGGTGGTAAAACTGTTCCTCATTTGGAAGGTTTTGACAAACCAAAGCGATTGAAACGTGTCAAACCTCAATAAACCTTATGCTTAGTTACTGGAAGTTTGAGAACTTTTCTAAAAGAAAATCGGCTAAAGTTCCGTCATTTGAGGGGGCATGGCTTCTTGGCCCCTGCTCTGCGTCTGCCAGTGAGGGCAAAATTGTTTCCGCATCACAGTTTCTTTCGTGGGTTTGGTATGCGCTTAAGGATTTATTGGATGTTCAAGCTATCACAATTTTGCACCAGTTGCAAAATAAACGCAAAATCCTTGTACTTTGACCTTGCAGAACTTACGACTTACGAGATCGAATCAGCACACGTCGGGTCTCATTGGCGGAGGTGTCGCGGTCCTCGTCATGTGTGGATAGCGCTTGCAATCAATTATGTGAAAGTTTCCTGAGTTGGGGCGTGGATAAAGAAATTTCGTTTCACAAAATTACGTGAATTCTGGAAGAAATTAGCAGAAAGAACTCGAGGAGCAGGCGTGCCTGTTCGAGTTCGCCAATTGGTCATTCAGCTGAGCTTTTGCCATCAGGTCTTCGAGTGCAACACTCTGGCAAGACGCTGTCAGTGAGTGAGTACAGTCGAACATCTCAAGCCCAAGAAACTACCAACAGTTTTTATCGCTTCTTCATGCATGGCAATGTGGTCCTGTCCTCCAAACCGAGTTGAAAATTATCCCTGACCCCCTATTTCAGTCCTAGGCCTCTGATAATCCCGAGCTCCTCTTTCATAATCGTATCCTTTGCATTTCGAAGGCGTGAGCCTTCGAAATGTAAAACGAGCATTCGGAAACCCTTAAGGACTTCTACCGCTACAAGTCGCACGCAACAGACCACTGTGATGCGGGTGTCTCGCAGTGCCTGACAGTCTCAGTACTTTTTGTTGCAATAAGTTGTATTTAGCGAATCACTCGGAAACAGCAAGGCGGCAACTTCCAGTAATTATTTTAGCTTAAATTGTTTTGGTATCTTTATCCGTTTCAATCGATTTATATCGCCAAGACCTTTGAAAAGAGGCACTCTCATACCTATTTACGGCTTTCAGTGGCGGATACAAGGGGGAGGGGCAGAGCGGGTCAATATCCCAGAAAGGCCAGAGTGCATATACTAAATGCATAGCCGGGAGGCTTCAGAGGCAATTACGGGGGAGACTCGAGCTCCCAGCCCCCCTTCCCCCCCAAATGAAGTCCTGAATCCGCGACTGATGACTTTTGAAAGCTGGCACACAAAAAACTAAAATTAGGGCTATACATACAAAAGGGAAAACTGCCAAATCAGGACCCTCTCTGCCCCTCCCCCTTGTATCTGCCACTGAATGCCGTATATAGGTAAAAGAGGGCCTCTTTTCAAAAGTCGTGGTGATATAAATCGATTGAAACGGATCAAAATACCAAAACAATTTAAGCTAAAGGAGTTACTGGAAGTTGCCGCCTTGCTGTTTCCGAGTGATTCGCTAAATACAGCTTATTGCAAAAGAAGTACTGAGACTGTCAGGCAGTGCAAGGCACCCGCATTACAGTCGTCTGTTGCGTGCGACTTGTTGCGGTGGAAGCCCTCAAGGATTTTCGAATGCGTGTTTCGTATTTCGAAAGATCATGCCTTAGAAAGGAATAGGATACAATTCCAAAAAGAGCGGCTGGGGATTATCAGAGACCTAGGCCTGAAATAGGTGATCAGGGATAATTTTCAACTCGGTTTGTAAGACAGGACCACAGTGCCATGCATGAACAAGCGATAAAACTGTTGGTAGGTTCTTGGGCTTGAGATGTTCGACTGTACTCCCTCACTGAAAGCGTCTTGCCAGAGTGTTGCACTTGAAGACCTGACATGGAAAGTTCAGCTGAATGACCAATTAGCGGAGTCGAGCAGGCACGTCTGCTCCTCGTGTTCTTTCTGCTAATTTCTCCCAGAATTCACGTAATTTTGTGAAGCGAAATTTCTTCATCCACGCTCCAACTCAGGAAACTTTCACATAATTGATTGCAAGCGCTATCCCCACACGACGAGAATCGCCTCATCTCCAGTAAGACCCGATGTGTGCTGATTCGACCCTCTAAGCCGGTAAGTTTTGCAAGGTCCAAGGGTAAGGATTTCGCGTTTATTTCGGAACTGGTGCAAAATTGTGAAAGCTTGAACATCCAACAAATCCTTGAGCAATTCTACCTTAACCATACCCACGGAAAAGGATACTGTGATGCGAGTGTCTCTCAGTGGAAAACACATATTGTCGCGTTATATTGTATTCAACGAAGAACTCGGAAATGACAATATAGAAAGATCCTAAACTTCCAGTTACTTAAGTATGAGGTTTATCTATATTTGTCACGTTTCAATTGCTTTGTTTTGTCAACATCTTTCAAATGAGGTGCAGTTTTACCAACTTACAACTTCTGAAAACAGACACATGAAATTAGAAAAAATGCTAAAATATGTGCTGTGTAAAAGCGAAAACCGCCGTATATAGCCAAAATCAGAGACAATTCTAAGTAACATTTCTGGATTCATCACGCTCCAATGCACCAACAAATACTGAGCTGGAACGATTCATGAAACTTCAATGTTTTCGCCCCGGCTCAATGTCCATCCGCCCAAATGTTTGTTCGGTTCGATACGGAAATGTAACGCTTTTGTCGTGCCAAACACCGGCGCATTCTCATGAAAATAGCAAAAGGGAATATTTGTGTCCTGAAACCAGACTTTCTTAACAATACTCCCGGCCAAAACTGCCCCCTCCCCTCTTTCGAGAGTGGGGGGGGGGCTCTCAGAACCGCTCCCCGTGGCGACGCCCCTGCTAATAACCACCTGAGTGAAACAGGTCAGTTATTATCGACACAATGCAACTCACTCCGTGCAAACTTGCCTCCGCGTGCAGTGTGTACAAGCAAAGCTTCGTGAAGTCAAAGTCGAATGCTGACTCGCCAGCTGTTGTGAGATTTGCATTGTTAACCCGGTTGGCTGTATGTACGCGGTTTTCGTCGGGGGCCAGCCCATCCTTGAGTGGGGGCCCGGCCGGGGGCCTGGCTGTCACGCAGTCGACGGGCTGGCGCGCTCTCGCCCGCTGTCTGCTGTGCAGACTCGGTGGCAAACTGCGCAGTAGGTGCCGCCGCCGAGCCGCCGAGCCGCCGGCCGGGGCAATCATGGCGCGGCGCACCGGCAGAGCGTCGGCAGGCACGTGCTGGGCTGCAGCTGCTGCTGCCGCAAATTGGATGAAGCCGAGCTCTGAAATGTCTCAGACCTCTCGTTTTCCGGGCTTTGGTGTTAGATGATATCTTGGGTCATTAACTAAAATGAGTGTTAGGTGAATATGCGTACCCGGCTAAGCTGGTGGTGGTGCAGGTTTTGAATCTGAATTCAGTTTTTTTGCCATTCGACTAAAATTGTTATGTCGATTTCTTTGTTCTAAAAGTAGTTTAAACTTGGAGTTTGCGACCGAGGTAACATATCGGGATCCTGTTAATTTTAGCGTGCTTTTTATGCTCGGTGCTCTCGAATCATGCCGAATGTATTGGTATTCGGTCACAATGTGACGTTTAAGGCCAATTCAAACTTAAAATTTGTGAATTTTCCCAGAAAGTTCTATAGTTTTGTACAATGATATTCTCCAGGGAGTGTCCCAATTTTATAATGGGTTTTGAACTAAGATAACGGTTTTGTAGAGCGTGTCGAGAACCACTGTTGGCGAGTGTTGACAAATGGCGTGGCTTTTGCAACGTTACATGCCGTAATCAGCACGCTTAGCTCAGCTTCGTAATTACACGCAGTGGTTAGGTCAACCCAAGGTAGAAAGAAAACAGGCGATATTTTTGTTTTGGCGGCTTGAAGGTGAAGACAAAACGTGGTTTCCTGATTTTCAGACGTATTTCGTTAATAAATAGTCCTTTTTAGAATTTCCTCCAAGTGGTCCACTTAATTGAGAAATGAGCGCACACCTACGTAACCTATCGCATTCCTGATTGGTAAACATCTGCTTTGGGTTTTTTCACCATTCCCGTAGGGGCTGAGCTTATGGGTGTCACTGCTCAAAATCAAGTAACTGACTGGAATGCACCACTGTCCGAATAGTGCCCAGCCGTCATAACCCACGTTTGACCGGTAACCAGGCGAGAGTCGCTTGGCAAAGAGTGCTGCCGGGGCTTGAGGCGGACCTCTGCACCTTATGAAGAGGCCCGTGATATCACCCGGAGACCAGATCATCGATTTGGATTTACGTTGATCAACTACGGGAACTACTTGACCTTATACTGAAATACTAGCACCGTTCTCCGATTGAGCAGTGTACGAAACTGATTATTTTGTCTCAGACTTGCTAAGGCATGTGGGGTGGTGTGAGGAATCGGACCGTTGAATAGTGCCTGATGTGGTCGCTCAATACTCTGTTGTGCAGCGGTCTCATTTGAAGGCGCGAAGATCTACGCTGTGTTAGTGGGACGGAGAGCAGCCAACACAAGGAAGTGCAGCACTCATTTTGTGAATAACTTCCCTTGCCTTTTGGACTCTTGCATAATTTCCTCTCGTAAAACCATTACATTATTATATTTTCTGATGATATATTGTTTTTCTGTCTGTCTCCTCAAATCCGGGATGACAAATCAAATACTTTCAATGATGATAGGCATATTCAGACACAACCCTTCATCAAAGTCTTGACGTCACAGATGATGACAACAATTATATTTGGCCGCTGCTTGAGCATCGACGTCGAATCACAGCAAGTTACTGATGTGTGCAGATATATTATCGCTGAATTTGCTCAATTATCCATTCCGAGTTCGGGAAAATAGGCTAAATAACAACTTATCAACTAAAAATCATGCTCCCCGCTTCAGCACTACAGAATCAATGTTGTTTTTTGCTCTCAATTGTACTGATTATTTTAAAATCCCCTGTCCCTCTGAGAACCGCTTCTAGAAATATGGAGTTGTCATTACGGTCTAGTGCAAGTCACGAATTCCCGGGGAGCAGTACCGGATTCACCCCACGACAGGGTTATATGATTGAACGGATCACCTATGTTGAGGCGCGGGGCGGGTGGTTTGGTTGGAAATGTGCTGTGGCATGTCTGACTGTAGATAATTAATCTGGATTCTTTTTATTTCCTGTCGTGATGTCAAGAGTTTTTTGTTTGAATTGGTCGTGAAATGAATGGATGAAGGTGGAGATATCTTAGTCTAGAAAAAAATTCGGTGCGTCTCGTAAGCAAAAGAAGTGAGGATAGGTGAATATAAGCCCACTGTTTTTTATTGTGGTTCAGAATACTCCAATGGAACTTTTGTAACGGGTAAGTGCAAGCAACGTGTTGCAAAAGGTGCATATTGGGAAACGAGCAACGATATTTTTTGTATATCGGTATATCTTAATTGTGAGGGGTGGTGCAGTCTCCCACGTTCGCTGCAAACGGGCAGACGTACCGTCGAGGTTGGAAACCGCTTATCTGACGGACTTATCGGCACCTTGCCAAACACGGAAAGCTAAGTTTGATGCAAGATACGTCATCAGCTGTCGGGCTGTCTGTCGTTAGACTATGGCAATGCCGGACAGCTGTTTTATTCACTTCCGGTCGACGGAGGGAACCAGGAATGCATAAACGAATGCGCAAATCTCTTTTTTAGACAAATAGCAATGGGGAGTGCCAATCGGCTCTGCCGTTTCAGTCACCCCCCTTAAGCTTTGGATTTGGTGGTGCCAAGGTGGGAAGCAGCTGCACCTCCGATCGAAACGGCTGCAGCCCACCGGGACGCAGACATTTGAGCTGCAGCGTTGCCTTTAATCACCTGAGGCTGTCAGCCACGGCTGGATATCTCTTCTTCATCCAGGGGGGGGGTTCTGGGTGGGTTAATGCTGCCACGGCAATACAAGCCCTATACAAAGCCTGTGGGAGATCCTAAATCCAGGGGGGCGGGTCCTGACCCTCCCAAACCCCTCGGGATTTCCAGCCATGCTGTCAGCATTCGTAAACCTCTGCGAGCTCACACGTCTCCGAGCCCGGTGTTTGGCTCCGTGACTGGCTACTACTGAGCTCTGCGCCGCTGAAATACGGGCTGCCCCGACCACGGCCCCTCCAGCTTTCCTGCGATGCGTTTGCATCAGCCCACGTATTCACTCGGGTGGGAAACCGTAGTCTGGCATTGGGGGTGTGGACTTTGGGAGCAGTGGCGTGGTACACCTTTCCTGGAAAGGGTGCGATTATTTCCCGAGGGGGCAGGACGGCATCCCGTGGGAATATAGTTGGGACATTATTTTCGTCTGAAGGCCTTACTTACGTCTGATCCTTTGGACAAAGTGCCGTAGCTGCGCCGCATGCCACCTATGGTCATTCGAGGCGACTCAGCTGTGCTTTTTCTTCGCCGAGTCTGGCTGCGTACGAAAATATGAAGGTATGTTATGTGCGCATCGTTCTACACAGGTTGGTAGCAGAACGTGTCCCCTGGCCTTTTTGTGAGCACTGATCTGCTGGGAGCACTGATCTGCTGGTTAGTGCCACCTGCACCTCTGTTGTGATTAGGCCACGACTAAGCAAGGCCACCAGCCCGGTTCTCAAACAAACAAAGAGAGAGAGAGAGAGAGAGAGAGAGAGAGAGAGAGAGAGAGAGAGAGAGAGAGAGAGAGAGAGAGAGAGAGAGAGAGAGAGAGAGAGAGAGAGAGAGAGAGAGAGAGAGAGAGAGAGAGAGAGAGAGAGAGAGAGAGAGAGAGAGAGAGAGAGAGAGAGAGAGAGAGAGAGAGAGAGAGAGAGAGAGAGAGAGAGAGAGAGAGAGAGAGAGAGAGAGAGAGAGAGAGAGAGAGAGAGAGAGAGAGAGAGAGAGAGAGAGAGAGAGAGAGAGAGAGAGAGAGAGAGAGAGAGAGAGAGAGAGAGAGAGAGAGAGAGAGAGAGAGAGAGAGAGAGAGAGAGAGAGAGAGAGAGAGAGAGAGAGAGAGAGAGAGAGAGAGAGAGAGAGAGAGAGAGAGAGAGAGAGAGAGAGAGAGAGAGAGAGAGAGAGAGAGAGAGAGAGAGAGAGAGAGAGAGAGAGAGAGAGAGAGAGAGAGAGAGAGAGAGAGAGAGAGAGAGAGAGAGAGAGAGAGAGAGAGAGAGAGAGAGAGAGAGAGAGAGAGAGAGAGAGAGAGAGAGAGAGAGAGAGAGAGAGAGAGAGAGAGAGAGAGAGAGAGAGAGAGAGAGAGAGAGAGAGAGAGAGAGAGAGAGAGAGAGAGAGAGAGAGAGAGAGATAGAGATAGAGATAGAGAGAGAGATAGAGATAGAGAGAGAGAGAGAGAGAGAGAGAGAGAGAGAGAGAGAGAGAGAGAGAGAGAGAGAGAGCATATGCCTTCCATGCGTTCTCCCTCTAAATAATTTGACCCCAACATACAGTGGCGTAGCCAGGATTCGGCCAAGGGGGTCCGACTTCCGTCGGGGGCCCCAGGCCGGGGGGCCCTTATAGTTGAGGGGCCCCCTTATAGTCGGGGCCCACCTCCTATATGTGTCGTATAATATTTTGACATTATAACATTTACACGACGGAAATTTGTATATCCCTTTTTAAGTGTTTGTTATTATTTTGTTTATAGTTTGATTTTTCTCGATCCGACCCCGTTTTGGTAAATTTAGGTCACCAAATATTAAGGCTGGCCAATACCTATATGACAGCCTGGCTATAATAGCAGTTTTGTAGCACATTTCGGGAAATCAAATGTTGCTGCGTGCATGATGTTAAACCTGACTTTACCTCAATTCACTCTGGTAATCAGGTATGAAGTCATTGAAGGTCAGTCGTTTTGAGTACGAATAAATGGTCTTCTACGGAAAATGATTACAAATTTTTTCCGTGTGTCGAATTCATGAACTCTTTAATCAGAAAGTTTCCAAAGAAATGGAAAAAATGAATAAAAATACAAGGAATATGGTGGATGGTGGTGTATTCCGGACGTCATATAACGTCTATTCCGCGGAAAGATCCTGGTGAATTCACCACAGTTACTTTCTTACCCTTGCTATGTTGTAAATGAGCAAATTACCAAAACAATAGGCGCCTGAGATAACTATCGCCTTGGATTTCTGTGTCATTGTTATTTTAAACCTTTCATAACTATTTTTCTTTTTGGGATTATGCTCATCAATGTGTGTCATTTTCCTTGTTTGTCTGGTTTCCTACGAAAATATTTGAAAGTTGTTTATTTCAGAATATTTAGGACGGTAGTTATTAGGACTAAGCTAATAGATTGAAAACCAGCTGAAGTTCCAAATTCCCTGTTCGATTTGCTATTATGGATGCTAAAACTAGATTAATTTTTGCCTTTCCTTCAGAAATGGTGCCTGATCAACATGTTTCAGTTTGCCTTTTTTGGTACGCAATGGGAATATATAAATGTTTCCGAGGCATATGATTTTCGAAATCTTCTTTGAGCCTAGGATCTCAAGCGATATCTCTGGATTGTATTCTAAAATCTAAAAGAAATGGAAAGGAAAAAGGACGCTCAATAAAAAGGATATATGAGTGTGCCCCATATGCTATATAAAACCTATTCCATGGACAGTCCTACTGATGAAACCGCTCACTTACTCCTCCCTAGCCATTGGTTGGAGATCCCGGGGGCTTGGGGAGGTGAGTACTTCCTTGGACTTTAGGTCTCTGATAGGCTTTGTACAGGGCTTGTATTGCTATGCCAGTGTTAAGCCATCCAGGACCATCACCAACCGCCCCCGCCCCCCTGACTCCTCGGTCGAGCATAGATCTCCAGGGGCCTAGCACTTGACACGGCGCCGAAACCAGTATCTGGGACCCCCGAAAACAAGACTTTTCCCGCAAATCAGTACTTACGTCCCCCAAAACCAGCATTTGGGGGTACCATGAGACTACCTACTGGGACTCCCTGGAACTTACTCTCGTGGGGCCCTGAGGATAACTTTGAGGGGAGGGGGAGGAAGGAGAGGAATGCTCGCTGAGACTAGCTTTTGGGGACACTTGAGGGCAGCTTCTGGGGACCCCTGAGACTAACTCCTGGAGACCTCGTGAGACTAATTGTCGGATCTCTGAGATTAGCTCTCCGGCCCTCCTTACACTAGAACTGAAAGGTCCCCTGAAAATAACTCGGGCTTGCGAGATCAGTTCTTGGGGGACCTGAGACTAGCTCTGGGGCCGCCTAAGATCAACACTTGGCGCTACTCACAAGGTTAATTCCGGCCCCTCTCCCGATTAGATCTCAGGGAGTCTCTGATACTGATTCACGGCGCCTCTTGACCAAAATTGTGAACTCCTGAGAATCTCTCGGGGCTCCCTAGATTAGTTATCGGCAGCATCTCTGGGCCTATTTATCGGGCCCCCCAGATTTGCTCTGGGGAAGGGGGCTGAGACTGACTCTCGGGGCCATCCAGATTAGCTCTTGGGGATCCCCTGAGGCTGTCTCTGGGGTGGGGCGGGGGCTGGGAATGACTTCCGACAGCCCTCTGAGGCTAACCCTGGGTCGCCCCCTGAGACTAACACTCGAGGAGGGAGGCGTGGAAGCACCCCTGAAACTGAGTATTTGGCACGGCACTCCCGAGACTGCCTCTGGGAAGCCCAGATTAGCCCTCAGAGGCCTAAGGCTAACTCGGAGCCGTGAGACCAAAATTCGGGAGCACCTCTGGGAATTACTCTCAAAGCCCCAAAATTAGCTCTTGGACGAACCGGAGACTAGCTCCCGGGAGCACTCGGAGACTAACTTTTAGGTGCTCCCTGAGATTGACTCTCGGGGCCTCTTAGGCAACAACTAGGGGGGAGGGGCACAGCCTCAGGCTAAATCTCGAGGGTTCCCAAGATTACCGCTCAGGGGCCTCCTGAGATCAGCACTCTGCGGATCAAATGAGACTAACTCTCGGACCCCTTGATTAACTCTCGGGGCCACCTGAGAGTAAATATTGACTCCTGAGAGAGACGCCCGTAAAACTATGGGACCGAATATCGGGGGTCTTTTAAGACTGACTCTCGGGGTCCCCTTGACCGACCCTTGGTGTTCTCTGAGACTGACTCTCATGGAGCCCCCTGAAATAGTCTGTCGCGGGGCCCCGAGAACCACTCTCTGGGGGACCCTGGGACGAGCTCGGCCCTCTGAGACCGACACTCGGGGCCCCTGAGACCGACTTTCGGGATCCCCTGAGACTAACTCTCAGGGACCCCCTGAAATCTACTTTTGGGGTCTTGAGACTGACCCTCAGGGCGGGGCCCTGAGGCCGACTCGGGACGCCCTGAGAACGAATCTTCAGTGGCTTATGAGACTGATTCTGGGGCCCCGTGATCAGAGAATGCTTTGCAGTGGTTCAGATTGGCCCAAAGGGGGGTCCTCGGACTCCTAGAACCCCTTGGCTACGCCACTGCATCCACACATTCGGGGGCCCGCCGAGATCAGCACTTGGAGGCCCCTGAAATCCTTGCTTCCCCCCGATACCAAAACTCCGGAGTCCCTGGATACCGATGCGCGGGGCTTCTAAGACCAAGCTCGGGGTTCCACTTAGATCAGCTTCGGGGGCACCCTTAGGCCTATGCTTGCGCTTTTCGCTGGAGTAACTCGACACCGTTGTTCGGGGGGCCAGATCAACATTCGGAGCCCCCCCGAAACTAATGCTCGGTACTCTAGAGCCTCTCGATACCAATGCTCGGGGACCCTGAGCCCAAGCCTGGGCCCCTGAGACCAAACTCTGGGTCCCATGGAGACAATTCTCGGGCTTCGCTCATAAGTCCCCTCGATATCGATAGTCGGGGGCACCCCGAGATCAATATTGTCCCCCCCCCCACTTCCCGAGATCAATGTTCGCTGCTCCGGGGCCATCGATACCAATGCTCGGGGGATCCCTGAGACCAGCTCTGGGGCCCCTAAGACCAAGATCAAAAGACCCGTGAGACCACCAAGCTCGGGGCCCCCTGAGACCAAGCTCCGAAGGCCCGTGAGACCAAGCTCAGGCCCCCTGATGCAAAGCTTGGGGCCCTGAGACCAAGCTTGGGGCCTCTGAGACCAAGCTTGGGGGAACCCTGAGACCAAGCTCGAGGAGCCCCTGAGACCAAGCTCGGGGTCCCCTGGTACCAAACTCGGAGGGCCTCGTGACACCAAGCTCGGGGCCCCCTGAGACCAAGATCGAAAGGCCCGTGAGACTAAAGTTCGGGGGGCCCTGAGACCAAGCTCGGGGCCCTTGAGACCGAGCTCAGGGGGCCCCTTAGATCAATGTTCGGTACTCTGGAGCCTTAAATACCGATGATCGGGGGCCCCCTGAAACCAAGCTCGGGGGCCCCTGAGACCGAGCTCAGTGGGCCCCCCGAGAACAATGTCTGGTTCCCTAGAGTCTCGACACCGATGATCAGGGGCCCCTGAGACCAAGTTCGGGGGTCCCCTGAGACAAAGCTCGGGGACCCCTGAGACCGAGCTCTGAGGCCCCTGAGACCAAACTCGGAGGGCCCCCTGAGACCAAGATAGAAAGGCCCCTGAGACTAAGCTCGGGGTCCCTGAGACCAAGCTAGGGGACCCTGAGACCAAGAGCGAAAGGCCCGTGAGACTAAAGCTCGGGGGCCCCTGAGACCGAGCACAGTGGGCCCCCGAGAACAATGTCTGGTTCCCTAGAGTCTCGATACCGATGATCAGGGGCCCCTGAGACCAAGTTCGGGGATCCCCTGAGACCAACCTGGGAGCCCTGAGAGCGAGCTCGGGGGCCCCCTGAGACTGAGCCCGGGGACCCCTGAGACCAAGCTCAGGGGCCTCTGAGACCAAGATCAAAAAGCCCGTGAGATTAAGCTCAGGGGCCCCTGAGACCGAGCTCAGGGGCCCCCCGAGATCCATGTTTGGTACTCTGGAGCCTTCGATACCGATGATCGGGGGGCCCCTGAGACCAGGCTCGGAAAGCCCCTGAGACCAAGTTCGGAGGTCCCTTGAGACCAAGCTCAGGGGCCCCTGAGACCGAGCTCGGGGCCCCCTGAGACCAAGCTCAGGAGGCCCGTGAGACCAAGCTCAGGGGACCCGTGAGACCAAGCTAGGGGACCCTGAGACCAAGATCGGGGGGCCCTGAGACCGAGCTCAGAGGGCCCCCGAGATCAATGTCTGGTTCCCTAGAGTCTCGATACCGATGATCAGGGGCCCCTGAGACCAAGTTCGGAGGTCCCTTGAGACCAAGCTCGGGGGCCCCTGAGACCAAGCTCGGGGGCCCCTGAGACCAAGCTCAGGCCCCCCCGAGATCAATGTTCGATACTCTGGAGTCCTCAATACCGATGATCGGGGGCCCCTGAGACCAAGCTCGGAAAGCCCTTGAGACCAAGCTCGGGGCCCCCTGAGACCAAGCTCGGGGGCCCCTGAGAACAAGTTCGGAGGTCCCTTGAGACCAAGCTTGGGTGCTCCCTGAGACCAAGCTCGGGGCCCCTGAGAGCGAGCTCGGGGGCCCCTGGACCAAAATCAGGGGGCCCGTAAGACCAAGCTTGGGGGCCCTTGAGACCAAGCTCGGAGGTCCCTTGAGACCAACCTCGGGGGGCCTGAGATCGAGCTCGGAGGGCCCCCTGAGACCAATGCTCGTGTTTTCCAGTGCATAAGGTCAGCCCAAGGGGGTCCGCGGACCCCAAGGACCCCCCTTTGGCTACGCCACTGCCAACATATTACAATTGATCGACCGATTTTGTGTGCGAAAATTTGACATTAAAACTTGTGTCCCAGGTGACGGGATGATGCAATTCAAGTGCCACGTTGACGTCACTACTAATGTGGCGGTGGCTGAGCGCGGTACCGTCTTTGGGGCTGCGCGTGTGTGGAAGAATGCAATATGAGCGAAATGTCTCGAGAGGATGAGCAAAATGTGTCTTGGATCTGCCTTTGTAGATAACGTGTTGGCACATGGCTTAAAGGGAACGGACCACTGTCTCGAAATTTAAAAAGACTATTTATCGACAAAAGAGGTCTTGAAATGAGAAAACCACACTTTGCCTCCACCTTCAAACGCTAAAAAAATCGCCCTTTTTCTTGCGACCCTGGGTTGACCTCAGCATCACGTGTGATGACGCTAAACTGAGCTAGCTGCTTGCGGTATGTAACCTTGTTAATGCAATGTCATTTGTTAACATTTATCACGTGGCATGAGTTGCCAGATGGGAAGGGATCCATGGTTTGAAATCCGGACATATTTGGCGTATATCATGGTGCCGTTTATTTTGAACTTCGAAAATGTGCGAAAATTTAACATAGAGAGCTTTGGGTAAAATTGAATACGTCAATAGTGGGTTCTCCACATGCTCTACAAAACCACTATACTCAGTTCAAAACTCATGATAAAAGTGGAACAATTTTCTTTAAGGGACGAAAAATATTTTCGTGTTAATTATTGGCGCAAATGGTACCTCTGCTCCACCCCCGGACTCTGATAGTGCAGGTGTTTGCTGTTCCATCCACAGGCGCCCTTCCCGTCACACTGTCTCTGTACCGACTGTGGCGGTATGTGGAGCCGTCGCTGCTGTCGTCGTTATTACGTCACAGCCGACCTCAGGTGCGCCGCGGAGGCGGTCTCGTGCCGCCGCAACCCCGCCCCCCGTCCGCTGGCCGCGACGCAATATCTGCCGTCGACGTCAGGGGGCCCCGGCGGCCATCCTCCACCTGAGACGCAGTAGGCAGCGGTAACGCGCCTGCTCTTCGCTCTCCGTTTTGTTCGCATAGAAACAAGCCATTGATTGCCAGCCGCGGCGCAGTCGTTTATGACCTTTACGGCGTCCACGGCGTCATGGGGTGCGGGGCGGACAGGCGTGCCCCGGTAGCACCGTTCTCGGCGGGTCTGCTGTGCGCTGGCCCGTTCGCCGGCGGCTGAGGCGCAGTCACCGCCGGCGGGCGCGCCTCCCCGCGCAGCCCCGGCCGGGGGCGGCTGTATCCAGGCGGCGGCCGGCGGCGCTAGGGCCGAGTTTGGCGTGCGACGGGGCCGGCCCGGTCGGTGGACGGTAGTGCGTAGTAGTGGCTCCGAGGACCGGCGGCGGCAGCTGAGCCGGCACACGCCGAGACCGCGCCGCCGCCGCTGCTGGTCATAATTCTCGTCTGAGTACTAACCGGGCGCCGTGTTCAGCTGCTTCGTGAGCACGTTCATTGTTTATGGGGTTTGGTGATTGGAAATGCTTAAAGAATTCCTGAGAAGATGCTGAATTTTTTCAGATACCAATGTAGTCAGCACGTCTTTAGGGGAGGGGGGCATTTCAGTACCTGGCCTGGTCGTGGAATTCCCGCTACTTTTTTATCAGTGCTTCAGAATTTCTCGAAATTTAGGACTGAAATCGACACCTTTGTATTACAAATTCTTCAAACCAAACAGCGGAGAGAATCAGGTTCTCTGAGTCTGTTTTTTCTTTAATCAAAACATTCCATATAGATCAGAAGATTCAGAGCGATCTTCCCCCAGGGATGGATCCCAGAACGTTGCTCTACTAGATCTGGCCTTGGTCTCCCAGATCCCAAAATGTCGAGGATGGCTGGGAAGTCGGACTGTTTGGTAAGGCTTTTTCCGACAGGGTGAGGCTTTACTCGCTGCCGTTCACGGTCGGCCCCGCTTTATGGCTGCCAAAACCTTCCAAAAACACTCGAAAACATGCTGCATTCGAAAAATACGGTTTTTGGTTTTCTCATTTCCCTGAGGTATTTTTCTGCCAAAAGCGTGAAGTCCCAAACTCCTCGCTGTGCCCGCGGGCCGGGATCCGTAGCCAAAAGCTGCTGTCAACGTGCACTTTAGTTGTTCTTCATTATTAATTGATTAAAATACTCAAGACGGTGTGAACTTTGAGTGTCTTTGAGTGTCAGCTATGTAGGAAGTAGCCTCCCGCTTCTGTACTGTTGCAGCGCGGGTGAAACAGCTGCGTCGTCACAATAGTATTCTGAACCCGAAATTATCGACTCACGCTGCGGACGAATACGTTTTTGTCGTCGGCTGGTGCCACAGGCGGTCAGGACGCGCATTTTGCACCAATGCCGGCCATTCTTTTGGAGGCCACAGGTGTAGGCGCCATGGGGGGCGAAACGAGGAGACCATGTTCCCTCTGAGGTAAAACATTTTAACACTAACCCTGTGGTGTTTAGTGGAAAGAAATGGTTTAGACAGTTCATGTTGCTCCTCTCCCCCTTAAATTCGGACCCTCTGCCGCTTCTGGTAGGCGCACTGCTACCTAGTGTTTCCCCACCCACCACCGATCGACGAGTTACAACCGTCGCAATCGGAGCATTGTAATATGTTGATAGATAAATGGGACTCTTGTTCGTTTTGCTAGCGCCTGTGTTGGTTCCAGCCGCGTTCCGAAATTGATTTTCTATTTGAATATAAAGTGAAGGTATATTTGAACTACACGTACGCTGTTGTCCACGCTGACTTGAATTCGACCGTACGAAGTTTTCTCGTTTCGACATGTTTAATCGTCACCCTCAGCCTTCGCGATTTATGGCCAGCTGCGGGGCGGTGTGACCGTTGTGCGCTGGGGGTCTGGCTGCTGCGGAGTAGGCGGCGCCAGCGCCAGGGCCCGCCTGTCGGGGTGGAGAGTGCGGAGCGGAAGGAGGGGAAGTGCGGAGCGAGGCGGTACGCTGGGGAGTTGGGCCGTTTTGTTTCTGTGTTGGCGGAGTGAGCGGAGTATTTGGCCAGCCTGAACCTGAAAACCTTCGGCTTCACTGTTTCTCAATTGTCGTGGAAGATCTCGTCAGATACCGCGTTAAGCGCTAGGACTTGAAGGTGAGTTCACAATGAGATATGCCGATATCGATGCATAGTCGTGTGTTGGGACAGGGGTTTCGGAAATAATGATAATTGAACCGTTTGAGCGTTGCTCTGAAAAAGGCTTTTTAGATTCCGACTCCGCCTGAGCGGTGTTAGCATCCATTCCGTGCCTGGTATTGAGTCAGTTCATGTAGAGCGGATAAGGCTTGTGGCAGACACCGAGGATCTTTGGAGCACCAAAGCTGAGAAGATAATGCGAATGCTACGAAATCTACAATATTCAATGAAAATGTTTTTTTTAACCCAACGTTGGGGGATTTTCCAACAAAATATCATTGTATTTCAATGGAGCTGATATGTGATGTGCATAAATGTACTCCCCTTGCTCATTGAGTGGTTAATGAGTATGAACGGTGGCTGTCTGGGCTCTACACAGGGTGAAGCTGCGATGTTAGCCACTCTCCGGGCTGTCGCATGATGAAGCTGCATGTTAGCCACTCTCGGGCTCTGACACAGGTGAAGCCGAGCCACTCTCCGGGCTCTGACGCATGATGAAGCTGCGATGTTAGCCACTCTCTGGGCTCTGGCACACGATGAAGCTGCGATGTTAGCCACTCTCCGGGCTCTGGCACAGGGTGAAGCCAAGCCACTCTCCGGGCTCTGACGCACGATGAAGCTGCGATGTTAGCCACTCTCTGGGCTCTGACACACGATGAAGCTGCGATGTTAGCCACTCTCCGGGCTCTGGCACAGGGTGAAGCCAAGCCACTCTCCGGGCTCTGACGCATGATGAAGCTGCGATGTTAGCCACTCTTTGGGGACTCTGACACACGATGAAGCTGCGGTGTTAGCCACTCTCTGCGCTCTGACACGCGGTGAAGCTGAGCCACTGTCCGGACTCTGGCACAGGGTGAAGCTGCGATGTCAGTCACTCTGTGCTCTGACAACAGTGAAGCTGCGATATTGGCCAGTGACTGGCGTGCGCGGTCTGTCGATCACGCTTCGCCGCCCGATACCATGGTCGGCGAACAAAGGAACCGGGATCTGCGCCGCTAACCTGGACTCTCAGCTCCTTGGTCGGTGACAAATCTTTGCTGCAGGCTAGTAATTCCCAGCTCTGCCAACACAATTCCCTTTTCAGTAGTTTGGGGGACGTCATTACTGCACCGGTCCGAAATTTTACCTGTATAAAAGTGTGTATTTCATTATCTTCTTATGTGCTGGTTGAAACTTTTCATGCTTTGGTTGGAGCATTGTAGCGCGCAATAGTAAACCGGATTATGTGGATTCAGACAGAAGCTCGACCCTTAGTGTGATGGTCATTATGACGGGAAAACCGGCCTCATGCAAATACACTTTTCACCTTATGGGTGACAACACAATTTTTCAGAGTACTGCTGGAACGAATTTGAGGACTCGAAATCCCAGCAATGTTGTGAAGCACTCCAAAATATTGGCACAATATTTTTTAGAAAGGCGCTCTGAGTGCTTTGCCCTTGCGCGGCTTTGCTTGGAATTCTGCTGGCACCGATATCTTCATCTTTCAAAATTTTCCCACTTCTTTTAAGTTCTGCTGAGAAATGGTTCTGCTAAAGAGGGTTTTGATGCGGCCCTCATCATTGAGGGCCCATCAACAAGTCAGGCAGGCTTCGCACCCCAAATGGCCGAGACCCAGATGGGGTCGGGGCCAAAGTTTGGAACCCCCGTTTTAAGATTTTGGCTGTTTTTTTTCTTACTCCGTTTTAGCGCCATCCCATTCTGTTCTTAGTGTTATCCCCTCACGCAGGGGTGATGAATTCTGCATTCACAAGATGACGTTATGGTTCAGAATATTCCCGGTTTTTGAAAACCATGCTGAAGGTGGGGTGTCATCTGTTATTCTTTGTCAATGACCGCTGCATCAAAGTTGTATTTGCTTCATCATTTTTATTTTACTGATTTGGTTGTAACAGCAGCATGTATTGCACCTAGGTACACTTGATGCCATAGAAATAGAGAAGAAAACTTATGAATATATACAGCAATGCTTCTCTGCAATAGCGATAGGGGTAATCGCGGCATAGAAAACAAGCTGAAGCCAATTCAAGCTGATACGACCAGAATTAAGAGCAGTTCAAATATATTGACTTGACGGAGGGTTTACTGTGGATGTTAAAACGGATGGTCCTTCATCTACCTAATAATGTGTTTAAAACCAAAGAAATGCCTTTATTGGCTATAATTGAGTGGATGCCTTGGTTCGTGGATGGAAAGTGAAGGCTTGATCCTACTTTCGTGGACTGCTTATATGTATTCTCTAACATAATCGCGACGAAATTGTCCAGGAAGTTCAGCCGCGATAAATAAAAGCCGAACTTACGGTCAATATGTGTACGTGGAACGCGATAAAAAGATCGACAGGAAAATATTTCGACAGAAATTGATTTAATTTTGCTTCTGGACTTTTTCCAAAAACTATTTCTTGGGTTAAATAGGCATCAACTACATGTGAACTACTGGGGAATGCAGATGGTTGTCTCAAAGTTCTCGAACATTCCGACTGCGAATGTCTCGTCTCTCCAGCGTTGAAACTTATCAAGATTCTTATTCGGAGGGTGTTGCAAGCAGCGATGGCCTACGCTACGTTCATACCAAATTACGCTACGTTACGGTTCGATTTTGGCCAAAACTACGGAATTACGCTACGTTAAATTTTATCGACTACCGAATCACGGTACTTTAGCTACGGCTACAATAAAACAAGATCGTACTACGATATCATACGTTTTGTTCACGTCAACCCCCCGGTGGGGGGTGTTTGAACAACCCCCTCGGGTCTTACCGGGGCACGAAAACGGCGGCGCGAAGCGCCGCCGTATTTGGTACACCTTATCCTTAATCAATTCCGCAGCTTTCCCCAAAATTTGAGAGGTTGGGTCATCTCAGGTCAGGTCACCAGTGCAGGTTAAGCGACTTCGCCCCAAAAAATGTTTAAGGAGTCATTAGTAAGAAAGGGGCGAATATATCGGATTAAAACTGATACCACATAATGGGCCTACCGAGTACTACAACATATATTCCGGGATTTTTCACATCGATGACCTAAGGTGAGGTACGGAGCACGACCTCTCCGTTGGAAACGCATGGGGAAAACATAAATTGGGCTGTATCTGTGTAGATAAAACTGAGAATACCTTCATATTCCCAAAATCGTAGTATTCTGGGCCCCTTTCTAGGTTCCTGTTGCAATGTTTTACCTGTGACCTCTGAGAGGTAATCTGGGCTACTTAAGTAGATTTCGAGACTTGGGTCAATAACTTTGCAGGAAATGACGATAAAGCTTTTATTTTGATACCATTACGTTGAGTTTGCTACTACGAGTCGATTGATGTGCATATTGACTATGCTAGATTAGATGGTGACCTTGACCTGACCAGATGTGTGACCTGATGACGCGATGTGTTTGTGATCAATGGTCGGGAAATTCTTGTCCCCAGTTGAAAAAAAATTATAAATCGAAATCAACCGACTTCTAATTTTTGCAGGCCCAAAAGTGTGTCCTTGATCTACACTATCCACCAAAAGGTCCCGATCTTATTTGACAGCGATTTGATGCATTTCTCGGGAAATTGTTGTAAGTGTAATTTTAAAGTAATGGTTTGGTCGTTACTTTTTCAAATATTATCACTTCTATTTCAAGTTTCGAATTAAAGCAAATTGTTACCAATAATTCTTTAGTACCACGATCGAGAGCACGAGAAGGTATATATATTTATGGTAACTTTTTTCGTAGTGCGCTACGATACGCTAAATTTTGGCGTAGTACGCTACAGAATTCGCCCAGCTACGCTACGTTTCATTTCCAGAGCTACGGCTACGGAAAAATGATTTCGTAACGTAGCGTAGGCCATCTCTGGTTGCAAGTTGTCGGGAAAACGGATTACGCTTTTGTTAGAAAATGTAATACATGTAATTGAACCGATCCCGGTAGTACCTATCTGTAAGTTTCATTTCGGTGGGACCCGTATTCGAGGGCCAGGTGGCCTAGTGGTGGCATTGCCCGTCTCCAGATTGGGATAGCATGGATTAAGAGAGATCGAGAGAGAGAGAGAGAGAGAGAGAGAGAGAGAGAGAGAGAGAGAGAGAGAGAGAGAGAGAGAGAGAGAGAGAGAGAGAGAGAGAGAGAGAGAGAGAGAGAGAGAGAGAGAGAGAGAGAGAGAGAGAGAGAGAGAGAGAGAGAGAGGAGAGGGAGAGGGAGAGGGAGAGGGAGAGGAGAGGAGAGGGAGAGAGAGAGAGAGAGAGAGAGAGAGAGAGAGAGAGAGAGAGAGAGAGAGAGAGAGAGAGAGAGAGAGAGAGAGAGAGAGAGAGAGAGAGAGAGAGAGAGAGAGAGAGAGAGAGAGAGAGAGAGAGAGAGAGAGAGAGAGAGAGAGAGAGAGAGAGAGAGAGAGAGAGAGAGAGAGAGAGAGAGAGAGAGAGAGAGAGAGAGAGAGAGAGAGAGAGAGAGAGAGAGAGAGAGAGAGAGAGAGAGAGAGAGAGAGAGAGAGAGAGAGAGAGAGAGAGAGAGAGAGAGAGAGAGAGAGAGAGAGAGAGAGAGAGAGAGAGAGAGAGAGAGAGAGAGAGAGAGAGAGAGAGAGAGAGAGAGAGAGAGAGAGAGAGAGAGAGAGAGAGAGAGAGAGAGAGAGAGAGAGAGAGAGAGAGAGAGAGAGAGAGAGAGAGAGAGAGAGAGAGAGAGAGAGAGAGAGAGAGAGAGAGAGAGAGAGAGAGAGAGAGAGAGAGAGAGAGAGAGAGAGAGAGAGAGAGAGAGAGAGAGAGAGAGGAGACGTTTGTTAACGAGGGGGCAGGATTCGAAGGTTTTCGCCTTGTATTAGAGACCAATGTTGGCATGGCGTTGAAATCTGCCTCTGCTCGGCGAAACAATCCTCTCGGGCATTCCATGAAAATTCGACCAGGCGATACCGCTGTTCATCCCGGATTTTGGCGAAGCTTCATCCAGAGGGTGAAGGAGTTCTTGGACAGTGTGTGTGGATACCTCGACAGTCTTCTGGGTGAAATGCGACAAGCACTGGCGAAAACGCTTAACAGGTGTCGGTCGGCGTCTTGTTTTTAACCCGAAACATTAAAACAATGAATTAAAATTACATCAGCGATAGTATCGTGGTATTGTAGCTCCTCCTGCATAACAGTGTGAACCCGGCTTTCTATGTATTCTAGGTTATGCTTTCATTTTGCAGCAGATTGAACCCCCCGCAGGTTACAGTGCAAGCTACAATGCACTTGACCATCTGCACAGAAGCAGTGATTTTATCGTTTCTCTGTTGATATTTGTTATTGAGGCAGTGTAGCCTTCTCACTTGCATTGCCGGCACGAAACAAATTATAGCCAAAGTCAATCGAATTTAATAAAGAGTTGTCCAAGTTAGCTGTTCTGTAAGCTGCGTACTTACATGGTAGAATTGTGAGGAGGAACGTGTTTTTAGGCAAATGGCTCTTCGTGCGGAAACATCCATTAGCGAGGTCTCATATTGGTAGCTTTACAAGTGGTTGCAGTTATTTTTAGTGAAAAAATATGGGTGCAAATATATGTTACATTCTACGGTGCTTTCAGCACCCACGGCTCTCATCAGACGCCTTGTTTCCGAAATGATTTATACCGACCTTATTCCTTTGTGGAACTGGTATTTGTAAATGATGAAATACTTATATTACGCTCTTCTTTGCAAGCGTGGTGCTTTTTTACGATTTTCCATAAATCACTGCTTAAATTCAGCAGCACCCGATGGTGCGCCCAGGAAGGTTACCATCACAAGGCTGTACGTCTGAAGTGCCAGCATCCTCCACTCGCGGACGGGGTGAAGGTCCCGGTCCGGGAGAGCGAGTGGAGGTCCACCCACCCTCCCGGGAAGCCACGGCTGAGCGCGACAGGTCCGCGGCCTCTACCTTGGGGAAACCCGGCATCTGGGAGAGGCAGTATCACCAGTTCTTCACCTGATACACCACAAGCGCCCGTGAACACCGCCCGAAATACCCTCTCCCAGTTCCACCTCCCACAGAACGGGAGGTGCTGCTCGCTCCTCTAACTAGCAGCGGTCCGGTTTCTACAGCTTGCGACGCCGTGCCATGTTTTTCCCAGTGTCTTCAGGCCATCATGCATCGCACTTCGCGAGAGGGTTGAACATGTGCCTACAGTAATTGACCAGATCCATTTGGACTGTGTTTTAATGTACAGCCTCCCGCAATTGAATCTGAACACTTTTTAATGTACAGCCTCCTGCAATTGAATCTGTACACACTAGGCTCTGAAGTTTTTGTTATAGTGTAGGCGAACTACTGCGTGCAGAGTCGTAATTCAACATTCAGCTTGCGTCTTTTGCTCCCAGCTACCGATTACGTATCCACTAACACTCGGCAGTCTCATGTTTTAGAAATAAATAGAAAAAAGCTAAACTGTAACGAGACAGCCATCAACAATTTTTCTGCAAATTATTTTTAAACTACGAACCGGGAACCCAGTTTTTGGGACAATATCTAAAGCCAAGGGCAAAACAGACATACTGTATATTTCATCATGACCGAGGGAGCAAAAGTGGTCCAGAATTTAGCCAAAAGCTGTCGAGCCTAGTGTGTACAGATTCAATTGCAGGGGGCTGTACATATACTGTAAGGTGGTTTGTCTGTTTTTGTTTGGTGTTCAAGCTCTCACAGCAAGCGGAGCAGGCTGACAGAATGTGCTCCCTTTCAGACGGGCACGGAAGCAACTGCGTCCAAGCGGTCCCTGGTGCGCAACCGCCCCAAAGGAGAGATGAGGGTCAAACTAGGTGAGATCGGTGAGATACACACTTTAATTTCTCCTCCGATGCAGTGCTTTGTGGTTTGTCGTCGTTGGAAGTGATGCTGTGCGTTTCACTGTCACGAGGAGGGCCAAAATGATGTTTACTGTGACTTGTTCCTTGAAATGTATGGTCTTCGAATTTGGCCTACGACACGATTCTATATGAGGGATGCTCGAGACGATATGTTTAGTTTCAGTGGGGCCAAATAAAAATATTGTAGAAATTCATCATTTCAAAGACAGGCATAGGTTACATACCTAGATCAATATTATTCAGCGTTTAGAGCTCTCAGTTTGTTATTTATATTGTAAATCAAAGCCTCCCTTTAGGCTTTTACTTAGGTGGCCGTAAAACTGCGGCGTGCAGCGCTGCTGTGCTTTGGTTTGCTGTTCCTTGATCCTTTTATCATCTTTCCTGTGAATTTCAAGCCAAAATCTTGCCAGATCAAGTCATAAGCCTAGGTAAGGTGGCTAAACCACACAAAAAGATTGAGGCCTGCTGTGCTTCCATAGATTTCGACCGAATGACCTAAGCTCATGTTGCGTTATGAGTACTTGACCAACGATTCTGCCACTCGGAATTTTTGCCGTATGTTTTACCAAACGTCAGGCCAAATCCGAGACTTTCCCATTGTTAGCCAATGGGAAAACTTTGAAATGCCTGTTGTTTTTAGTACATACGTCCCTGATTATCCACAACATTTCAGCATCACGCGTTCTTTACTCATTCCTGAGGTGGAGTTTAAAAAATTGGCATGCTGCCTTTGGCAGGTTATCTGGAGTTAAGTGCCCGTTTGCCGATAATTTGGCTAATATCTTTGGACTTGACTAAGATAGGGCCTCCGTTTTCGTCATTGGGCTTGCATTATCGCTGCAATGCGGTTGATGCACATAATGACCATACCAGGTCACTTTGCATCATTTCGTTGGACAGAGGTCACATCAATCTTTGAATTAGACCGAGCCCATGTATCATTCGATTTGTAATGACGAGAAGATTACATGGATGCCTCAGTAGTTGCGGTTTCTCGTTTAGTGCGGAATTTACTGGTGAATACGTAAGCAGCCCTTAATGCTGGTAACTTACCCTCCTCCTCCTCGATTGACACCAATGTAGGCTTGACTTAAACATGGAAGGCACTATCGATTTATCTTACCATCAGCTTTCAAATTGCCGTAGAAAAATGTTCTGTCTTGCCTCTTAGGTGAGACGAATAGCGTCTAAATCGAACCTGCGCGATGCCTTTTCCTGAAGGTTTATACGAGAATGCAAATGTTCATCGAGCTATAGTGCTGTAGCTTCTGACCTGACTTGAAATTCGATGACATGTCAATGGAGGCACCATTCAGATGCTTTGAAAACAGCTTTTCAACTGCATTGAACGAATGTTTCTAGCTATAAAGTTCATAGGATAAGTGCAGTCATCCCAATATTGACCTGACGAAAAGGTTGTGAAATTAATTTGGATTGCATTCAGGATGAATTTGTGATTGTCTTTACTACCTCGTTAGTTTCCGTTAGTTAGTACACCCCTCGTTAGTTTCCGAGTTGGAGGGTCTTTTTACCCTCCCCGCGCCACCCGGGACAAGGTTAAAGGGAGATACGCAAAATTTTTATGGCTATAAAAAGGTACAAAAGTTGTTCAGAAGTCCTATTCTCATTTTTGGAATTCGGCCTGCAAATGCCTAAAATGCTCTCAAAATCAACATTTCAGACGACTTTACCGGTACACCTCATATCGAAAGACGTACACACGGCTAAGGCTATCAATTTCTCTAAGAATTAGGTCATATCTATCCTAAATAGTGAGTAGAACATTGGACTGCTACAAAAAATTACCTAAAAAACAACATTCCAAAACTCTTTACAGACATATAGGCTAAAAGAAATCACCATTAACCAATCAGAAGCCTAGAATTCTCAAACCGGGGTCACGTGACCTATCGACGCAAAAGTTTTGTCATCCTGGGGCTGAAGCAAAAAGACTCCAAGACCCGCGGTACGAAACCGCGAAACTGATAATTATGTTTTTCCGTTTTAGGGCAAACTAATTCATTTTGTAGTTTTAAAAGCTTTTAAAATTAATTCAAATACAAATACAGGGAACAGACATTTGTAATATAAAAACATTACTTTTAACTTAAATAGTTTCGAAAAGTAAGGATGGTATGAGCATGGGTAAGGATGGGCATTTATCGAAACTGTTAATCTATTTCGATAACAAGTGAGTGGCCTCCCAAAATTTTGCCGAAGATACAAAAATAATATAGTTTCATTACAAGATTTTCAAATAACAAGAAACCACAATAATAATTTTCGCGTATCTCCTTTAACTGGAACGTGGCACCGTTATAATGTGATTTGAACTTCGATAGCCACGTGGTGGACCATGCTGAGAAAGCAATTATCGACATTTCATTTGCTCAAGAACCTACCGTTCGCGGAGAAGAAGTTAAAAATTCACCCCTATCGGTCCTGTCCTGCTCGGGTGGTCACGTGGTAAAACATTACTGTTTGTAACCATTGCAACGTAACACCCAAGCCTCCCTGCCTGGAAAATTTTTATCGGCTAGTCTTTAAAACCTATGTGCTAAACGTTACTTTGTTACTTAGGAATATAAATGCATATAACCTGCTTCAATTACTAGTTTAAACCCTGAAATATGTTTCAAAATATCAAGAAAAGTAGTATACAATGATAAGCATTACTTAGGATTGCTAATTATACCCTCTTTAAGCTAAACACGATTCATTTGTATTTGTATTCAGTTCCGGCGCAGGTAGACGGGCTTATGTTAGCTCGGAGCGTTACCAGATTGTGTCACGCCGATGTGGAGAATTTTTTACCTCTAGCTAAGGAAAATTGAACAATACGAAATATTGGGTAAGTTTGCCTTATTCGTCTGAAATAAGGGAACATTTATTGTTTTAAATGAAAAATACCCCTAGAACTATTTCTGTCTAGAATTTCACCAAGTTGCCACATTACCTTTATTCCTGTAAAATGTCAGAATCGGTAGGGGGCCTATTCGGCCACCTTTAGATACAAAAAAACGAAGAGAGAGGAGGGCATCCGTTTGGTTTGTAGTGGGGGCTATAGTGATTACATTTTGGCCACTTTTCAATTTCCTTGGTCGGCACCTTCGAGGTCAAACGATGTCATGAAGGTCGAATCTCGGCCATGCAGGAAACTTAACAGAAACTGCCGCGGTTTTGCAGAGAGAAGTCAATAATACACTCCAAACGGGCTTACAACATAGGGGAAACGTCCCCTGCAGTGTTCTCTGAGATTTTGGGGCCAAGGTTATGCCGTCACAGCATAATATAGTCTTCCTAGTAGCACTGTAACTATCACTGAGCAGCCGTTCATCTGAAAATAACGGCCTGACCTTGACCCATGACTCTTGACTTTTACCTGTGACACTGACCTGAACAATCAGTAAACTTCACAATGTCATCTTAACATAATATGCGTCATGTTGGTTGACATCGTCTGACCGTTCAGAATGAACTTGAAAGTGTCGTACGACCTGACCTTTGACCTTTGAACTTGACCTTAATCTTCACGTGAGTTGAACGTAACGTAGTATCCCGATTATATAGCGGTCCGGCGTCAATGTCTGGTTTCAGTTCTAGCTGGATTACTGGCGCGCGGTAGCTGGTCAACATGCCCTCAAAACAGATATATCTGGGGCCGCTCATGGGTCAGCTAGAATCCTCATTCAAACATTATTTTATGCAGAAATGATTGCAAGGGAAAGCCCAGAAGCGCAAAAGCGCCATCATTTTTTATCACAGCACGAGGAAAACCGTTAGGTTGGCCTGATGCTATCACCCGTCCTCTCTCCCCACACTAATAGGGTCAAGAACATTTCACAGGTTTATGAACAATAGATTGGTAATCAAAAAGTATTCCTATAGGAAAGAAGCAATTTTTCCAGTGAGGTAAGTGTTCAGAGAACCAGATCACGTTTTCGAAGTGGCCTGTAGACATGCAAGGATCTTTCTGTAAGCCGCTAGTCCCGCTACCTTCACGCCACCACAAGCAGTGCTGCCAGTTCTCTCGGAAACACCAACTCCACCTGATCCGTTAGCCAGCTTATTGACGGGAACATGGCACCTCCATAGAATGGTTCAAACTGAGACAGCCCCGTGGTGTAGCTTAGGGAAAAATCGTGTTTGATGTATCATTTGTCCCAAAACTTACCCCCCTTCCGACTCTGTCGGCCCGGGGTAGTTAGGTGACTTTCGGTAATTCTAGCCATGCGACGTAATACCGACTTCACGCTGAGTGGACAAGCGTCTGCCGTCTCAAAACTAGTGCCGTGGCGCAATAGAGGTGAAATTGCTGACTGGTATTTGGTTCGGCTAAATGTTACGCTTATTTGATACTTGACAGCAGAGATATATTCAACTTCTAAATTCTCAATAAAAAATCACATAAAATTGACACGATTATGTAATTTTATCAAGGTGCAATAGTCTTTTGAGCTTATGTTTGATGATAATACTCTCTAGATTGTCGGCAGTGCGCTCTTTAATTATATAAGTCTTTATAAATCTATATATATATATATATATATATATATATATATATATATATATATATATATATATATATATATATATATATATATATATATATATATATATATATATATATATATATATATATATATATATATATATATATATATATATATCACTCCAGTTGAAATTTTGATTTATTTTTTTTTACCATTGCATACCCGGTGGGGACCTTCATTTGGATCCATACACGTATATTAACAGTAAAACATATTACACAAAGAATATATGCCTAATCCTAGGTAAAATTACACATGCACCCCCGGCGCGGGGCCCCTAAGCAACGCCGGGAGGCAGTTAAAATGAGTATCTAAGAATCGTGAGTTGTTAAAACACGGCATGACAGGCGCACACAACACATCATCCTATACGAGAGCGGCGGCACAAACGCATTTATTCTAAGCGGCGGCTCCCCGCACGACAGACACACGGAGCCAGCCAGGCCACGCGGCCACGCAACACCAGCGAGGCACCGGGTGCCGCATTTGAACGTTGATGTATGATAATTTCTTTAGGAAACTCTCCGCCGCGCCTGCTCGGCCCCTTCGGTACAATGTACCGAGGGGCCTGTCATTCCGAGGTTGAAATCATTCCTGATGTTGGACTGAAAGTATTTTCTGTAAGTCTGAAGTGGTCGATTGCTGGGTTTTCAACCGAGAGAGCATGTAGTCCCGGGTCACGGTGTATTCCCTTTTATAAGCTTAAATTATCTTATTCAACAAAACGTGTACATCTGTGACAAAACAAAATCTACCGGATTAAGTATCCTGTGAGCACTTTCCTCAAAAATTGTTCAGGAAGACTTTTGGATGTTGACTAATTGGGATAACTTTTGCTCGTCCGTTACGGCGCGAGATCCGCCTCATTTGGCGTGTCCTGTGGCCTGAAATCATGGGGTACTGGCTCGATAGTTCATTCATTTCAATAAGTCCATTTCGTGCGTTACCGGAGGTGCTGATGCTCGAGTTCGCACGAATGTGCCAGTGCCAGCGTGTGGCACGCCTGCGCCAGTGTTCTATGACTGGCAATATCTTACAGCTGAAGATCTCGGAGAGCTTGCTCGAGACTGGGCTTCGTCTAAACTATGGGAAGGAATGACCTTTCGTCTTAAAAATATTCAAAAGATAAAGGGAATAGAGTTTAGAATGCTAAAAAGTTAAAATAATTTAAGCCCACCCAAGAAATCCCCTTCAACCGGTAGTTGCTAGTTACAAATAAAACTGTAAACGCCTAGAAAACAGGAATTTCAATAAGACACTTGAATTGTTCTCTGCGGGAACTCTACGCCATAAAACTAAAATATGGCACTAAAACTGGTTCCTGCGAAAATACCACACAATAAGACTGGCTTAAAACTTAAGCATGAGGTGGTGAGCTTGGTGCAAGAGCTGCAAGAGTCTAAAAACTATAATGCTGAAACACTTAGGAGAAAAATTGGAAGAATGCTCTCCTTTTGAGATCCCTATTTTGTTCGGTTTTTAGGACTGTTGTAGTATTATATTTGTTAGTTATAGTATCATAGTTGGTAGGTTCTTGCACCTCTCCTGTTTGGGATGTTGTCTGCCGTCCTGTTTTCTTTTAGGCCTGTCTTGTTGCGTAGTGTCTTTGCAAGGATCAGTTTTTAGTGTCGTATTTTAGGATGATTGCGTGGCGTCTCTACAGGGAACAGTTTTTAGTTTCTTGTTTTTAGTTTCTTTGTTTCTAGTTTCTTTTCTTTGTGTTTAGTTTATTGAGTGGAGTTTAATTTCTCCGTGTTTTGGCACTCACATTTTCTCTTTATGTTTTGAGTCTTTTTAAGGCGAACGGCTATTCTTTCTTGACAAGTCATAGAAAAGGTAATAATCGTAAACATTGGATGCCTTAAAGGTTTCAAGTGCATTGTAGGCGTAGGAATCTTCAGGTTATTGGGGCACTATGGAGTGAAGGTGGGTCAGCGGGAATTTTTAGCTAATTTCATGGCATTATAGTGTGCCTACAGGTTAACATTCTTGGCATCTGACATCGTGGGGAGGGGAACAAGATCCCCTTTGCTGCCTATGACCCGTGTGACATTTGCTGACATAGCAGGTTGCCTGGCGGCGCCCGGAAAGTGTTCGACCACATATTTGCAGTAAACACACCAGGTTAACTATGATAGTCATGATAGCAGTTCCGCCGAGGCAGTTGTTAACCAGCCCCCGTTGAACAGCAAGCGCAGATCTCCGGATGTGACGTCGCACCTTATATTATATAACATGGGACAATTAAATGATTAATTTTTCAACTTTTCGCAAAAAGACGCCCAGACTCGAAGATAAAATGTTTATTTGTTGCATTTGGGATAAACTTGACTACCGTGTATTCTCACAAATTCGTAAGCGAGCAGTGCCATTAGCAGCAGTTAGACACACGGCCCAAAGGCGAAGGAATTCCTCCACGCCGGTATGACGTCACTCAGGCGTGAAGGAATCCCTGTTGAACGTAGCTTTAAGTAAAGGTATATTGGTTTTGAACCATTTGTTTGTGCTTGAATTTTATCCACGAGACTAACATGACCTGTCCCATACAAAAATCATGCGTAAGATCCCGCCTATTTGTGTTCAGGATCTTTTTGGGGGCGAATTTTAGTGCGCAGGAATTGTATGAAAGAAATTGTTCTTAAGCTTTTAAATCATTCGGGGCTTGTGTGGAATCTGGCTGACACTTCCATTGGGAACCTCGGTGTTTTCCATCATTAGCACCCACCCCGGTGGGCCTCCGAGCCACCTTCGCCATGGTGGTGGGTGTTCAAACAGCCCCCTCGAACTCGGCTCCTATGCGGGATAGCGTAAAAACGCAAACGCTGGTGGATAGCCCATACAAACTCATGAAGAAAGTACTTTGGTCAGTTTTTGGCTCAGGTCAATATTGAGGTCATGACAGGTCAAAGAGGGTGGCATGTTACAGAAGAGTTTCCGGGCTCTAGAGTCTGACAGAGTTAAGTTAGAACAATTTTTAAGGCACCATTCGCTTCCTCTCGTTACGGAAACTCGAATGATTAGCGGGCTAATATGACTACTTGGCCAAAAATTAAAAAAAGACCTGAGGTCAGGTCAAAGTCACTATGCAACCTAGCATAGTCCATATGCATATCAATCGACTCGCAATAACAATCCAAACGTAATGTTATCAAAATAAAACTTGATCGTCGTTTCCTGCGAAGTTATTTACCCAGGCTGAAACCTGCTTAAGAAGCCTCAGATGACCTCTCAAATGTCACAGGCCACAAATTGCAACAGGAACCTGGAAAGGGGCCCAGGATACTAAGATTTGGGGAATGTGAAAGCATTCACAGCTGTATCTACAAAAATACAGCCCAATTCCTGTTTTCCCCATGCATATCCAATGCAGAGGTCATAATCCGTACCTGACCTTAGGTCATCGATATGCAAAATTCCGGAACGTATTGTGTAGCTCTCGGTGGACCCATTATGTGGTGTAAGTTTAAATCCGATAGAATCACCCATTTCTGACTTTTGTCACCTTAAACATTTTTGGAGGTGAGGTCACTTGACCTACACTGATGACCTGACCTGAGATTACCCAACCTTAAAATTTTCGAGAAAGTTGCATAATTATCAAGGATAAGGTGTGCCAAGTAGGGTGGCGCTTCGCGCCGCCCTTTTTGTGCCGCCAGAAAAAAGCCCGAGGGGGTGTTCAAACACCCCCTCCACCGGGGCGAGGGTTAATGTTCAATGCTTACCACGTGGGTCTTGTGATCCCCGATATTTTATCCTAGTATTTTCTGGGTTCCAGAATCTCTGGACTAAACTCGTATATAAAATGTGGCTGATTTAGGGCTTGGTGTTCTGATCAGATGCTTCTATGAGCTGTGTACACTTATACACTTGACAAATCACGCCCCCCCCGAGAATCTGGAGTGTCACCAACTTGTTTGTGGACACTGTATGTTTTGAATAGAATCTAGGGCATTTCAAGAGCGTTTTGTGAAGATAATAACGTGAAAATCCCGCTTGGCGGAAGGTCAAAATTCACTGCATTAATCCAAATTTTCAGTGTTTTGTACTTCTCTGTATATCTTGTTCTACTCCTGTATCGCTCAAAATATGTAATATCCTAAAAGAATATTCAAAAAACCTGCTGAAAATTATTGTGCGCAGTATGTCCCCATATTATTCAGCGACCCCAGTAACATTAGAGGGCTTGTGTGATACTAGTTCCTGCCAGATGAACTCATGTTTCGACGTAGAAATCAGCTCAGCTCGTTGTTGTGAGTTTGAGCTACGTTTTGTCCCGCTGAGTGCTGTGTTTCCGCCGTCTGCCGCTGCCAACATGGCCGGCACCCCTCTGACAGCAGTCCAACTCCTTCCAGAGCGCAGCCGCCAGAGCGCACGCGAGTGTCGCGCCAGAAAGAAGCTGCGCTACCAGTACCTGGAGGAAGTGGTGCGCGTGCGCGAACAGGCCAACCTCCAGCTGAGGAAGGAGCTCGACCAGGTCAGCGTGCGAGTGTGCGCGGCAGTGTTCTGGCTCTGTTGCGGCGGTGGTGTTATCGTGACGAACGAGCAGCTGACTAGAACTAGTTTTGTGCAATGCTGATACTGCAGTTTTTGTCAGTCTGATTACACCATCAGCCGTAAAAGTCTCCCTGGTGGCCTCTGGCATCTGATTTTTTTGCTGATTGCAATGTACTATCGTCTCATCAATGTAAACAGGCCATTGTTTGGAATTTGCCGCTCTGTTTCATTTTAGCCAAAAATGTGTGGGCCATTTTGTATCCTGAATTAGTGCACAATAGGGATAGATTTCGCTGATGTTTGTTGGGTTCTATCATGAACGCTCCATTTTGATGATACCATAGGTTCTCATTTTTTATGGAAGCAGATGCAAATTTTCTGGGCAAGAAACATGATTTTACAGTCTAGGATGGTAAACAATATACCCATTCTGCGACAATTTTTGTCCATCATAATCGATCTTGAATTTTGGACCGGTTCAATATCTTGGTGGTAACATGATGTTTCAAATGTTTATTTAGGGCGAAAACCTTTTGGTATGTCTTAGAAGATAATGCCAATGGTGGATTCTTTTTCTTTTTCTGGAACACAAGTTACTGGTACGAGCGAAGTCATCAGAAACGAGGGCCTAAAATAGACATTATATAGGCAATGTAAGAGTTTGATGGTCTCATGGCAAAGCTGCCGTCCAGCAAGAAAAGAATGTCACATCTGGAAGACTTACAGGGGAGCGCTTTTCCGCTTTGCTCTACATAAGTGTAACCCTGTGATTGGTGAGAAGAAGGTGATATAACCCCCACAAGTGAGCGAATTTCGTCATATCATTCGATAGCTAGATGCAGCTTGTCTTTCTGCATCGAATGATACAAAGATCACAAAATCGAAAAAATCTGACTTATGCTTTTCTTTTGTGGGACGGCAGAAGGGGATACGCTTTGCTGGTGGCTTCAATATGTTCAGTGAGTTCGCGAACGGACGTGTTTTCTCTATATTGCCTTCTGAAAGGGTGGATTTTTGTTAACCCGGCAACGCCAGTTGGGTAACAGTTTGGGATTCCGCAGTACTTGCAATGGAACAAAGAACTGAACGAGGGGCGACTTCCGGATGGCTTAAAGAAGCTGGTGGAAGAGGAGCAACGACAGCAACAGCAGCAACAACAGCAGCAACAGCAACAACAGCAACAGTCACAGCAGCAGCAGCTGTTTCCGCAGCATCAGCAGGAGTAGTGCGTGAGCCCGGCGCAGGCTTTTCACGCAATCCACGTCTCCGTATTCTGCGCTGTTATGACAGGCAGTCGGATTTTTCCCAGGCAGTCGGATTTTTCCGCAGTGCAGTGCGGTGTGACGTGTGGGCTGCCACTGAGGAAGACCAGTTATCCAGGTCCGGCGGAGCGCTGGGTGAGGTATGACGATGTCTATGGGAATCGTCAGGGCGTGGCAGGTGCATGGGATGGCCACACGTGGGCTGGGCGAGACCATTGCATCATGGCCTGATAATTCTCCGTCGTTGGAGAGGTTTCGGGAAAGCCGATTCCGCAGTGGATTCAATGCGTCAGCGGGGTGTCATCAGGAGGGGGGAGGGGGGGGTTCTGCCCCTATACCCGGGTCTCATTGTGTGTGTACACGCAGCGTCCTGAGATGCGAAATCAGACAGTGACTGAGGAGTCTGTATCTGCTTCATTCTTCGGTCGTGTGTCGACTGAGCATGCCTGATTTTTTGTGGATACATTTATTTTAGCTCATGGTGCTAAAACGGTGATGGTGTTCAATAGGTGGCGTGCTGGCTGGTCAAGTGTGATGTAAATCCCGGAATGGGTTGTGACAGCTAGGAAAATCGACGGCCAGATGGCGTGTGTTGTAGTTTTAGAGAATGTGTGGCTTGTACTATCAATGTCAAACGCGATGTGTGCATGCCGCCTCGTGAGAGATCATTTGTGCAACATATAAGCGTGCGCGCGTTTTTTGGTGCAATGCTAGCGGTCAGCTTAGTTTAGAATGTTTGGGTACTTGATTGTTTTGAAGCTCCTTGGTGGAGTGAAAGAGGCAAGCGTAGTATTTTTCTTGCGAGGTAATATTTTTAGAAGTGTACTTTATGCATGTTCGTGGAGCCTTCCCAATTTTCCTGGCTACGCTGTGGTTTATAAATACTTGCTGTGGTTTATGCATGTGATATGCGGAAATGTGACATCTATTATATGGCCAAGTGTCCCGAGTTTTGTGTTGCTGAGTTGTAGATCTCTCTCGGTCATCACACACAGGAGAGAGAAATAAACGCGTTGTGTGAAATGGAATGCATTTTTTATTCAAGAGTTAAATGAGAATCGTGTTGATTTCCTGTATTTTCACACTGCACCCACTTTCAATTCAAATGGAGGAGGTGCCGAGTTAGTTCGGGGCTCTTATTGCTTTATGCGCACAATTGCGCTGAGGAGGGGTGGAACCTGACTGCTTTCAGTGCGCATTACAGGACTTGGTCATCCAGTCTCAATCAGATGTACGAGTTACACCTTTATAAAAAGGATATGAACGGACGTGAAGCGGAGATGAAGAACAATCGGCTCTTGTGGTATGGTGTATTTCCATTGCGAATTGGCACGTCATACAGTAAAATATACTTTCTGTACAATATTTACAACACACTATCACTTGACCAACGCTTGCATGTAACAATAACCGGTGAGCACGTCAACCACGATGAACCACCCATGCGTACATTTGGTGCGACATTTGAGGGAAGACGTGTTGATATCACACTAGAATGCCTCAGGGACTATGTGCACGGGACTGCGTGCGAGGCGCCAAGAGCCTTTCATCTCCCAGCATAGGAGGTGCAGCTGTGACGTCAGTGGGGATAACGCCAATGACGTCACGGCCTGCTCCTGACGCCGAACGCCAGGCGCCACCCAGCGTTCCATTGACAACTCGACGAACATTTTCGGCGCTCAACACATACATTGCTCACAGATCCCACATGACACGCGTGCTAGCACTTCTTGTGGTGTGCGAACCGCGGCAGGAACACGTACACGTTCAGATCACTATCAGCCACACTACGACAGACCCCTTCCCTGTACGACAGTGACGCGTCCCCGCGAGCGAACATCACCTCTAAACATAATTTCGCCGCGTATCGGCAGTTGACTGTAGAGCTTCGGCTCGGGTCGCCAGCTGTCCCACGCGCTAGTGTCACGTGTGCGGGTCAGAGCGTGACCCGACCCGTCTGCGACAAACGGTGGTCACGTGCGGCTTCCACCCAGAACCCGGGAAGAGACAACTCATTGTGAACTATGAAGATGACTAGGTGGCGGCAGAGCATCCTTAAGTGACTCGGCTGATTTAATCTAAAAAAAACATAACGCACAGGATATGCTGCTGCCCAAATTTACATGATATGCTTCCAAGCTCCTTTAGAACTGCTTGATTTAATATTCGTTCCAAAGCAGTTGCTTCAATCATTCATTTTCCGTCGCTTTGTCGAAGGTAAAACTACGTGTTGACTTAACCTCTGGAGTAAAAATTCGATTTACCAGAGGCCGTACTAGAGTCGGGAATCAGCATTTTCACAGAACTCTGCGTGTTGTCACAAGCATGACCGTAACTATGGTGATGATGAAGTCCAATAACCACAACGATCAAACGCGTAACAGGCTCGAATGGGGCCACTGGTACATGTGGCTCCAATCCACGTGCACACTGCCAGGGCGAGTACTCAACTAGATTCACATTATATTCACGCTGGGTATTCTGGCAAAGTGCAGGAAGGCACTGTAAGGAACCATAGTCGACACTGATAAATTCTGCCTGAAATTGGCAGTAAGGCCCTTCCAGCCGGCAAAGCCACAGCCTTCACCATCTTGAATGCAAAAACTGGTCCGCCGATCGCATATCATTTTCAGTCGTAACTCTCATTGCCAGGATACATTTGCCTGATGCTGGCTCTACCATTTCCGCATCGCCTAATCTTCTTACGTCGAGAAAACAAATAAGCACATCCTCCCCGCCCCGCGTGAGGCCGCGGAAATCCTTCCCCGGCCGACTAGCACCAGGATGTGGTGCCGGGGTCGACGTCGATGGCAACGCCGCTGATCTGGGACAGCAGACTCGCCACGCTGTGTCGCGGGTTGTCCACGTCCGCCGCGTCCACGAATGAGAACTGGATATCGTCGACGGATCCGGCCACCGCCGCGCTGGCCGTGGCAGCCGGCGACGCTACCCTCGTCTCTGCCGCGGCCGCGCAGTTCTGGTACCCGTGCGGCAGGGCTGCGGCGGGAGTCGTCGGCTCTGCGATCATGATGCCGCGGTCTGTGACCCCGATGTACCCGATCGGTACCTCGTACCCGCCTGCGTCGCTGTCGGCACGCAGTTGCAGGTACTTGTGTTTCTGTGCGGGAAGTCGCAGCCGCGCCCGGCTCGGTAACGTCGACTGGGTGGCGCCACCGTCGCTGAAGACGGAGTCCGCATCGCCGTCCACAGATGGCAGCAGCTGCGAGCTGTCCTGACCGCCGCTGGTGGCGCTAGAGGCGCGTCGCCAACTCGCACCGCCTGTGTGGGAAAACTTATTTTAGGTGATGAAAGAGTAGACGTGTTTCATTACATCTTAGATGCACATGGGAATGAGAAATTCCCATACTGTTTAGCGGTCAATGATACAAGGATAGATTTCTGCATTTAGGGCGAGATGATTCTGCAACGGGAATGTATCTTACAGGCACAAAGCTTGCCTTGGATGTTTCAAGCAAACTAGAACATGCTCATGCAGACATTTCTAGACATGAAGCGTTATTGATTCTCGACATGCGATGGGCAAGGCAACACCATTGCACTTGTCTAAGATCAAGGCACTTTTGACAAAGACAAAGGCCAAGGAGGTGAACTGTGGGTCGGGGATTAATGTGCAGGGACGTGGCTAAGCTTCTCAGGCCTCTTCCTATTTCACGATTCTTACCGTCCTCTGTTGCTTCCTCTCCGTCCAAAGTGTAGGCGTTATTATCGAAGGCGCCTAGGGAGAACATTAGACATCAGACATGCACATTCAAAGACAAACCAAACATTCGGTAGAAAAGCGGACGGGTATATACAGCAGCATTCCTCCAACAAACAAGTCAACGTAGACGCTGGTTTCGAAGAGGAAGGAAGCGTTGTATAGAAGAAAAACATTCACAAAATGCCACGGCAGAAATTACGCTACAGTTAGAAATACAGGGGAGGGTTGACATAGGAACATTTGCGCAGTTGTTAGTAGAACGGACGAACATTGCGGGTCAGCAAGCACAAAACAAAGCTGCGCTGGTATTCAATATTCTCAACTTGGTTGAGATGTCGTGCGATGAAATGGGCAACTTATTTGCAGCATTCGGTGTTTTGTAATTGTAGCATTCCAGAATAGCAAAAATAATCCCTTGCAAAATAAATAAATCATGGTAACTAGCTGAGTCTGAATGAACCAGACATCGTTGAATTGGTTTCAAATGCCTGATCAGCTGGTAACCAGAAAATTTTTAATTAGGAAAGACAACGATGAGAGTTGTAAAAGTGTGAATCCTCCCGTTGGACGCTATAAGCCGTGTGTGCTCAGCATCATCCCTCTTCAATGCTATTTTGTACCAGAAATAAGCTAAGCAGAATCAAGTCACGTGCAAAAAGTCTGCAACTTACAATGATGATTGGGATTCTAGGGCACGTCAACTGATACAGCTGTATTTTCCCGAACTCTTCAGCTTAACGGTACAGCAGTGATGCCTTAATTTGATTCTAATTGATATTTATCTAGCTCAGTAGTAGTGATGAAAAGTTTTGGTTAACACTATGGCCTGAAAATCCTCGTGTGAAGCAGGGAAAGTGCCGAGCAGAGTCCTAGTTAGACATCTACACAAAATTGAGCTATATCATTATTGATCGGTCTTGTATATTAGGCCTGGTCGTTCTCCGGAGCTAAAAAATCGCGAGGTTTCAACGCTCTGCTTATTTAAATTTTCTCTCGAAGGATACACTAGTTTTCAAACTGCTGGATTCGTTCCCCTCGCACGAAATACCTGGAGTGCGGGCGTACTGGGCGTTATGTACTGTCATGCCAGTTCGCAGGAGAGTGCCGGCCTGGCTCAGTGCTGCCACCTGCGTCCGCTGCAGACACTGCAGACAGTACTGAAACGTCGGCCTCTCCTCCGCCTCGTACTCCCAGCAGTGCTGCATCAACTCGTACCTGCCAGCCGCGAAATCCAGAGGTTTTCATCGGAAGTTGTGTTTTACTATCACGAAGTCTGGGGATACACTTGAATGGATTAGTTTGGACAATACTACTAGGCAACCGAAATATTCTCTTATTTTCCTGGGTCTTCTTAGCCGCTCTTCGTTTGTTGAAAGTCGATTTAATCTCTTTTACAGATTCTATTAAAGATCTTTCTCATTCACAAACATGTTACGAGTGCACGCACTTTCGCTTGATTAAGTTCTGCATCCTTCATTGAACGGAAGATTACTGAACTCGACAGCCCGTGGTTACCCAGCAGACCCAGCATAGCTCCAGCCGGCACTTACAGCATCTGCGGGCAGTCTTCGGGTCGACTGAGGGTGCCTCCCTCGCGCACGTACTGGAGAACCTCCAGGTTGGTGCGTGCAGGGTACGGCTGCTGGCCCTTGGTCATCACCTCCCACAACAGCACGCCGAAGGCCCAGACGTCGGACTGGGACGTGAAGACGCCGTCTATTAAAGACTCTGGCGCCATCCACCTGCAGAGGTAGGCGTTGGATTAGATCAGGAGCCTAGGACGGGCCGATGTTGTAATGCTACAGTTTTGGACAGGGCTTATCGATTGCGGCAAGACCATGCAAAGGTATTACAAGTATCGTGTTGGATTTACTAATAGACTAGGCCTGGGAAATATCCGGATACACTATACAATTGGACGCATGGAAACTGATGGATACATTTCTAGCCGCGCAATGGCTTCGCATACTTATGAAATATCAGCTGCAGTTCTCACCTGACGGGCAGAAGTCCCTCTCCCTCTTTCCGGTAGTAATCACTCTTATAGATATCTCTTGCGAGCCCGAAGTCGCCGATTTTGACCAGTCGCCGCCGCGGATCTGCGGACGTCACCAGGCAGTTGCGGGCTGCCAGGTCACGGTGAACAAAGTGCAGCTGCTCCAGGTACTGGCAGCCGCGCGAGACGTCCACACACATCTGCAGCAGGTCGTTCAGCGACAGGATCGGCGTCTGAAAAAGGAACAGGTGTTAGTTACAAGAACCTCTGTGGCTAGCTCCTTGCCTGTTGATTAGTTGGAAATTATATACTGTAGATGATGTTACTGAATAATGACTGATTATCCGGCGTATTTTAACTAGTTGGTCGGGTGCAACGACACTCCGGTTGTTAATATCAAGAGTGCTATGTTGTGGTATACTACCCTTTTTCAGAACAAACACCTGCCTTACTGCCCCGGAAACCCGGCAGCCAACACCAGAGCACTCACGCCGTCGGAGTCGGAGCCGCGACTGGCGCGCAGGTAGCTGAGCAGGTCACCGCCCTCCATCAGCTCCAGCAGTAAGAAGTAGGGGTCGTTATCCAGACACACGCCCAGCAGCGAGATGATGTGTTTGTGCCTGAAGTTGGACATCAGCTGAGCCTCCTTCAGAAACTCCAGCTTCTCCTCGTCCTTGGCACCCTTGGCTAGTGTCTGCAGCACAGTAAAATTATAATGAAAGGGCCATACATTTTTAAACATCATTGGACTAGTCTTTCTAGAGCAATAAGTTCAACAAGCCTCCTTTATATCCAAGAACTGACGGGGGAGGTGGAGTACGTCTGCACGGTGCCACAGAGTGAGCCATGTAAGCTCACAGGCTGAGGCCACGTCTCTCCCCCCTGCTCCCGACCAAAGTCCTGTATCTGAGCCTGGTTGGAATAAGCAACGAACCGGCAATGTACTATCAATGCCGTTCGAACCCGATCTAGCCATCTCTAGTCCTAAAACCCCAATTCACACTCACTGCAGTTCAAATATCAACAAATACCCTAACGGCATAAGGTGAAGTGGTTGTTCAGTAAGGAATGTTTCCACCCTCAGCATACTTCGATTCATGTAATCCCTATCACAATCAAGTTGTCTCTCACAAACCTTGATGGCGACGCGACAGCCGTCCTCCTCATCCTCCCTGCCCGGCAGCTGCTGCGCCAGACCCTCGTACACCTCGCCGAACGCCCCCTTCCCGAGGAACTTGGTTAGTGTGATGTGTTCGCGGCGCACGCGCGGCAGTCCGCCCGCCTCCTCGCCGCCGGTGAACGGTGGAGCGTACAGAGCGTTGTTCTGTCTGATGAAGTGGGCCGGGATCTCCCTCAGCTGAGCCAGCTCCAGATCGTGCGGTAGCTGGTCCGGTGAGCGGGGTGCTTTCTTGTCCTCCGGTCTGCGTCGGAAGCCTGAGGGGTGAAGCCACAGAGTCAGCGCCAGACTAAGGTTTATGGGATCTATGGGTATGTTTGGAATTCTTTGAAGTTTGGAAAAGCAAACGGGGAAAATGGTCTTCACTTGCGTTGTTCTCATCGGGAACTCGGTGGGTAATAGGTTATGACGTTGTTGTAGCTAGACATATAAAAAACCTAAATACATATTGCGCTATTCCAAGATTTCTTCAGCATCTCAGTGCGTTCGGAGCAGCCATACTAATTCTAACGTTCTGCACTGGCTCCTTCCAGAGACCGTTTAAGCGTAAGCTCACAGTTGACGTGCTCCACCCTTTTCCTCGACATTCTATCACTCACGCATGACCAGCAGGACGACGCTGAGGATGATGACCAGGAGGGCTGCGCTGACCACGCCGCCGACAATCACTCCCGTGTCCGGTGCCTGCGCCGTCCGGAGACATGCCCCGCAGGTTGATGGGGCTCGACTCTTCGCTGTACGGGCTCCAGCCGTAAGCGTTGTGCGCGCGGGCCCGGAATCGGTAGTTGGGGGACTGGTCCAGCCCGGAGACGATCCAGGACGGCTCTGCGTGGTCAGAGGAGAGTAGTCAGCTGCGGCCTGTGGCTGGATTCAGAGATAATTTCGCGCATGGCCATATTAATCCTGAGCTCTAATTTTCATGGGTGATAATTGAGTCTTCTTCAATAGATCAAATAAGGCAAAACGAAAGCAGACCTTCTGGTTGTGTCTGTTTTACAAGAACATGTTTCTCCTCAGCAATGTTAATCACGAATACCTGAAACTTTGAACGGTCTAATTATTCATTAGCGTTGAAGGAGCACTTCAGAGCCGGAAGTTGCTGCTTCGCCCTTCACCGGAGCCGTTATAGACGAGTCGCCAGCGTCTGCCGCTCCGCCACTCCTGGCCGCCACTACCGGAGCCGTTGTAGACGAGTCGCCAGCGACTGCCGCTCCGCCACTCACCGCAGCCGTTATAGACGAGTCGCCAGCGTCTGCCGCTCCGCCACTCACCGCAGCCGTTGTAGACGAGTCCGCCAGTGTTTGCCGCTCCGCCACCACCGGAGCCGTTGTAGACGAGTCTCCAGCGTCTGCCGCTCGGTCACTCACCGGAGCCGTTGTAGACGAGTCGCCAGCGTCTGCCGCTCCGCCACTCACCGGAGCCGTTATAGACGAGCCGCCAGTGTTTGCCGTTGTCGAGACTCCTCGCCACCCGACCGTGCTGGTCAGAGCTCACTTCCAGCCCGTAGAGGTCCAACGGGGCGCCGTTGGTGCGGGGCGGCGGCCAGGTGACCTGGTACACCGAGCCATGTAGCACCCGCACCCGCGGCGCCAGGGGACCGTCCGGCCGCCCGCCTGAACGACAACACAGCGCCGCGTGAGAGAGGGCGAGCAGAGCCTGGGATGGTCATTTATTCTGCACGCAGGACAGGATACTTTGACTTCTGCCTATAGTTGGTAGACTGGCTATCGTCATACCTAGATATGATGAATTTTAAATTAGAAGAAATGACATTGACCAGGAGCACTTATTTTAACATTTCTATAGAAATCAACAAGTACGCATTTTATGATAACGCATTCTAAACAAGTTCTTGCTTAATGAGCCGCGCTGCCCAGTAAGCCCCTCTGGTAACTGACCGGCGGTCCGGAAGGTGAACTCTCCGTTGCGGGGCCAGAGGAACAGCTGTCCGGAGCGGTACACCAGCCGCAGCCGGAACACAAAGTCGGTGCGCGCCTGCAGTGGAGACGCCTGGTGGCGGCTCACCAAAGCTCCGTCAGCCGCCGACTCCGTGGACACCAGGGTGCTGTTGCGCCAGTCAGAGGGTCTGCTGGCCGATCGATACTCCACCCAACTCCTACCGAGCACGGCCCAACGTCAGAGAGAGGCAATCAGACGAGCCCAGAGATGAAGAGCCTACGGGAATGAAAAGGCAGGTATAACTTAATTCTCAGTCGACTAGACCAAGTTGTACTCTAATATGGCTTGTTCTAATGTCCGCTGATACCCAACATTAGGCTCTTGCGAGCTCCCTCCCCCATGCAGCATCAGAAATCCTCCACCATGAGCTTACTGGTTGACGGTGGCGTCGGCAGGGTGACGCCAGCTGACGGCGATGCTGCTGATGTTGGCCGCCTGCAGGGTGATGTTGCCCGGGTACGGGTAGGTGGCAGCGCCGACCAGGCTGCTGTTGGACGCCGCGCTGCCGTCTGAGGAGTGTGCGCTCACCTGCAGACCAAGGTCAGGAGAAAGGTGACCCAAAGTCCCGCCTCGCCGTCAGTTGAGACGAAACTATGATAAACCTCAAGAGTTGATTCAAACGTGCAGTACATGTATATGGAATAACACAGTAAGACTCAGGCCTCTCCGACATCGACCGGAGCTAGACTCTAGTTCTCATTAAACACATTTAGTACAAGTCTTCTCTTACCCAGATCTGGTACTTGGTGTCTGCAGTGAGGTCGGGCACCAGCAGTCTGTACCCCCTCTCCTGCAGCCCTGGGTCGGCTCCGGCCGCCGCCGCCTCCGGTCCGTAGGCGCGGAGGCTTCCACTGACGCTCTCCGTGCGCCAGTGGACGCGGTAGCTGAGGCGGTCCCCGGAGGACAGAGGAGGCAGCCAGCGCACCTCGATACTCTCCGGAGAGAGGGGGACGGCACGCACCTGCCGCGGCTCTGTCGGCGCTGCAGAGGGGAGAGTGGGTCACACCGACGGCAGGAACGCCGTTAGGAGAGAAGACCGGCGAGCCTGAATGATAGCTTAAAATCGTATTCAAATAAAAATATTCAGCATTCTCGCAGTGAAATGCTACTACTGCAAAGAGACTGTAATCATGATACAAAATTATCTGAAGTACTTTTCAAAGTTCTCTCTAAAACATTCGATGGAAACGTTTTGTACTAGTTATACGTTGCCAGGTCACAACAAGGCGATGGGTGTTCGATTTTTGGGGTACTATTAATAAATTAAAGCAATGTTATTGGAATCTGTTGGAGCCTTAGAAAGAGCTTATGAACAATGCCAAATTATCTTACAAAAACTTGAGTCTCTTATTCACAGGAACAATAAAAACCCAGGCTTAAAACTGCAGTCCCATTTGGACATAGTATGCCAGTCTACAGATGTCTAACACTCCACCACCTCATCCCCATTCTCCCTCAGGAGTCCCAGTGCGGCTCAGCTGTGCTCCCAGCTGGCTGACCTGGTGCGGTGGTGAGAACAGTGACGGTGGCGCCGCGACAGGCCGGACGCCGCAGCAGCCGCGAGTAGTGGTTCGTCGCCGAAACACGCACCGTGTACGCCGTGAGAGGCTGCAGTCCAGTCAGACGCACCTGGCTCCCACTGAACGTCTGGAAATGCGACAGGCACGGTGGTTAGACGGTGGAGATGGGCTTTACAGGGAATGGAACAACAGAGGAAGCCAGTAATGACATACATTAGACGTATCGTGCTTATAGCTTGAGCGATTGAAGCCTATCACATGATTTTAAAGGCCAGAAATATGTGTTTCCCTGCTCCGGGGCTCTGTTGTATTTGCATTCCTGCCGATAGTATTTATCATTGACATCATTGCCTTCTTGGCCTACGACCGATACAGCATTCGTGCTTAAGGGGCAAGTCATCGCCTGGGATCACGTTGCCGATACAACGTTACTGCTTAGGGTTTTCGAAAAAAACATTCGATAAGTTCACACGATTCAATGAGTATCATGAAAAACAGATGGCTCACTTTGTTTACGCAGAATCGCAGATGTTCCCGGCAGAGGCCATCGGCGCCCTTGCTGGGTCCGTAGTGAACCTGGTACTGCGGGGGTGCTGCGGACACCTGACCGCAACCAGCCGGCGGTGACGGTGGTGGCATCTGTAGAGTGACAGACGAAGCAGTGTTGTTGCGGGCGGCCGGCGGGAGCGCTGGCATCGCTGGCAGCAGGCAGTCGGCCGATGGGAACGTCTGCGATCGACTGTCGAGAGGCCACAGGCCGTGCATGGCACGCCCCGAGAAGAGAGGCCGGCTGTCGCCTGAGGCTGTCTGGCCAGTCAGGGAGCGGGCAAACACTGAGGAGCCGCCTGATGTCCAGTAAAGCTTGTCTGTGGTGAGAGCCATCGTGCCATCTGGAAAGGAGGAAAATTCACGTGAGGGAAATATGGAATGAAAGCTAATTAAAAGCCTATAAATAAAATAAATTCAAATTTAAAAATTAATTCGAATCGATGTACGAAAAACTGACATTATTGCAAATGCTTGTAAGTAACAATCCAAACTATACTAGGCACAAAACACAATGTCACGTTAGGTATTAATTAGGACCCGTACTAAAGTGCACCGAAGATACTATGTCGTGTTCCATTATCCTACGCTATCAGTCTTATCTCCTTACCGTTTCTCTGTCAGTCCTTTTGAAATGCCTCAAAAGGTATACACTCGTGCTAAGCCCCGAACACTTTGATTCAGACTCTCGTTTTCGCCATAGTGTACTCGGACTCGTCCTCTCACCGTCCTCAGGTAGAGTCGTGAAGGCTTGACAGCTGCACCCATCCAGATCGGCGGCCAGCAGCTGACCGGTGGTGCCCTCCATCACTAGACGGCGGTCGGCCGAACTACGACCGTGCAACGCCACCAGTCCGCCGCCTGACCAGATGCTGCTGCAGTTGCAGCTGTGACCGGGCGCGCTGAGTCAGCAACATGAATGGACAAACTTGAAATTAGGCGTGCTAAGGCAAAAAAGAAGAAGACCATGGTACATCGTGGCGGGATTTCATTTATCCGATTACTGCGGGTGCAAGTGACACCTATTTCTTAGAACCGTAACATTATTTTATTTGGGAAAGAAGCATCAGCACATATGATAAGTGACAGCGCCACAGGTGATTAGTGTCAGTACAGTACCTGTTTGAACTGCCGTCTTCGGGAAGAAAGGCCCAAAAGAGAGCCGTCCCTGGCGGGACTAGTCATCATGCTGGCACCGTTCGGGCCCCGCATCGTCCACACCAGGCGGCTGCGACGAGACAACCCGGGGTGGTGAGTGGCACGCCCACAGAGCACAGGTGCTGGGAACATATCAACGCATTTGGAAAACATCACGCCTCGGTAAAAATGAAAAGTAATGCTTCATTTAAGCGCTTCATGTACCTCAAAGTTAATAATATTTGCGGGCTTCGGCAAGTGTTTCAGCAAGAGAACACAGTATATTGTCGTCGCTTGGTAACCAGGAATCCCCTCCGTTGGAAGGCGCCAAAAGCCTCTACCATTCGTTTTTGGGAGATGTTACACCTGGCGGAAATGACCCACTTCCACGAAGAGCTGAGCCACGTTCTCTGCGCTGGCCCGCGGCTCACCTGGTCCACGGGTCCACACGAAGCCGCTGGATGTGACCAGATGAGAGGCTCAGCCCCGCCACCCGCACTGCCCTCTCTGCGGAAGTGTCCGCCACTTCTGTGTCAACATTTAGCCGATAGATAGCGTTGTAGCTGCGCACAGCCTCCGCCCAGTAGAGGTTTCGGCTTATCCAGTCGTAGGCGATGCTGGTGCCGTTTCCACGAAGGCTCTCCACCTGAAGGAAGCAGACCAGTCAAAGCAGAAGTCAACAATTATGTTCGCTGTCCACTTCTATTGCTATGTGAACGTAGCTCGGAATTATGCGATTGTTGTACACTAGGTTGAATCATATGCATTTTACTAGTACATGTGTTTTGTTATCCTAAACAACTGGATGGCAGCTAGATAGCTCTAAGATAGTTAAATGCCGACAGGACAAATTTTGATCATACCTTGTGTTTCTCCAGAGTGTTTAGATCCACACTGAGAATATCATGGTCGGCCGTAAGTACAAAGAGTCTCTGGTCTCTCTCATCGACGTCCAGGTCAATGACCCTTTCTTCCGCCAGCAGGTCAGTGACCTGGGACGTGTCGAGGTCGAGGAGGTGGAGCCTGTCTGCGTCAGCCACAAGAAGACGGGGCACGGGCAGGTCACGTGGTGTGAAGGCCTGCGCGCCTGAAGAGTTTCCCACGCCAGCAGATGTTCGCGCGGAAACCTGGCGACAATACAAATTCATCCCTGACCGAAAGCGAGCTTGTGGAGTTCGGGGATATGACCGGAGGTCAACTTGTGAAGCTCGAAGAGATAGCCTTCAAATATTGTCTGACCAAAGAAAATAAGAACAGCAGATATACAACAACTCTAAAAAGGTCATTCTTACCTGCACTTTGTACGTCGTGTCACCGCTAAGGCCGGTAAGCCGAGCCTCGGTGGTGTTGCCGGGGATGGAGAGGGTGCTGAAGAGGCCGCCGTCGGGCTGCAGCCGCTGCACACTGACCGTGTACTGTCGGATCCGACCCCCAGGCACCGCCGGCGCGTCCCACCGCACCACCGCCTTCCAGCTCTGACGACGCAATCAGCCACGTCACTGGTAGCCGGTGCCGAAACTTAGGAAATTGTGGCTCTCACAGCATGTCAAACTTTCGAATGCAGCATTTTCTCACCAGAAGAAATGTAACGGTATAAAGAATCAAAGTATGAATGAATTTATGAATGAATGAATGAATAATAATGCACCCGACACGACAAAATTGGCATGAATGACACTTGCTTATACATGCCTCCCTTTTGGGTGACCAGTTGACCCAGCGCCCACCTGCGGGTCGGCAACCGGCCTGGGCCTGTGTGTGTAGACTCGGAGTCTCCGCGGCGCAGACGGCACACCCTCGGCAGAGTGTAGCGACACCCGTGTCAGCGGCGACTCCCCCCAGCGCGTGACTGCACGCACGGCGATCGCCACCGGCGTGAACGGCGGTAGCCTCTGCCCGGGAACCTGCAGCCACGGGACGTCTGTCGTCCGCGGCTCGGTCTCGGCCGTGAAGTTCAGCTCCACCATGTACTCCACGGTGCCGTAGTCGGTGTTGCAGACCGGGTTCCACGTAACCTTCACGCCGCCGGAGAGCTCCCTCAGCGCGATGGTGTCGTCGTCTACGCGCTCTGGGAGGACGGAGACGGCGGCGTGACCGTCGGGGAGCGGGTGCAGCGCCGAGTCCAGCACGGCCACCATTCTGAGGCCGGACACGCCGGCGGCGTTGATGACAGCCAGGTGGGTGACGTCAGGATCGGCAATCACGGCTGACTCGTCGTCCATTACCCACAGAAGTCGGCCGCTGAAGAAGTGCAGGGGACCTGAAGGAGAGGCGGATGGTCAAGGTGGTTGGAGGGGAGTGACACACCCGGGTGAGGATGTATGGTTGCGTAAAAGATAGCTTAAAAAATGTTAAAAGCATGCTCAAGCAATGTTTGTTTACGATGAGACAAAAAACATCCCATTTGCTTTCCATACATTACGACCCATCTGATTAAATCGCAGATGTTGAAAACACAAGAACTGGGCTACTGCCTGCTTAAATAGAGATGTCCGTTAAAAATGCTGGAAAAGGTTGGCACCTTATTTACTCCGTTCAGCACGAGTAACGTTCTTGTGGCTCTTGTACTTTGATAAGTATCTTCCTTAGAGAAACTGCTGCGGCTGCAGAGTTTGTTGGCCGTGGGTTTAACGTCATGCTGAGTACCCATGGAAAATAATATCCACGTTGAATAACTGTGTCGCAAATTGAAATATTTCTACCGTGTAAAACACGACACTGGGTATTGAAGACGTCTTAAATCCTATCTAGACTGGTGCTAAAAGCAAATACATCTGTGTGCGGGGTATATTTCTGCATCTACAAGCTTGATATCTACAGACCTGCATCTAAAAATGAATACTGACATGGCATGGTATGAATACACGAATGCAGGGGAACCAGGGACCAGCTGAATAGGGGATTGAAGGCATCAATGCCTATACCTATACAACCATGCATTAAACAACGATGAAAAGAGACTCAAAGCGCCTCTGGGTAAAAGCTATCTGAAGAAGAACTTATGTGGTGCTGAACTCTGGGTTTGGAGCAAGAGTTATATTTAAAATTCAGAAGGAGCGTATAAGAATTCATTTCCACATCCAAAATCATTCAGGCAGGCAGTGCGACCAGTTATTCTTAACGAGATTGGACCATGATGAGCGCTGTTTAGTGACTTTGTATTGTATGCAATGTAATGCAACGTCAATGTACACGAAAACAAAGTAAACCAAAATGTGTTAAAACGACTGTTTTTGTTCAAATGCCAGTCTCTAATATTAGATATCTATAAGAGATTGACAACTTTGGGCAATAGTATTAAAACTATGTGAACCAGCCCCGGGTCTCCCCACCTGACTTGACATGCACGTTTTGCAAGTACCTTTGACTTGTTTGTGCTGCAACGGCGTGACGGTGGCGACCCTGCCGTCGTCAGGCAGACCGTCCAGATCGTTCAGCAGGGGCAGCACGTGCAGTGCCGATCCAGAGAACTCGCGGACTATCCAGAACAGCCGGCGGCCCACTAGGTCCAGCGTTAGACCCACCACCTGTGCCGGAGAGAGATGGGTATTCAACACGAGCGTGGGCGGAGGATTTGGGGGAGGAGCTCAGTATCCCCTAGATTTTGGACATTCCATAGGGTTTGTTTAACGCACACGTGCTAACCCCATCCATGACTACTGGGTCGGGAGGGAAGTCCAGCCCTGAAGACGAAAACGGTTTTTGGCCGTTCAGTTTAGTTCTTTTTTGGTCTTCTACATCTTCCTAAAATGGAGATACCTGATATCACTGACGAAATGGGCCGGCCAGCCATGTTCGTGCAACGACTGACAATGTATCGGTGTATGGTTCTGCGGCATCAACACACGTAAAGAAAAGGCGAACGTTGATCGATCCGATGCCGTTTTCATACGAATTGCAAAATATTAGGAAACCGCACTGCTCTAACTGCACTGCTATCGAAGACCATGAGAATGGATGTCAACAGCAGGCGGAACGGGATGAAGCGTCCTCCATTAGGGGTGACGTCTTCCAAAAATGATGGGACTCAGCCTAAGTCATTTGCTGTTCTGTTTTCTCCCTTTAACCAGCGTGGACCTACGTAGATGTTTAAACTCACTTTGTTTGTGAAGCATATTAGCAGCGCTTTCAGACAGCCAATATGCCCAAACATTATCTCCCGCCACCCCATCCCCCGTCGTCGCCAGTCTCGGGTCCGTCCCCCCCAGCTATAGAAACAATTCCGTGGCCACGTCTTTGACCATGAGCACTCACGCTGACGTAAGTAGCAGAGGCGTACCTGTCCCCTGGAGAATATCCACGCCTCTGACCATGAGCTCTTACGCTGGCACAAGAAGCAGAGCCGTACCTGTCTCCCGGAGAATATCCACGCCTCGCCATGAGCACTCACGCTGACGTAAGTAGCAGAGCCGTACCTGTCCCTGGAGAATATCCACGCCTCTGACCATGAGCTCTTACGCTGGCAACAAGAAGCAGAGCCGTACCTGTCTCCCGGAGAAGATGCCCCGTCTGGAAGAGGCGTTTCCGGTGTTTTCCAGTCAGGTAGCTGGCCTCCACGGCGTGTCCGGTGGACCAGTACAGAACCCCAGCGATGGCGTCGACCCGCAGGTGGCGAGCCGCTGTCACAAATGGCAGCGGCGTGCCACCGGTGACGTCACTGCTGCCGTTGCCAGGCAACGGCGCACTGTAGATCTGCCGGAGAAGCGGGACTGTTGTCCTGTTTCGGCTAAATTTTGGGATTAAGGGCAGAATATTTCTGATCGTATAAGTGGAGCGTCTGTCCAATGCGGTGCATATGATAGTTCCGTAAGTCTTACCAATGAATGGTAATTTTATAGCTGTTATTTTCATTAATATTTTTAGGAGTTGAAAGATCGGTGACTCTGGCCTTCTTAACTTCCAAATTGCATGTCCTACTTTCAGTTTTCGCTCCACGAAAAGCTGTTCGGTCATAAACAAACAAAAACATCTAGACCATCCTGCTTAATGCCACTCACCAGCTGCTGGACTGGAGTTGGACCAGTAGAGCTTCTTGCCGAGCCAGTCCACGGCCAGGGCGGTGGCCTGGACCGAGTCGTCCAGCCTCCGCAGATGACCTGACCTCAGGTCGTGGGTGTACACCCGTGAGTCGTTGGTGGCCAGGTACATGACGTCATCGCACCACGTCAGGTCCGATACGTGGATATTTTTCCTGGAGGGGGCCTGGGAAGTAACCAAACCGAGCATACTGTTATTTTCAAGGAAATTTCTGGAACATTCATCGATTGGAGCAAGGTAGCAGGTGGCAGGCTGTACGAAAAGAAAAGACATTTGAAATATTAAAAGCTCATCTATACAATAATGAAATTAAGCAGAATCATATGCACTGTCAAAGATTTTATATCCAACCTTTTGCGCATACAGTAATTATGATCAATACTGGCGAAAAAGTGTGATACGTGTTTTGAATACAATATTTCCCTTCACAAAGCCCGCTCAGAGAGTGCTGCAAATATTCACTCTAAATCGATTAAGAATCACGGAAAGCCCGCCTCCCTCCCAACTGGCGGTGTACCCAGTCACTGTAAGCCCTCCACTGACCCCGAACGAGGCTCGGCTGACTAGGACGGTGGTCCGTTCTCCGATGACGTCAGAGCGGAGCAGGCCAATCTCTGTGGACCAGAGCAGGAGCGGTCCGCTGGCGTTCAGGTGGTGCTCCAGCGTGCGGCCCACGAACGCCGCAGACCACGCGCTGATCCCACTAGGAGACTGAGCACGCACCTGCGCAGAGGCTATCCGTCACACAACTGTCGTATTCACGGGGTGGCCCCACTCGGAGTCTGAGCACCCACCTGCGCAGAGGCTCACCGTCAAATAACGGCACAATCATATACTGACAGCTCTCTTGGAGACTTAGCGCGCTCCTGCGCTGGGGCTATTCGTCAAATAATGAGTAATGACACACTCTGACCCTAGTTTGAGACAGAGCGCGCAGCTGTGCAGAGGTAAACCGTAAAAAATACGCCTGTCACGGACACGAATCGTTCAGGTCAAACTCCTGGCCTACTAATTTCCAGTGAAATGCAAAGAGGCTGTGTTTTCATCCCTCCTCATATGTTCTTTGGAATTGTGTCCTGTTTAATTCTTTTGGGCGTTTTCGGGCGCTTCAACATCTACGGCTATCCGTCTCGAGATCTTTATTCCTCCACATCTTCGTTCATGAGATGGATTCTATTCTGGCAAATGCGAGCTTAGTGTAAAGACCAGTTTGTTTGCAAAAAGTGGCATCCTTCGATAGTGACACTTCATATCACGAGGAGCTCTCCTACCTCCCTGCTGCCCTGTCACCCCTCCCGCGCTCACCCACCTGTACGGTGTAGGCCGTGTCCGGCCGCAGCTCGTGCACGGTCACCTCCGGCTGCGTCACGTTCTGTAGCAGCGTCTCAGTGGTGCCGTCCGAGACCCGCAGCTGGTACGTCCAGCGCTGCCAGGCCGCAGGACCGGCGACTCCAGAGAGCGCCGGGGGCGCCACCGGGCCAGCGCCCGGCCCGAGTGGAACACCACCTGGAGGAGGTGGGCATGGTCAGACTGATGGACGGTGGTGGGAAAAACATATTAAATGTGCACACATTCAACTTTTGACCGCTTAATGGTTTAGTAGTAGTCTGCTGCATTTCTCAAGCACAATATACCACGATTGAGCTGCGCATGCCATCTGTTCTGCGGTATACTGCGGGGATACCTAAATGCTCGTGTATGATATCGTGTTAACGAAATGAGGCAGGCCATGTGATCCCATTACGTCGGAGGGTTCTCCAAGGCTCTTGCTGACCTGCAGATGACGAGGCGGCCCTGGCGGCGCCGGAATCGGCTGCGCTCCACTGTGCTGAACGTGCAGACCAACCACTCTGCGCGCGCTCTGCTGCAGTGAGAAGCGGTTGTTGTAGAAGATGCCGCGGTCGGGTCGGAACGCCTCCAGGTAGAGGTGCTGACCGGCCGCCCAGCAGAGCGTGCGCGCGTGCTGAGTCAGCGCCGTCATCCCAGCGTACTGCGGCCGCACCGCCGACTGACGGATGTCAGCCGCCGCCCAGCTGACGGAGGCCATTCAGCTGTGTTAAAGTCTGTTATGACGCGGGTACAGGCCAACCAGCGGTGGGCGTCAGCTGTGTTAAAGTCTATTACTGACGCGGTCACGGTGACAGAGGGGGCGTCAGCTGTATTACAGTCCGTTACTGACGCGGTTACAGGTCCAGCTGACAGAGGTGGGCGTCAGCTGTATTACAGTCCGTTTATTGACTCGGTTAATGGTCTGCAGAAGGCATAAATCAGAAAAGGTGAAATTTATGTAGACGCACTATGATACATTACACTCAACATCAGCGTGAGCAGTGCCACGACTGATGGTACGTACCCCAGATCAACGACATATCTCAGACCATGGACATGTTCAAAATTTATTAATAATACCAACACTTCGTGAAACAACATTAGATTTTGTTTCAGTACGTGTCGATACCCATACTTGACCAACCTATCTTCCGTTGGGTCTACAGGAATCTTTATAGTTGGTGTTTTTACCGGATCTCACCTGGTCATAGAGAGCGCGAAGACCGTGTTTCGCTCTTTTCCTGGGACCAGCACGCTGACGTTGGTGTGGTCGATGGCGAACGTGCTGAAGTTGAGGTCGGCTGCTGTTGACACGGGCTCCACTGACGTCATATTACCCAGACTGCACCGGTATAGGCCAGCCGACTGCGCCGGTGACGTCATCGAGTAGTACATGTACCTGTGGGAAGGGGCGGTCTTTAGTAAAGTGTGAAACGTTTCGGGATATGCTGATGTAAAAATATTTTGTAAGAAGAAATCCATTACTCAGGATACTCTTCATCTTATCACATTATGAAAAATGAATAAAAAGCCTCACGTGGTTAGTTTCTTGTCTCTGGTGTTATTTTATTTAGAATGTTTTTGACTGGTCAATAGTCTGCCTCCAGGTGCGAAGTCAGGGCTATAATAAGGTTATTGAGTCATGAGTTTTTCTTGCTCTTGATTTTCCACACTGTGCTTGGAACGCGACTTGCATTATCATGCCACCCCCTTTGGGCATGTTCTAGCTCTGCCTCCACACAGACCAGACCGTTTTAGAACAATTCAGAGTGATAGGGGCCCAGGGCGGCCTGGGAGGCTCCCGATGCCACTGGGTGGTAGGAATGCTGTGCTTGTTTTCTGTCAAGCATCATGTGGCCTGGCGAGTCTGCAATAAATCGCATGATTGATATCGCCCAGAGCAGCCTCCATAATCACACCAGAAGAGCAAACAGCACCCGCTGCCGCTTAGCTATGCTCACCATGCCAACCGCCGTTTTATGTGGTGATATTATGCTACTCGGGCTGGTGAGGAGAGGCTTACATACTACAAGCAGACACCGATGATACAAAATTTCTCGCGCAAGTGTGACGAAACGTAAACAAATTGCCACAGTGTGGCTTGACGATCTTGAATATTTGTCATGCTCCACCCGATGATGTGGAATGATGTGCAAGTATGAGGCAGTGTAACAAATGAGATGAGGTAGGGCCATTACTTCAGGGCGGGACATGGAAGAATGGCTCGGAGGACCTCAAGGACCTTCAGTTTGATGAAGGTACGGGAAGTGACAATTTTCATATTGGCTCACGGTTAAAGTCAGGTATGGCCTAAATCATGGTGAGAAGTACCAGCCAGTGACTATCTGGCTTTGACTTCTTTGACCCGGGCCGGCATAGCAGAGTTATGAGACATCTCAAGCTTAAATCTGTGAACAAACCTACAGGCAAATGGAGGATGAGTACTGGGCAGCCAAATCGGGGTACTTTGTGCATTAGTGCCCTTAAAATCAGTACTGGGCTTTTGACAGAGAAACGATAAAAATTGTCATTTCAATGCTTCACTGAAATCTGAATGCAGGCCAGAATGACATGAAAACCAAACCTAAAACATTGCATTTTCGCATGTCCTTAAATAAAGATGGCGTCGACAGTGGCGGATACGGGGAAGAGGCTAGAGGGCTCAAGCCCTCCCCCGAAATATCAGAGTGCCAATGGTTAATGCATTGCACAACCGAAGGCTGTTCCGAGGTAATGACGAGGGAGGCTCGAGCCCCTATCCCCCTCCCTCCGAAATTAATTTCTGGGGCCACCACTGAAAGTGAAACTGCCTGCAATGTATCAGGGTGGCGAAATAAGTGAGCGATAGTGGACTGGACATGCAAGATTGAAAATGCCCTCAGAGAAGGGTCCAAGTGACTTTTTAGACAAATTATTCACTGGACACGGTCATGATCAAACGTATTATAAGCACTCGAGAAGTTCTCGTGATGTTGGGCGCGATATATCTAAGTTGCTGAAAGCGCACTTACCCCCTCCCCCGCACACACACACAGCCAGAGAATGAACGCATCTCCAATTCTACTCACCCATTCTGGGGGTCCACGGCCATATGAGCCGGGGGCGAAGAAAACATAAGACCAGTGTCCTCCACTTCAGGATCCGCCAGAGGCCACTTCTGCACTCGCCAGCCGCCGCCAGAGGGCGACACCACCGCGTACATCTCCCCTGCTAACCAATCCAGGCTCAGCCGCAACGGTGCGCCCGCCAGATGAGTCGGGGTGACGTCATCGGGTGTGACGTCATGCAAAGCGTTCGCAGAGTCGAGAGGGAGCCTCCAGATGTGGGAGTCTGATGTTGCGAAATACAGGCGAGATGCGGCGATGTCTAAGGCAGTACCTGCGAACAAGAAGGAGATATGAGGTCAGCGCGCTTCATTCAGCCTTTTTCTTAATCAGTGTTTGCTCAGCTGTCTTTATTAAATATTTTCACTTTTAAAGTCAAAGTTGAGGATAAGGAGTGCAATCTTCCTGACGTGCTGGTAGCGCGTGTACATCCGTGTCTCTTCGTAACATTGTTAACTAACAAACATATAGGTAGGCACTAAGTTTTGGGCGCTATTTACAATAAAACGTCAAATACTGCACAGCTGCAGCAGTGTTCTTGGTTTACTTTAGCCAGAGGACGAATTGACACGCACACTGGAGGGGTGCCTTACAAGCCCTGGCTTATGGGCTTTCAAAGTCAGATCTTTATTTTGAGATCGCCACAATCACGTTGTCGAGCGTCATAACGCCATATAAACGAAATGATATGTCAAGGTCACCTCGTATTAAAATAAAAGTCAAGGTCATAGGAGAAAGGTCAATGTCACAACAGCATTATCAAGCTCATTGACCCCAGTGATTACTATCAAATGGTTACCAGTATGACGTATGATATGCTATGACGTCATAGCTAAAGTGATTCAGCATTAAGGTCAATGTCTCAAAAGTCATGAGTCTAATTCATCTCTCATTTCCCGCTTAATGGCTGCTATAGCGGTATATTTATACGGAGTGTACCCGTCATATTTGGACGTCATAAGTCAATAACCTTGGATGATCTTGACCCCCAAAATTTCTGGGAAGATTTCTTGAGACTTTTCCTCTATGTCCTTGGTCCGTTTTTAGTATATTCCCGACTTTTCCGCATAATCACGGCATTTTCTAATAGATCCCCAGCACGGCTAAGATTCGACATTTATGACTTCGTTTAAGCTTGAAGATAATGACCCAGGTCCCTGAAAGATGGCTGTAATGTACATACATCACCATAGATTCTTGGTGTAAGACAAACCCAAATGGGCGTTTTTCTAAGCCTTACGGTTTTCGACATATCAGAGGGGGGAGGGCTACCAGGTCCCCATGCAGTGCGCGTTAGTGTCATGCCCCTCCGCAGTGGGGGTGTCAATTCTTGGTTGTACCAGCATTTAAACAAAAATGACATTAATGCACATATTTCGAATTCCGTTTTACCTAGTTTGGCTATGCTTCATAGCAGTGGCGAATACAAGGGGGCTAGGTGGCTCAAGCCCCTCCCCATAATGTCAGAGTGCCTATAGCAAATGCAGAGCAGGAGGCTGCTCTGAGGCAATGACGGGGAAGGCTCGAGCCCCATATCCCCCTCTTCCTGAAATGAAGTCCTGGGTCCGCTCTTACTTCTTTTTTATAAAGTTGAAAGTTTTTCATTCTTGACGTCACGTTATTTGAAATCCACCTGAAGATCAATAGGTCCCAATATACTTCTATACTCATTTTGTTTATGTGGGTACCTATACTTAAGCACTGCTTGTTCGAAATTTATGAAGGAATCGGCACAGTAATTCTTCATGCCTGCGGTATGTTCGACCATGAATAGCTTTAATGCAGCGATAATGTGCGCCTCCATGACAAATAAGGCCGCTTCATTAATCAAACAACTGGGTTCCTGTCCGAATAACTGACTCCGTGTCGGGCGTGGTTCGTTCCTGGTTCGTGACAACTGCAGACCTCTGATATCTGATATCGTCCAGACATTACAGAGGAGTGCCCTCGCTCAGCGTTTCCAGCGTGTCCGCAAGCCGCGGGTGGACCGCGCTGGGTCGAGTCAGCAGCGAGGGCGGGCGCGCATCTCCCATGTGACACCTTTCCAACAACTCGTCACCTGAAGTGTCGCTTCTGTCCTGAATTATGTACTGTTTGTACACAGCCTGACCGCAGCAATTCTGGATATGGTGTCAGCAGAAGAAGGGAGCAGACAGACCTGCTTTTACCCCGTACGTGAAGTCACAAAAAGATGATATTATAAAGATAGCACGTGATCCATATGCCCAGAGACACGATAAGGCTCAGACGAGATGTGAAACATGTTGTTTGCAAGTCAAGGACGCTGTCCAACCACGGGCGTGTGTTTTCGTGGACTTGTTTGACCCGATATTCTTGTGCTTTGACTGAGGCCGAGGGTACAATTCCTGCTAGCTCGGTAGCTGATGTCAGCCTAGACACTCTAAAAAAGGCAGCGCATCTCAACTGGGCTATCATACAAAGTGCCAAAACGATAATTGAAGGTGATATCTGCCTGTTTGTGGGGATTTTCTCGTGCTGAAGATGTTGTCTGTTTCATATTTTCGGGAGGGCAACTATAAACTGAAAAACAAGGAAATATTTCAACTGAAATAAAACCTTGTTTGGTTATATTTATTATCTCACCTGTGATGTCGACACCAGCTTCCGCACGGTAAAGTGTGTCTGGCGAGGACAGAATGTTCATCTCCAGACGCATGATGACGTCACTGGTGCCAATCACCAGCTGAGGCTTCTGCTGCGTAGATACTGCCGCCAAGGAGAACAGCCACGGGTCAGCCGAGTCATGTCACAAAGGGAGATGCTATTGCATGCTTTATTCACACAGGTCATGGTGGGAATCCAATAAGATGTATTCAGAACCTTGGGAGCAGCAGGGATACCTACTCTGGTAGGTAATTTTTGCTGGTGGCGCAGTCGTCTCACCTTCAGCTGCCAGCGGTGGCGTTAGGACCAGCACCTCTGCCGGCGGGCCAACGCCCTCCTTGTTCCGCGCCGACACCTTCACCGTGTACTCCGTACTCGGCTTCAGTTCTCCCAGCACGTGGGAGGTAAGCCGGCCGGCCACCTCGGCCACCAGGTCGTCAGCGCCGGCAGCGCCGCCGGCGGCCGACAGCTGAACTAAGTAGCTGACCACTGGGCCGCCGGGGAGGCGGGGTGGCCGCCAGCTGACAGAGACGTGATGCGGGTCGGAAGCCGATGCCGTCACGTCGGAGGGAGGCGAGGAGGGACGGCCCCGTGCCAGGGTGGAGATGGCGTGGCTGGCCGGCCCCGCCACAGGCTCCTGATCGGCGGCCAGCATCCACAGCACGCGGAACTGCCGAACACAGCCGGGCAACGGTGAAACGGGGCTGGCGAGAAACTGCACAGCAAGAAGCCTATATCGCTCCCAGGTAAATCTCACAGGTTATCTTCTAAATAATAATCGTATATGTTTAATTAGGGCCACTCCCAACGAGCACACTTGCGCGATTATAGGGAGTATTGGCGAAGATGTTTAAGTAACATTTCCATCGGGCCAGATGGGACAAGGAAGGCGGGTTCCCGTCGCAGGAATTAAACCCACGCTTCTCCATGCGATCCCAGTATAAATGCAGGCAATGAGTTCACTAGACCACCCGTTTCCTCTTGTTATCAGGCTCCGTTGGTGTGAGGGAATCGGTTAGTAAGGAAAATGACTTTCCCAGTTGGAAGCTTAGATTCAATTTTCAGCGACGATTCGTTTCCAGCCTTTGGGGAGCCATGTGGGTCTTTGGTCATCCCTTCTGAGTCAGCTAATAGTCATTGGCAGGGGCGGATCCATCCAGTTTATTTAGGGGGATTCACTCTTGTCATCATCGGGCTGTAAATACCGACAAATAAATGTCGAGCGACGGAGGTGGCGGCTGGCGGAATTCCACTTGTGCAGTGAGTCAATTTTTACTTCAAATAACCCTAGAAAATCGCTCAAGAAAGGCGGAAAAGACCTACAAGCTTCTTCTCTTTCAGGATGAATTTCTTACAGGTTGAAAAAGGTACCTTCAAACGGACAAACATGCCTTAAATGTTTTATTCACGATCAACAATAAAACTTTAGTTTGCTTCGAGGGGAACAGGGCTTGGCCCTCCTCCCTGGTTTGCTTTGGGGGTTCATGGCCGGATTGGCACCCCTGGATCCGCCTGTGGTAATTAGGTGGACAAATCGCATATTTTTGCGCCACTGCACCCTCTAGCTGAATGGTCGGCTTATTGTACTGCAGTACGGTATCGTCACGAGTCCTGCGGCACAGTATACAGCTTAGTGATGCTGTACCGCACGACTTCTCCGCCTTGCGGGTCTGCCACAAAGTGGGCGTCAGCCAATGGCGCCGATTGCTTTTCATTCAGTTCAGACTCCACCCAGAATCTGTGTAAGGTGCCAAGTGTTAACTTATATGCCCAGTGTCCACAGTATAAGGAATTCTGCGCATGTCCACGGTATAAGGAATTCAGCGCACTATTAGGTTTCTTGAACACAGACTGATGATAATGCACCACGAGCAAAGGCACGACACTGTTCAACTTGAAGGAAAGCGTTCCCAATAAATACATTAAATTTATACATTCAGAAAGCCTTGTCCAGAATTCCAAAATAAAAACCGGCAGCCTTCTTTCTAAGATTAGTGATTTAGGGACAAACTCATAAAAAAGCGAAAATACTATTGATCACAAATTATTTGCCGCTCTTAAGGCCGTTGGCTTACGTTCCTGGCCTGTTTAAGCGTAGAGTAGTTTCTTATGTTGAGATAAGAAGTTCAAAACATATGGCTGAATGATCATACCCCTGGTCTGATGTCTCTGACCCCACCTGAAGCCACAATAGCTTGGCATATATTTTCGACTTCGCAGTATTGCCCTTCATCTCGCACCAATGAACAAGCTAGTTGGACGACAGCTTAGCGATAGCCAGGGGTGTGGGCTTATATCAATTTGGGGGTGCCTGTGCACCCCCAATAAAACGTTAAGGTAGTTCACAGATTCATTGAATATGATTGTTTTTTTCAGGACTTTAAATTTGTTTGTATACTTTAACAGATCTGTGAGAGTGTGAACAATCATATAATGTTATCGCTTTTTATGCGATGGTTATTGAAATTGTCTCAAATTCTAGCACCCACAATGATTTTTGGAAACCCACGCCCCCGGGGAGAGTAAAAGATATGGTACCACCGTACCCGTAGTACCATATGTTGTAACCGCGAAACGTTTTTGTCTGTTTGGAGGGTACACCTTTGAAGGTGAAAGTCGTTTAAAGATATCGCTTAGGTGTAGCTGATGTGAAAAATTGATTATTCACTGGAACCTTCTAATCCCGCCAGCCGACGCCTCCGCTCTCAAGGCTAACTTTATTCAGAGCCAAGGGCTGATATGGGTATGCCCCTGTTTATGTGCATCTTTATGTGTATATGCATGACTTAGATGAACCAGACTGTTCAACAATTTGTTTCACATCAGAACCACATCACTAGGCGTGATACCTGATATTTGGTGTAAGGCTCTAGCCCTGCAACTGTGGCCTGACTAGAAGACACTGGATCCTCAGGACGGTAGAAATTCCACTCTCCAGGCGAGTCAGCCATCCTGCCAGAGACAGCATTGTAGTGAGAGGCATTCAACCACGAGGACCCTTTGAGAGACACTGTGAAATACATACGCAGATCCAAGAGACGAGAAAACATTTTCTAATTTCATATGGTCTGGAAAACGGTGGAGGTATAAGCCCATAATAATTTTACTTGTCCATTCACCTGGACTTCAACATTCAGTTTACGTTTCACACGTCAGTCCCGCTGCACTTCCTTGCACTGGACGAGTAGCACTTACTTGTACTGGACAAGTAACACTTACTTATACTGGACAAGTAACACTTACTTGTACTGGACGAGTAACACTTACTTGTACTGGACGAGTAACACTTACTTGTACTGGACGAGTAACACTTAGTTGTACTGGACAAGTAACACTTACTTATACTGGACAAGTAACACTTACTTGTACTGGACGAGTAACACTTACTTGTACTGGACGAGTAACACTTACTTGTACTGGACGAGTAATACTTAATTGTACTGGAGGAGTAACACTTACTTGTACTGGACGAGTAAACACTTGTACTGGAGGAGTAACACTTGTTGTACTGGAGGAGTAACACTTGTACTGGAGGAGTAACACCTGTACTGGAGGAGTAACACTTGTACTGGAGGAGTAACACTTGTACTGGAGGAGTAACACTTACTTGTACTGGACGAGTAACACTTGTACTGGAGGAGTAACACTTGTACTGGAGGAGTAACACTTACTTGTACTGGACGAGTAACACCTACTTGTACTGAACGAGTAACACCTACTTGTACTGGACGAGTAACACTTACCTGTACTGGACGAGTAACACTTACTTGTACTGGACGAGTAATACTTACTTGTACTGGACGAGTAACACTTACTTGTACTAGACGAGTAACACTTACTTGCACTGGACGAGTAACACTTGTACTGGAGGAGTAACACTTACTTGTACTGGACGAGTAACACTTACTTGTACTGGACGAGTAACACTTGTACTGGAGGAGTAACACTTGTACTGGAGGAGTAACACTTGTACTGGACGAGTAACACTTGTACTGGAGGAGTAACACTTGTACTGGAGGAGTAACACTTACTTGTACTGGACGAGTAACACTTACTTGTACTGGACGAGTAACACTTGTACTGGAGGAGTAACACTTAGTACTGGAGGAGTAACACTTGTACTGGAGGAGTAACACTTGTACTGGAGGAGTAACACTTGTGCTGGAGGAGTAACACTTACTTGTACTGGACGAGCAGGGTAGCGTGCGGTAGAGGCTGGCTCAGCCACCGGACGGTGACGGAGTCGGGAGTCACGGAGTCAGGCACCAGCGTCGGCGCCTCCAGCTGCAGCTCCTCTGTGCAAGGCGTGCAAGTCAGCAGGCTGGCTCAAAGATACGTGCTGTTCAGAATACTTTCAAGTTTAGGAATTTCGTTTTTACATTATTCTCACTCAAAGTAATAACGACTTAATACGAGCATCGACAGATCTAGAATTTACGGTGGGCAGAAGAAATTACTACTCAAATCATGCTGCAAATAAAAAGCAGCTAAGAAGCAAACTACAACATAAATACAATAGTTAAACCTGAATTAATGTGTCAAATTCTGACTAGCCTTAGCTGATGCATGAGTTAGTTGCATGAGCACCCTCGCCCCACCGGGGCCATCGATGGCCTCCTAAGGTTGTTTTAGGATAACAGAAAAACGACGTGACGCAGCTTCGCAGTTGAGGACTCTACCCCTCACCCAATCATTTTCCCACCATCCCTGAAATTTTTTACTCGGGGTCACCCAAGGTCAGGTCACCAGACGAGGTCAACTAATCACCTCACTTAAACTTTTGAGCTCTATAAGAGCTACATTTCTTAGTCGATCAATTTGAAACTTCCTACACTTCATGAAACCTCCAGGGTCTACAAGCTGTATATCTGGGATTTTTCGATTTCGTGACCTGAGGTCAGGTCATGAGGTGACCTCTCCCATTGAAAAAGCATGGGGAAAAGCTTTCTTATGATCTAAAAGTCACAAAAACGATTGCAAATGCTCCGCTTGCTCAGAGAATCGTTCTTGGACACCCTCCCAGGGACAATATCCCAGGGACACGAATCCCAGGGACAATATTTTCCCTTTGACCTCTCCGAGGGCATCCAAGGTCACCAGGTGTCAAACACAGTATTTTGACAATAACTTTTGACCTAATTAAGCTAGAGCGCTGAATCAGCCATCATCGTGTATTTCTCATCACTGGCTTTCATTTGATATACGGCAAGGTCACTTTCTGACCTTTCGTAACCTCAGGTCATATTAGGTCACGAGGTGACCTCTGGAGGTCAAACCACTGTCGGGAGGTCATTACCTTTCACATAGCAGAAAAAGGTCACACCTTCTCCTATCAAATGCACTTTACCAGATCTTAATAGCTCCAATGGCATAAGAGTTATGCCCAGTTTGCTTAAGCATTGCATATTTGAGCGAAAATAGCCTATCGTGACCTAACTTGACCTCTGGAGGTCAAACTATTGACCTGAGCGTTTAAATTTCGGAGTTAGAGGGGAGTCATCGATGGCCCCCGGTGGGGCGAATGTGGCGCCGGACCCCCGATGGGGCGCGGGTTAATACCGTGGATGGGGGAGTGGGAACCTTTCGTCTAGAAAATTATCATCTAAGCTGAGCTCTATGAAAGAAAATAAGATCTTATCGCGTACATGAATTGGGTACAAGAAGTTCAATTTCGAAGAACTTTTTCATCGAGAGGGGGCAGATTTCTTTCGGCAAGGAGTTAAATATTCACTGACGACCCTTCCTCCCCTTTCCACTCCTTGCCGGCGATGACTTTTCTGGCTATATGATTTATTTTGACTAGTTTCAATAACAGTGATGGGGATCCAACGACGCGCCGACTGCTATGGCCAAACAGCCCCACCAGTCCTCATCCTGCTAGGGACGGCTATTTCAGGCATCAGAGTGCACTCCTTCAGAAACCCCGCCTCGATTCAAACACGGAGCCTGAGGCTCAGAGAGCAAACTGTCTACCACCTAGCCAGGCCTACCCGTTTTGGATCGGATTTGACAATTCCGCCATTAGATATAGCCGAATGACCTCTGTTTTGATGGAATTGTAAATATAGTCATATGGATTCTTTCAAGAAAAAAATCAATAAGATTCGAGGGCTGACACATCTTCTTGGAAGGATCATCCAGCAAGACATGTCCCAGGCAACGGGTTTCGTTCACCATGAATTGTATCCAAGCCGGGCCATCCAGAGAGAAACACCCCAGACGACGGGTAACGTTCGCCATGATTGGTATCTATGCGCTGTGTACATGGTGGTTGTTCAACAACAAGCCAGAGTACAGCAAGAATCAGATGGACAAGTAATGCTATAAGGAAGCTGAGAGCTGTACATACACTTTTGGAATATGGGGTCCATCTGATAGGCGAAAGTGCAGAATCGATCCTTGTTGTCTTGTTTTTGTTACGCAACTCAACTCCATTTTTTCCAGAATTTGATATACTAATATACCAGTATGGTGAAATATAGGCTAGGATTGAGCCAATGCTAAAAGATACCTACGATCCTTCGTAAGAAGCCTAAGCGCTCCTGGTCATGCTCAACTTCAGAAACGCATACAAAACACCACCCAGCAACTACAAGTCATCATTTGGACAGCTAGAAACCACATTATAAACAACATTGTGGGACTCCATAGCCAGGCGCTATATAGAATCATAGCGCGTGGCCTCACCAGGCCGCCAAACCAAACAAACACATTTGTGGGCGGCTGGACAGTGCCGCGCTGCTTGGGCGTCAGCTGTAGCCAGTACAAAGTACAGACACACCGTGTTCACGCGCGGGCATCGTGCGAGAATGCGTGATCCGCACAGTGGACCTTGGCCAGCTCTAGTTGGACCGTGCTCACTCTCTGTTTTGACGTCAGGGTCAAAGTCTGGCAGAATTTGCGCTCTTTCCTGCAACATTTGCGTGCTAGTGCGCGTCGGAAGCCCACGGTTTTATGGCGACGTCGAGCGATAGTTTTCCTGGATGTTTCGAATAACGACTGAGCCGGTCGATGCTGTTCGATTGCGACTGTCACCATTCGATGGCTCTAGGGAGAAGTTCTGACCTTTGAGCTGGCGGACGTAGCGGCTGACGGCGATGTTGCAGCCGATGACGCAGAACCAGCGGCCGCCTGCGGCCACCGCCCCGTCATCGCTGACCTGAAACACCGCAGCCAGGTGAACAAACGCACTACAATACAATGAACGCTTTAGCCGGTACGGATGCTGGGTTCTAACCAGAATGTTGCTGTGCCTTACAGCAGCTTCGGTGCTTTACGACACACCGACTGCTGAGATCATATGGTGTCGCCGACCCTTACCATGTTGGGAGGGTATTTTGGGGATCGGAAAGACTTATGCAGAATACCCACACGGGGGTTTGAACCCGGGCCAGTGGCGTGGAAGTTGAATGCTATTCTCCAGGCCACCACATGCCCTTGCTGCATATAAATTAAACTCGCTAAAACTTATATGAATGCAAGTAACACCACATACATGTAATGCCAAGTTTGTCTTAAATATTTCGTCTCTGGTACAGAAACCTGTATGGGTGGTTGTGCATGTGCACACCCAAAACGATCATATCAAGTTAGATGTTGCTGTGTTTTTTAGGCATCTCTGATGTTAGGCATACCGATGTTAATGTTAATGATAATAATAATAATAATAATAATAAAGGCAAAATCACCGTGAAAACCGAAGTTTTGATGTACTTAATGATATTTCTGAGCCAGATGATACACTCAGAGGCAGATCCAGGAAGGGTGTGGGGGAAATCCCGTCATGCCCCCCGCCCATATCGCAAAAGAGGTGAACCACATGGGCCAAACCGTCTTTTGTGCCTCCCCCAAAGCAAAGAAGTGATTCATGATTGATTAATTGGGGAGGACGAGTCAGCGAAAATTTTTTGGCGCTTTTGCTCGTTCGGAAGGTACCTCTCTAAAGATGAAAGAGTTTCTCCTTGAAGAGGAAGAACAACTGAAGGCTTTTTGCTACCTATCGCGCACGATTGGTCTTCAAAGTATACTTCGAGGCGCTCTGGTTTGAAAAGATTGCTTGGGTATAACGGATGCGAACAATCGATTCACTGCACCAGCCTAATTCTGCCAACCACCACCCTCACTGTTCAGCGTTTTTTTCATTTGCTCGCCGATATGGGTTTGCCCCTCCCGCCCAACGGGCTGGATCTGCCCCTGAACACACCTGAAAATGCAGCATTCTCTCTAAAAGTATGCGGTTGTATTGCTTGGCTCGTTGCAGAATCTATTCTCTGAAACTACGTAAATGTGATGTAAGCCTCTCTTTCGAAACAACTTGCAGCACATTTCATCATGATCAAGACACTCCTGCAACGTTTTGCGACGAAAATAGATACAAAGATATTTGTGCAGTAGAAATATGGAATTACTCACTTAAATAATAAGCGTTCGATTTTGATTTTGATTAAGAGCTGGAGTCAACATGAAAGAAACCACAGATGTAAGCTGCTGCTGCGAAAGCTTCAGCCGTGAATCCAGTCATCAGATCCTTACCATATCACTTGAGGTATAACAAGCAACAAGCATGAGCAAAAACCAGTGGCATTTATCCATGTCTTAGCAAACGGAGATAAACGTGACAGGCCTGAGCCGTCTGCCATGCAGTTTTATCAACAGCATGCCTGTGAACCCCAGGACCACACTTAGCGCTAAGCACTTCCCGCCTTGTGGCACAGTTAGGTGTTTTATAGCCTCGTACTCACACAAAAATGTTTACACGATGACTCCAGGGATCGCTCTCGGCCGCCGCATCCCTTGTTGCACTGAAACCAAAGAAGTGTGGTGTGTTAGTGAACAAATGTAAAACAAAACACTGAAAATGACAGTATGTATCATTTTCTAACACATTCCGACACGATCAAGAAAGAAGTTTGCTCATGTACTTATGATCTAGTTATATGTGCTCAGATCAGCGAAATTTTTCTCAAACTTACATAAGATATACAAGAAGAAAAAGACACCATGAGAGTTCAAAGGAGTACATGTCGATGATTGAAATGACACCTTTGTTTTCTGCACCAGGCACTTGGTTTTCTGCTTTGCAATAAGCCCGTTTACGGGGGTAATAACTGCTTTCAGGAAAGAGCACAACAGCCCTGATCAAACGGGGAACAGGTCCTCAGCTATTTAGGATTGGAAGGACACTGGTCCCCGGTAGAGATGGCTCCAAGGGCTGGCAAAGGCTGGCAGTCGCAGATCTAAGCCGATGGTTTTGTGGAGAGGGGGGGCTCAAAACCGTAAAAAAGGTTGTCGAAGAAAATCAGCAAAAATCACAGAGTTTGAGGGGAAACCAATGCTTTCACCTGAATCCTCGCCTGATGACTGGGGACCATTGGAAAGGGCTGCAGGCTAGAAATTATCCCCAGTTAGTGCCTAAAGTTCCCTGGTTTAGATTGTTTTGCTAAGTAAAAAACTTAGTATAAAACAAAAGTTCCAGAAAATTTTGTTGTTTAACAAAAATGCACCCCGACCTCGTATATCGACGCAGCACTGAGAAACTGAGCAGCGAGCTGAACAAACCCCTTACTGAGTGTCTAAGAAAATCCGAGCCCGTCACGCACAACGCAATTAGCTGTTCAGCTGTTGTGTGACGTACCAGGGAAATACAGATTCGAGCCAGCGTTTGACAAGCACCCACGTCCCTGTTCGGCAATGTCATGCCCCAGAGAGAATGACGGACATGACTGCACACCAGTGAGCCCGGGTCTTTTTCTCTGGGGCTGGCTTTCTCCTGGCCGAGTCACGCCGGAAGCTGGAGTGTTTGTCGTGCGGTCAAAATAAAACATCCGGTCCGCTGCCCACGCAGGCATGAAATCAGTCCCGCAAGCATGCGACCGAAATCTGCTGTGGCGGAGATGAGCCTCCGTCACGGGCCCCTCTCTCTCTCTCTCTCTCTCTCTCTCTCTATCTCTCTCTCTTTCTCTCCCAAAATTTATACCCCTCTCTCCATTTTTTAGGCACATGGATTTTGAAAATCCGGGGGAAATACGCCTACTCAAAAGCTTCTGTATAGAATAACAACGCGTTAACCATTGTCGACTATATAAAGATTAAAATAAAACAGATGCCATGTTCCAAGCGGTAATAATATTGTTTTAACATTGTTAATATTTAGTACATTCAAACTGTTTTTTCTAGGAGGCAATCAAACTGAAAACCTGGCCTTCTGTCAAAAGCTTGGAAGCCCTTATTAAGTTTGGAATTAGTCAACTGGGTTTTGTTCTGAAGTCCGTAAAACCGTGGTAACCCAGCTAGCAGTGCACATTTTTGGCCGGCGCCGCCAGCAGGTGCAGTGGCTACCTTTGTTCGTGAGCGCGTGACGTCCGTGCCCCGCCCCGCGCGGCGTGGCTGCCCCGCGCATCTCATCCACCATGTCCTCACGCGCCCCATCGCGCGCTTTTTGCTGTGCTAATGTCTCCAGCGCTGGGGCCGTGTCCTGGCCATGTAACAAGCTTTCAGTAATGGTGAGATGACATTGCGTATCGTTTGTTCTTTTTGGTCATGGAGTTTGCCCTACCTATGCGATAGTACTGCACTCTGAGTATGATGCCTACGCTGATGTGAGTTGATATAAGTTAATAATACATCAGTTAAATACAAATAACTCAATACATGTAACTTTCTGAGTAGTTGGTTTGATGAAATGTCTTGCTTAATGTCTTAATACATGTATAATTAATTAATGTCTTAATACATGTAACTTTCTGAGTAGTTGCTTTGATGAAATGTCTTGCTTAATGTCTTCTTTTTCAAATATTCCCTAAAACCAGATGTATCTTAACACGCGCATTGACGGGGGCGGGTACCCGCCCCCTCGGGTTTTTCGGAGACAGCAGAAAAACGGCGGCGCGCAGCGCCACCGTACTTGGTATACCTTTTCCCTCATCATTTTTGCAACTTCTGTGAAAATTTTAAGGATAGGTCATCTCAGGTCAGGTCACCAGTACAGGTCAAGTGACCCGACCTCAAAAAAAGTTTAAGATAGCATAAGTCGGAGCAGGGTGAACTTATCCAATTGAAACTTATATCACATAATGGGCTCACCGAGTTCTCTAAAATATGTTCCGGTATTTTTGATATCGATGACCTAAGGTCAGGTACGAAGCATGACCTCTCCATTGGTAATACATGGAAATATGGTTTTTACTGAATAGCTCAGTAACAGATGGTGATAGAGCGTTTATTTTAGCGTCATTAGACTCGCCTTGGCTTTGCGGTTCTAATGATATGCATTTTATATAACTTGACCCTGACCTGACCTCAGGTCAGCTCAAATGTTTGATTTGACCTAGCAAGGTCAAATCATATATCATTCGATTCGGCTTGCTGCGAGGATTCATATAGTTTAAGTCATTTTGCTCTATCTTTACTTGTTCAGATGTAATGGCCGAAAACTGAATTTACATGTTATCCCTATGACGGCATGTGACGGCATGTTTTTGACCTCTGGTGACCTTAAATGTAACCTGACAAAAAAATGGTTCAAATATTTTCGATGGAGAAGCGGATGGGCTACCCAACGCCGTTTACCGTTTTTTGCTACCTACCGTGGTTCTCGAGATCTTAGGGGGCGGGTACCCGCCCCTCGTCAATCCGAAGGTGGCTCAGACCCCCGTCAATGCGCGTGTTAATCCGATTAAAAAAAGTAGAAGAGTAGACTCCTTATTGCGCTAGTCCATCTCAACAGCTAAAAAAAACGTACTCCATGAGGAGCCTCAGGGTGACAAGGGGAGGGATGATTGGATGGAAAGGGTGAGCATCCTCGCTGTTGTCTATCCGCTTATTCCACGCAGCGTGAGCCTTCCGGTTGAAGCCGGGTAATTTCGCGAATCGCACACCGATTATTCGCGTGATTCCGTTGCTGGCGGCCAGCGGGCACGTTCCCAGTTCTCTACACAAAACCACGCCTCGGCTCCGGCGGGGGCTAAAGCCGGAACTTCCTGGCTGCTTTCAAAGGCTCAGCCGTTCCGCGGAAGCCATCGGCGCCATAATAGAAAGATTAGCGTCTGACATTGTGCCGCGCTGGAAGTGATGGACACTTTTTAGCGTACCTGCCGATTTATTCGCCTGTGTTGCGGTGGGGACGGGGGGGACGTGGGAGCGGCCGATCACACAAAACGCGGCGGAAACGGCAGCCCGGCCTGTCGGACACTGGGAGGGGCGCAAACACCAGCCCAAGGGGAGGTGTTTGGCGGCGCAGGGGGCGGACCGGGCAGAACTGCCACTGTTTGAACAGTGCGGCGGCCAGCGAGAGTTGTTGTGCTGCCGCCGGGATAGCAGACGAAGGTCGGACGCAGGAGTCCGCGGCACCCACACAATGCAGCGCTGGACGTGCCGGCAATAAAGACGGAGCGCAGGGCTGACAGGTACAAACGACCCGGCGTGGATTAGTCAGTTCTGGCAGCAATAAATCCGCCGCCGGCCCGATCCTGGCATCTCGTTTTCAATAGTCGCCTCAGACTCACGGTTCTGGTCAGTATCCAATTAGCGAGGCTCGGCTAAATAGCGGCTGCTCTCAGAGAATACCGACCAAACACGGCGCGAACTGCTGAGACAACGCTAGCAAACGTCCCGGCCCCTGCTCACAATGCCTTAGAATCGGGGGTGTCGGTACGGTTGGGAAAATGGGGGGGGTGAGAGGCAGGGAAATCCGACTCCGCATTTTGTGTCCCAATTTTAGATCTCGGTCGCTTTCTGAGAGAATTCAAAACTTCCTTTCGCGAGCCCAAGCGATCGGTTCGGTTACGAGGAATCCAAATCCAAAGGCTTTTGGGTCTGTCTCAACGAGGAATTAGTTTCACTGTCGCTCCTTGCCACCCCCCCGACTCCACCCGCCGGCTTTTTGGCGAATGACATCTTTCATGCTTAGAGAAAATGCATGCAATTAAAACCTACGTAAACTGCATGTTTTCAAAGGTGTCAAGGTAAAGGAAAAGTGAAAAGTAGCCTGTTACTTTAAAATTGCGTTTATTACACATATTTCCCTATTATCACATATTCATTTACATCAACACCTGACAACATCAAAGTTCTTTTTGCAAAACGTGATGTAGAATGGCTTACCTGCTCGATTTTGCAGCTTTGGTCACATTTTGTTTCCAGCGTAGAGCCAAGTCCAGTGTTCTGAAATGGGAAAAATATTGCATGTTAGCATTCTCGTTCAGGTAAAATACGGCATCAGACATTAACTGCACAACAATTGAAAGCTCGTCTACGGCTCTATCCCATCCTGTAACAAGCCATCCGTCTCGACAGCCATAGCACGACAGATTTCACCTTGGACCAGACTCAGCCAAACATTGTGCGACACAATCTTACATCACAAGTCACCACACACTTGGATAAAACCCTAACTTTCCATCCATGTGGACAAAGCGCTGAGTGCTCCTGCTCGGCCGCGCCGGGCGGCGTCGCTTCTGCCGCTGCTGAGTGATTGGCGTGTGTCTCACTTCGCGCTGAAGTGAGCCGAGGGATGTCAGTGCGGACAGCAGTGCTACAGCCGAGGCGGGCTGCAGGCCTCGGGAGCCGCTGCTCTGCACCGCCGCCACGCCGCCGACGCGACGCCGGCTGATTAAACCCATCAGCGACACGGCCGGCTACTACCGCGGCGGAGGAACAGCACGACGAGGGGCCGAAACTGTGGACCTTTGAAATGCTCTATCGAAATGAACATTGCTGGAATGTTCTTGATCACAACTAAGAAAAGCGACCACGGTATCAGGGGCTCAAGACATTGAAAGCTGTGATCTTTCTGCAGAGGTGAACAGTAGAAGGGCCCCCACACAATAAAGTAGCGATGAAATTTCTGAGAATATTCACCGCACCAATGTTTTACAGATCTAATAGGCTCTTCATACCATTTGTTTTCTGAGAAATTCAATCTCAAAATTTGCTCTCACAGAGCAGTATTACAACTAAAAACGCTGCATCAAATCGAATTTATCTCGCGGCCCTCTGTCGGCCGTTTGCGCCAGCGGCGGGCGGTCGCCGTTGCCGCGGGCGGTTAGCTGACATCCGGTCCACCGACCGCCGCCTGCGGTCACGCCCCATGGCTGTGTCGAACGCTGATTTCGGACATGCGCCCGCTGCAGGACAGCTGACCTCCGCCGGTGGTCACAGCTACACGCCTCCCACAGCCAGGTGGTGTGGGCAAACCAACGCCTGTGGGCGTTGTATTGTTTGAAAATGCGACCACAGCCGCCCGGCTGTCACTCTTAGTTCAGTATTTTCATGTTTTTATGGAACTATTGTAATAGCTCAGGATCTCAATTTGAAGGCTGATTTGATAACCCTAGCTCACGCTGATTTTTAATTGTTGTGCTTTATGTCTCTAAGCCATTAGTGGCACGGCCCGGATTCAGCCCCTTGGCTGAATCCGGGGGTGCTGGCGACTGCTGGGGCGTCCCCGGGTGCCCGCGCTTCATATTACGCTTTATCTGTTAATATGGTGGTTGTTAATGCCATTTCAAACAAACTTAGGCGCCCCCAATAATTGTCCAAAATCCATGGCTATATGGTTCAGAAGACCTTCCCCCCACATGTCAAAAGTTGTACTAACAGTTATAAACAGCCAGTCAATCCCCCAGCCATTTTCAAAACATGTAATTAAAATAAACACTTAATATATATAATACCGGGTACCTCCCCGGCACCAGCCCCCATTCCCCAAATAACCCAAAGCACATATCACACACCCACCCAACGCCCCCCCCCAGCGCCCCACCCAGGGCCAGCAAAATTAAAAAAACAGGAACGCTATACACTGAGACAAGAATCCCCTTTAACATGCTTATATGTTAAATAGATAATAAAAATGAAATGAATGCTGTCAGTATTAAAATAGACAAATGCATGTTAAAGTTATCTGTCCATCATGAATGTCAAGACATATCTTAACACATAAACCATTGACTTTGTACAAAATATCGATGAGGAGCAGATGCAAATCTTGAAGAGTTTCAGCGGGTCTACCTTTTAGTGAAGACGTTATTTCTTTGTTGTCATGGAGTGTTTTAGAATGGCGTCCGAGGGTCCCCAAGACCAATGCTGGTGGGCTCCCGAGACCGATGCGCGAGAGCCCTCGATACCGATGCTCGTGGACTCCCCGAGACCAATCTCGGGCCCCCCGAAACCAATTTCGGAGCCTCTTAATCCAGGTTTGATGAGCTCCCGAGATCAATGTCCTGGGGCCCGAGAGCAATGCTCAGGGGGGGGATGAGACCGTGCTTGGATGTTCACTATCTTTGTCTTTTAAACCTGTGTATTTTACTCCCTTAATCTGCTTGACGTGTAACCATGAAAACCCTTGACTGATTGGGGATGATTGCGAATAAACTGATTCTGATTCTGATTCTGAGACCGATGCTTCGGAGTCCCTTGATACCGATGTTAAAGGGAATGTGGCACCTTCATAACGTGATTTTAGCTGAGATAGCCAAGTTGTAAAGCAAGTCGGAAAAATCCGGTACCCAATATATCATTTGTCTTGGAACTCGAGATTTCCGTAGAAAAAAGCTAAGACCTACCTGAAATGTACCCCTCATGTACCCTTAGCAGCAGGCCGCAGTTGTCATGGTTGTTGGTGTGACGACATATACTTACGGCACGGTGAGTATCAGCCAATCGATGCCCTTGAAGCGTATTGAATATGGATGGCAGTGGTTGCCAGATCATGACATCATCCACAAGCAGATATTTATTTATTTTTCTAGAGGAGCATTTTAAAAATGAAAATATTGAGCTTATTGTACATTTTCAGAGAAATTATGGACGCTTCCATGATTTTCGGCTAAAAGCACCCCTGATTACACTAAATTCCAGGATTAGACCAAAGGTGCCACATTACCTTTAAGGGATCTCCTCGAGACCAAGCTCGGGGGCCGAGGCCAATGCTCGTGCTTTGCAGTGCAAAAGGTCAGCCCACGGGGTCTGCAGACCCCAGGGACCCCCTTGGCTATGTCACTGTAAGCAGCAATACAAATTGTATTTTCCATTCCGTTCACTGAACCCAAAAAGTTTACCACCAACCGGTGGGAGAGCTAATTTAGAAACTCACCACTTCCCCTGACACAATTTTTAGGCCACGTCCGGAAGTAATGTGGGATATTCTCGAGATCCCGCCGTATGTTTATACTTGTCCTAACCGCAGCACACAATAATGAATGTGGCGACAACAATGATGGAAACAGCGCCGCCTTCCGTCAGAGGAGGGCCGTCTGGTCAGAGCGGGGACGCTGGTAGTGGCGTCGGTCCACGCGCGCACTCTCGGCAAATAAACAACACAGCTCGGCCGCAGCGCACGCTCCGTGTCGGCAACGACAACCCGCCCGCAGGGAGCAGATCTGAGGCGGCACGCTAACGCGGCTGTCGGCGCGTGCGCAGACGGATCTCACGCCTCGTGCCCACCAGACGCACGTTTGTCACTGATAACGACGACGGCTGAGATTCACTACAGACGAAACAAACTGGTGTCTCGTACGAGACGGTCTGTTTTGATTCGCTGGCTGCTGAAATATTTCCACTGAATACGTGACGGTCAAATACGAGCATACTATTTGATGCTTCCTGCCAATTTTATCCTTCTTGAAGGCCTGAGAGTTGCAAGTTTTCTATGTGCTATAGGATGTAACTAGATTCTTATACATTCATTGGCTAAAACAGAGCCAATGTATCAAACAGTTAAAAAGAGGAGCTATTTTTGAAAGAGACCGGCTATTCCAAGACTGACCTTAAAAGAAGGAACTGACACGCAACTATCCAGCGAAATCTGGGTCGGGAATCATTAACAACATCTTCCACAAAACATTGTTCCTGCAAGTCCAACACTACGTAAGGCGCATATTTGAACGTATTTCCCCCCGGATTCGTTATTAGGTAAAAATGATAAGATAACGAGGTTAAGGCTTCATTCTATGACATAATAAGAGCAAGGCGGCCATACTGCAAACATTATTGTAGTCATTTCTGATTCTGCTGCTAAGAATTGGATCCTGCTATTATGCCTCGTGAGAGAATTAGATCTTGCTCCAGCCGATCTGAAGAAATGATTTTCCTTTGCTCTGTCCTTCGACACGATCGTGAGCAGTAATGAGTCGCTCTGGCTGCCACGTGTGACGGGGCAGGGGAGTGGGCGCCAGGTCACGGCTGGTGCCCCGGTCACAAGGTCACTGGGCCTGACCCGCTCAACCGTCACATCCAGCGGAGACTGCTGCGAATCAGCATCACACGCGTCACGTCTGACGTCACACCCCAGCAGGCCGCTGATTGGTCAGCGTGACACCGCCGAAAACAAAGACCGCCCGCCGCTATCGCCGGTGAAATTGACACCGTCCGTGAAATTGTCCGTGAAGTTGGACCGTGAAGTTGGACCGTGAAGTTAGTCCGGCTGCAGCTGAACTGTCAGCGAAGACTTCACGGCGAATCGAGCAAGCAGTGAAACTGCAGAAACGATGAGCTCCTGCGTGACGGTTCGATCTCACGACCGTGATTGCTACAGCTATTTGCGACGTTCCCTGTTGCAAACGAATTTATATTTTGCGCCCGAGAAATTTGCTCTGCTCTTACCTTGTAAAATTCACTGGTTAATGAAGCATGGCTCTTAAGAAAATAAGACGGGAAATTGAGCTCAATTTATCAAATTGCCAACCGAAGCAGCGAAGCACCTACAGCCATGGCGCCCACCTATTGCCCATTCTTGTCCCAAACAGAACAATTGTCCGAGAACCCGTGGCTCAGGCGCCTAGTTTTGACCTCACCATTAGGGCTTTGAGGGAACTAAGTAAAGCCGCTGTTGTGATGTTTCGTCCTGCCGACGTTTCATCTTGCCAGCAGAACTCTCAGCGGGTGTCAGAGCAGACAGCTGGAGGTTACAGCAGTGGAAAGTCTGCAACACCGTGCAGTCTAATGCACCAGCCCTCAGCCGTTCCGTGCTCCTGCTCTGCACTCACTCCATGTCAAAGCTTACTGGGAGAGAAAAGCTGGGAGATGTTGTGCATACGCTTCCAGGCCGCACTCTGAATAGTTAGTAATAGTATCACTTTCAACCAGCATAGGTGCATAAGACAGTAATGTTGCTCGCTGTGAAACTGTAAATTCTGATACCTTGATATCAGTGGGAAACAGACAATGCTCTTCAGTTTGGTTTCGCTTTGTTTGACAGCGTCTTGCCTGAGGCCGTAAGCACAGGGGCGTAGCTACGAATTGTTTGCCGGGGGAGGGGGACGGGCTCCGGCCTGGAAATTCCCAGAGGGAGGGGAGGGGGTGAGAGGCAGCAGGTGAATTGGACAGGTCTCTTGAATCAAAGCAGTTTGTCAAAGCAGTTCAACAAGAATGAAAATTGAAACATGTACTCAGGTGTTCGCTCGTAAGAGGAGGAAAATGCAAAAAAAAACTAGATCGAATCCCACAACTCTCGAGGGACGTTTCCCCCTATTTCATTATATTAGGACCATGCACCCCCCACCCCCCGCCTTTGACGCTCGTGTATAGGTAAGCGTAGCTATATGTTTTCAAACCTTTAACCATACATTCAAACATTCAGTATCCTTATTCTGTGACGAGCAGCTTTGCTTGGTAACAGCAGCATCCGCCACCAAATTAGTGAAACCTTGCTGTCTTTTTCAAGGGTACCCTTGCTATTAGAGTCGCCGGGGTTCTACATGCCTGGTAGAGAATGAAACACGCGACGAAACCACCAGGTGGTGGGTCAAACTACCGTTCATTGTCTCTTCCTTGAATCCCCATTCTCTACTCTCTGGCCGATCCAGCCCAATTCTGTCTTATTTCCACCCTCTCGTTTTTTTCTTTCACTCTCTCTTCCATCCTTTTTGCCTGCTTGTAAGATGAAACATTTAACAAGTCTTAGCATTGGTTTTCCCATTGTCGTTTTAATCCCGATGTCTAAAGTTTTCTTCTATGGTGCATTTTCCGTGCTTGATCCAATCATTTGATTGTCAATGCCGAGTTGTGGGCAAGGAGGGCACGTGCCTTGAACTCGCCTTTGTCTCGTGCCTCTGACCTTCATCGTAAAGGTGAAGACCTTTGAGACCCCTGGGAGGGGTAAGTACCTAGCCCTGGGAAATACAGCCGTCAGGTGGCTCACCCGAATGAATGAGGAATGAATGGATAAGTGTGAAGATTCTCATGCTTAATCATGTGAAAAGTGGGACACTGAAACTCGCACTTAAGGCGCTCGTATTGCTTATGCACAAATCAGACGAGACTTAAAGTGACTTAGCATACGTAATGCAATATCTTTCACTCAAAATTGATGATTAAGCTCTTGTTCCAGAATGGATGAGGTTTGAAGGGAGCGGCAACAAAGCCCTCGTATCATTGAAGGTCTCAAAAGCGTCTTCCTGAAATATGCTGTTTATTTACGTATTATACGTAGGCTAATCCCTTGGAATGGATTTTGAGCTAAGCTAACAATGAATCATAGCGTGGAAGTTTTTTGTTGTTTAAACCGCACGATTCCATCTAAATTTGATGTACTAAAAAGTCAGAATCCTTTCTTTAGATCTTAGCCGGAGCAAATAGAGTTGGAAAAGGGGCAGCATCTATGACTTCCAGGAACTTCATTTAGTCCAGAGCATTCATTCAGGCTACTTCTGCTTATCTTCATGCAATTAAACGCCAAGTTGTGACCAATTCCTGGCTACTCAATTTGGAACCACTCACCTTTCAACCGGCCTCAGAGAGCCCGTGGATCAGAGACAGCAGTGAGAGCAGCTTTACCGCCTCACTGTGTTGTCAGTGGAGTCGTCTGTGAGCGAGCCTCTCGGGTGGCACTCAGTTATGACATCAAGACAAAGGCTTTCCACTTGACAGGCGCCGTGTGGCGCTACTCCAGCCGGCGGAGCACTGATAATGGACTTCTCGTAAGGCGTAGTAACGCCGTTTCTACTCTACCGTGAACAGAGCCGGGTCAGTCCGCGTGCTGAGCAGCAGTATGTGCAGATGCTGCGGCCGCTGGGTCCGGCGCTGCTCCATTTGCATGCTTTTTGCATACAGCGTACGCGACCTCAGCAAAAAGAATGCTCGCGCGACCAATTGGCTCAATGATTCAATTGGATAATGGTGGTGGTTGGCCGGCCGGCTCGGCTGAGCCACCCTGCATGCGCCTCGCCGCTGCCAAGGCTTCTGCTGGCCGCGGTAGGGCCGCACAAACCAGGAACTGCCGCTCTAAACCCACCACCAACGGCCCGCAGCGACTAATTACGTTATAGATGTGTTCGGTGCGGCGGGCTGGGTCCCGAGCGAGGAGAGCCTCTGTCGAGTGCACGTCAATTTCTGCAGCCTGCTGCCTGGGTAAGCCATAATAACGAGTTAGCGCTCGGAGTGCGCCGTGTCCCGAGGCGGTGCAACCACGCGCAATGTGGCCAGGGAGAGGCGAACTTCGAGTGGAAAGGCCGAACGGCCGTCGCAAGGAATAAGATGGAAAATGTGTACGTTCGGATGTTTTGTTCACTCGGTGTCTGCCATCACACGCCTATCTATCTTCAATGAATAGAGCGGCCTGACAAAGGCACCAATCTTACGACTCACATCTGTGCTAGGCTTGTTGCCAGTTCCACTGATGTAACCTCTTCAAGAGCAATTTGTCCAAACCGAAGACAAACAGGGAGGCACTCACTTACACCAGGCCGTGAGTCGCCGGTGATGGCAACAAAAACCCAGTGAACTCCGGCTGGCAGGGCAAGAGTCAAGCGCAGGCACCGAGGGCCCACTCTTTCCAAGGAGGGCAGGTGCTTCCTGTGCGGTGTAACACAGAGCGCGCATACGAGTGAAGAGCGGGGAAGAGAGAGAGAGAGAGAGAGAGAGAGAACTAGAGCGAAAGAAAATGAGCCGACCGAAATTTCACGCGTTGATCTAGTAATGTCCAGATCAGACTTTAATGCTGTCATTACCACAGCCGCAAGAGTTCATCAGAATGTAATTTGAATGCTCAGCACATCAGATGGCTGGTTTTGCCTTTTGCAAGACTAATAAATTTAGTTTTACATGAAGCAGAGTACCACCGTATTATCAATTGGCAGGCAGTAGCTTGAGAAGTTGGCAGATCACCAAGATACCAGGTGAATTAAAAACAATCTGAAAACGATCAGTTCAGGCTACCGCCTTCAACGCAGACTGCAGCAGCAGGTAAACGGTCCGTTCGCTGCCGTTCCACGTGAGACGACGACTGTTGTGGCACGGTCACTGGTTGGACAGGGGATGCGCATGATCTGCGCACCAGGTCACATTAGCGGTACCCCCTCAACCTACAGAGCCGCCCACAAACACTGGCAACTGGAGCGGAAAGGGCCCCTCGTCCTCAGCGGAGCTGGCCGGGGCGCCAGCGCACGTACAAGTTGGCAATAATCAGCTTCAATCGACACGGCAGGGTCGCGTTGGCCGGGCTGAACGGAGGGCTGGCGTCATCCATTGAAACTGGCCATCTGAGAAGCACTCCTCTGATTGCGATAACTGGGCAGTCGTCATCCTGGGATATAACTTTTCTGAACTCAACTTCCGGGCATCGCGACAGAATTAAACTCTCTTTGGCTGAAAGCGCACTTTGCGTCCAGAACTGGACCTTCCATATATTTTTTGGGCGGCATCGTATATAGTGGGAGCCCCCGAGGAGAGGTTCCTGATTATCACCATTCATTATGAAGAATTGATATGTCCTAAAGTTAAGTGAACAGCATTATTATCCCCAATGATCAGGCTCACTTAATAGTTTCAGGAAAAATAAATATATGAAAATAAAATATCCGAGGGCAAGCAAAGAGTAGATGCCCGTCGAGACCTTCTATAAAAGCTGGTCTTAAGCATGATACTAGCGCGCTGACTTCAAACTCGGAAGCTCTATCATACAGGAAAATAATTTTTATTTTTCTATACTCAGTCACAAAAATAAGTATAAACTAGATTTATAAATAAAACAATCCATAAAGT